>PKMM01039102.1:577563-646470 GCA_002933915.1 Eutrema heterophyllum | reverse complement strand
TGTTGGTGGTGAGTTTAGCACTCCCCGGTTTAGCCCGGTTTGAACCGAGACCGGCCCAACTAATCCCGGTCGACGACGGCTCGAACCCGAAAGGAAAGCCCACGAAACATTCGCCGAACTCCGAACTTGAAAGAAAGGTCCGCGAGAGACTGATAACCGATAAACCGATAAGAATCTGAAGGAACGCCGAACTTGAATCCAGATCGGCCGAACTTGAATCTAGATCGGCAAAACACGATCCGATCAACGATGATTCAAGATCGGCAAGGAAGTTCGCGCAATAACAACCGAGCTCAAATCAAACCGAACTCATCATAATCGATTGTAAATGTAAGGATCAAATCCTCGTCTCGGTACCGAGATCGGTCCGTTTCAATCCGATCGACGACGGTCCGAGATCGGTAAAGGAAGGATCAACATGCGACCGCCGAACTACGACATACCGAGCTCATCGGTCTCAACCTGTCATAGTCAGAACCCACTTCCGGAATGCGCGGAAAGTACGTTTTACTTTCCGCAAAGTACATCCGACTTTACGGAAAGTAGGTCTTGATTTGCGGAAAGGGAAGATTGACTAAAACTTTTAATCCGGGATTTGCGGAACTTTTCCGGATTCGGGGGAAAGTCTAAAGCCACCGAGAAACGTCTATAAATAAGGAGGTCCCGACTACATTTAGGAGGAGGGAGAAACAAATCCGCAATACATTTTTAGAGAGAGAAAGTGAGAGCTCGAAATCCGATCTCGACCTCATGACCGACCTCGAAATATTTTTGTAAAACGCCGACTAAGTTCGATTCAATAAAACGAAATACCAATTCGCATTCCAACTCCTTTACTCTTGTGATTTCTACGATCAACAATCACCACTTAAATATCTCAAGATATTTCAATATATACTTAATACAAGTAATATCTTGTGATCTCTCTACAAGTGATTAAAGATTTAAGCAATATTTTTGTAATATCCCAAATCCAGCAGAAAAGAGAAAAACTCATAAAACCCATCAGCCCAAAGCCCAAGGCCCAATTAGAGAAAGTCATAGAAAATCATAATAGTTTTTCCTATATAAGTAGAACTAGAGAAGAGAGAGAGGCACAAACGCAGACACCAGCACACCCTAGCAGCAGTCGCCGACCAGATGAGCCAGCCGACGATCATTGCCATCGCCGTCCGCCATCGTCGAGTCAAGGAGGAGCCACCGCAATTCCACTCCGAGTCGGCGTCTTCTCGAATCTGCATCTTCTAGCCGTCGTTAGTTATATATTTGATATGTCTCTCTCTTCCTAAACCCTAATCCGAGATAGCTAAGGTGAGGATTGGATCTAGAGCCTTCTCTATGTTCTCTTGTCTTCTTCTAGTGTGTTGAGTATAGGTGTACGCAAGTATGACGCATGTTACGAAGTACGGACATGTGTTGTTTGTTGCATATAAGTTTGTCTATATCTACATCATATTAATGAATCTGGATCCAGGGGTTTTAGAGGAAGAACCAACATGATTGATTGATAACCCTGTTTGTGTGAATTAATGCTTGTAAAGTAGCTAGATGGTGTGAGAGCACTAATAGGTGTCTATCACAAGGTTGGGAGGCCTTTGTGGTACAAATCTCTGTGTTTTGGGGTTGGTTTGGAGGTGCAAGTCAATACTCATCGTCGGAAGGGCCTTGGCGAACCCCAGTGTACAGATCTTCGGAAACGTGCAATGCCTTCAGATACGGTAAGATGGTCGTGGACCATGTGTGGTGTGATAGATGTGAGCCACATGTGATTGGATGGTCGTGGACCATGTCTCCCTTGTTTGTGTAGTTGTTTGGGCATCTCTACGACGTTATGATTGTTGCTTGTTTATACTTATTCTTGGCATGTTAGTGCATATGAGTGGGTGTGGTGAATGAGTTCTAGGTCTTATTCTCACTGGGTAATCCAAATTACTCACCCCATCCTTCTTGCATGTGAGTTTTTTTAGCAGTTCGAGGAGCTGGAATAGCGATTATGGTGTGGTACGGGTTTTGGGAGTTGAGGTGTTTTCATTGGTTTTCCTTTCTTTATTATTACGTTTAAGACTATTATACGAGTATTTTGCTTCAGTTTTACTTGGGTGCAATGATTTGGAATTGTAAGACTTTGGTTTTAGATGGAATAAGGGGAGTATTATTCAGAAATGAAGTTACGTGTATACTAAGTTAGGTGAGCTAGCACGCCGTCTCTAAGAATGAAGAGGCGAGTGTTAAAGGTAGACAAAAGAAAAAAAAAAGGTAAAGTGGGACAAATGTAGAAGAAGCCTCGTGAATAATTTACTTAAAACTAAAACAACACCAAGATTTGGTCCTAATGAGTCAGTCGCATTCTAGATCTGAATGTTGGTCTTATTCAAGAGATAGGAAGAGAGATGAGTCAGTGACAGCATAATGGTCCCAAGATCTGTTTCTTATCTTATTCAGTTGTTTTGCTTAAATGTCTGGTGATATATTCTCTGAGATGGGCGTGGTTGTTCTCTCGTTCGGACAAGATCCAAAAAACCCATCTTGCGCAAATGCATAGTTGTACTTGTGAGAGTGGACCAGAAAACAAAAGATAAGGATCAAGATCCCAACTCTTTTTCACCTTTCTTCCTTAACCCCAAAAATATGACTATCTATAGATCTACTATATTTAATCCCATTCCATTCTCTTTTCTTAACTGGAAATAGCAATTGACCCCATGAAAATGGAAGCTTCCTGGGATCTCATTTTTGCATTCATCATGAGTATATATATACATGTTACAAGGTGGTGAAAAGCAAAGTTAAAAACCTAAACCTCCGACAAGCA
This sequence comes from Eutrema heterophyllum, assembly GCA_002933915.1. Classification (NCBI taxonomy): domain Eukaryota; kingdom Viridiplantae; phylum Streptophyta; class Magnoliopsida; order Brassicales; family Brassicaceae; genus Eutrema; species Eutrema heterophyllum. The sequence continues at coordinate 643,658 of PKMM01039102.1, read as the reverse complement.
AATACTCTCTGTTTGCAAGTCAGGGTGGACTTGGGAAGTTACACACTCCCAATAATAACTACAGTTAAAACAGTAAAAATCAGCGTTCTCATGCCGCCTCCAAGTCGCAAAGTGTACCATCGATATCGATTTGGTTTTGAACTGCCTTTATGGCAGCTACTCTTGCAGCTGTTGCCGCTTTGTTTGCTGACATTTCAGCCTTGTTCACTCTCTCATCCACTCGCCTCTGCTTTATCGTGTTCTCTGCTCTCTCCCTCGCGGCCTGCAAACCATAAAACAAACCATGAGGTTCTTTTCAAACGAAACAAGATATCAATTTCCATAAAAGATCATTTATTTTACCTGAACTGCTCTAAGGACAGAGCCCGCAAGAGGAGGAGCGATAGGGGTCTTGAGGTGGCCACTATCCCATTCGCCACATTTAGTGACACCATTCCTAAACGTATACATTCCATAGCCTTGTTTACGACCCTCGTGCCAAGCCCCTTCGTAACAATGCCCATTCGCAAACTGGTAGACTCCAAAACCGTGCATTTTGTCTCCAAAGTACTCACCCGAATACGTATCTCCATTTCTAAACAAACCATTCAAACAAAGATATTCATTAGATCCACCAATCATGTAAAGTTAACAAAGATTCCAACTCAAGAACCCAAATGAGGCAAGAGATATATACCTAAAATGGTAACGGCCAAGGCCATGTTTGACACCGAATTTGAATTGTCCCACGTAGCAGCTACCATCAGCACATCTCTGAACACCAACACCATGGCTTTGTCCGTTACACCATTCTCCAGAGTAAGAATCTCCAGTGTAGAACCTGTAAACACCATGTCCATATCTTGATCCTTGTCTGTATTGTCCCTTGTACTTGCTTCCTCTAGCCCAGCTCTCAATCCCATACCCATCATACCTCCCATCGATCCAATCGCCTTCGTATTTCCCTTTCAGAAAGTAATTGTAAACTCCGCTTCCGTTACACTTCCCTTTGTGAAACTCTCCTTCGTAGAAATCGCCATTGCTGTAGCACTCAACTGTTTCTCTGTTCAGCTTCTTCTCTCTCCTGATTCTGTGGGTTTCCGGTCTCGATTCGCCGATGAACCATTGAACCGGCTTCGATGAGTGGTGGTGACTCGGGTACCATATATGTTTCACCGTTGTGACGATTTGGTTGATTAGGGTTTTGTTCTTGGAGGCGAAGAAGAGTGTAACGGCGACGAAAATTAGAGCTATCAGAAGATTCTCTGAAGTGGGAATCTCATCTCGACCTAAGTAGAAGAAGAAGAAGAGAAGAGAGAGAAGCATCAAGGAAGAGAGGTAAACCACTGCTGTGATTGGGCTGTACCGGACCAAACCAGACCCGGTTTTACGAGACGGTTTCCGAGTCTCTTCGTCCTCTGTCACGACTCGGTGGTGAGATTTAGTGAGATCAGTCTCGGAGATTGATGAGAGGCTGTGAATTGATGATCGGACGGAGGGCGATGATCGGAGAAGAGAAGACTGCGTCCTCGTCAGCTTCGCTTTTTCCATTTTTTCGTTTTTCTCCGACGCCGTTTTTCTCTCTCACTTGTGGGCCCTACGATACCGTGAAATCCGAATCACCACCGTCTTCCTCGATTTCTCCGGCCACATCTCCGTCGTTGAACACAAGAGCTTTCTTAGCACAGACTTGAGTTTAAATTAAGAAAGTCACTAGAAAATAAAAATAAAAATAAAAAACAAAAATTAAATCTTTTATAGAGAAATTTCAATTTCAAAAAATGGTGGCGTTAGAGAGAGGAGAGGAGGTCTGGAGATTGGCTCCAGGAGGTGAAGCTATTTATTGGACGAGGAGGCGAGGGAGAAATGTTCAATCGTGACCGGTCGATTTTGATCCAACGGTTAACATATGTTGATTAACTTTTAGCCGTTTGATTACAGCTTCCCGGATGAAGTGGTAGATCTTGACCGTGGATTGATTTTTTGCTGACCCAGACAAACTGTTGAGATTCTTCTCTATATTCGTCTTTTGCTTACTTTGATTTTTGTATCGTGTCATGACCGGCACGTGCCACTGCATATTCTAAAAGAGATCTTTGGTAACGTTAATAAGAAGAAGCTAATAGAATAGAATATGGATCCAGAAACTGGAACGTCGATCCATTATTCCATTATTTGACACAAAATTATACTCTCTCCCTTTCACACAAAATGTCACTTTGACACATTTTTTTTTTTTTTTTGGTTGAAATTTTAAATTTATTGATCAACAAAGAATTTGTACAAGAGTACAGTGATTAAAGCAAATTAAAATAGAAATGAAACAAACCACATAACCTCAACCACTAAAAGCATAACGCATATGAAACTCTCTTAGCTTGGACGGACTTCACACCAGCGAGTAGAGATTTCGTTGTTGTAAGTAGTGGACATAGAAGGAAGATACCTCAAGCGCAGGTAAATCTCTTTATCTATCGAATGAACAAGCATACTAGTTGATTTCCGACTTTGCTGATGCCTTCGACCGTTTCGCTCTTGCCAAATTTTGTAGACCGTTGATTGAAAAACAAGTCGAGCTAGGATTGTGTCCCATTTGTTTCCCCTTTTTCTAGCCAACGCTCTAATCGTCCTAGTCCAATCCGGGTTAGTCCTTCCATGAAGCAGTTTTGAACACAGAGTGTTCCAAATCGTGAACGAGTAAGGGCAAGCAAAAAACAAATGGTCTCTTGTCTCATTTGGCTCTCCACAAAGGAGACAAGGTTGATAAACTCCCCATTGTCTCATCTTCACTCCTGTCGTGAGCTTATCCCTTATTGCTAACCAAGTTATAAAACCATACCTTAGGGATCGAATGAGGGAGCCACACCAAAGGACTCCACCAAACACAATTTCCCACTTCTCTAATTTGCTCCCACGTTTCTTTGGTAGAGAAGTGCTCTTTAAATTTGCTTTCTCTATGATGCCACAGAATCTTGTCTTGACCATCCGTTGCAAGGGGAACCGTTAAGGACATGATGCGGTTGCGATAAACTTGGATAGCTGTGTTGCGGCAACGACGGAGGGACCAACTGTTATTCACCACCGTATCGGCCACCATTGCTTGACGAGCAATTCCCAGATTTCTAGTACCCGACTCACCCGTTAAATCAATTAGCCTCCCCATGCCAAGCCAGTTATCGAGCTAAAAGTGAGTTGTTTCCCCGTTTCGAATTTCATGACGGATAAAGTCTGCTGCTATCGGGCGAAGCTTTAATATTTTTTTCCAAATCCACGACCCTCTTGAGTTCGATTGTACATCCCAGAAAGAAGAGTTACGGAGCAAGTAATGTTTTGTCCAAGCTACCCACAAGGATCTCGTCTTGTTGAAAAGGAGCCAGATGAGTTTTAGGGAGAATACCTGGGAAGTGTCACGTAATCTTCTTAGTCCCAAACCCCCTTCTCTTTTTGGTTTACAAATGTCTGTCCAAGCCACTTTTGCTTTTGTAGAAATGTTCGGCGAGCCCGACCAAAGAAACGCAGAACACATACTTTCTATTGTATCTAAACAGCGTTGAGGAAGACGGAATGCAGAGCACCAAAAATTTGTAGTGCTTGCAATGACGGACTTTATCAGTTGAAGTCTACCCGCAAAAGAAAGAGACTTACTAGACCCAGAAGTCATGCGCCTTCTGATTTTGTCGATGAGAGGTTCGTAATCCAATTTACTCATGCTTTTCGTAGTGAGTGGTAAGCCAAGATATCGTATGGGCAGCTGGGCCAAAGGAAATCCTAGAGACTGAGCCACTTGAGGAAAGGACCCTGATGTTTTCCCAGCTGAGAATAGAGCCGACTTGGACGCGTTTATTGCTAGACCGGAATCGGCTTCGAAAATCTTCAACACGTCCATCACTCCAATAAGAGATTCAGGTTTCCCATCCATGAACACTAACATATCATCTGCAAAACTCAAATGTGTTATGCCCAAATCCCGACACATTGGGTGGTAACCGATTTTACCCTCCATAGCCGCCTTGTTCAGCGAGAGAGAAAGCACATTTATTGCAATGACGAACAAATAAGGGGATAGAGAGCAACCCTGCCTTAACCCGCGTTTGCTGGTGAAAAAACCTTCAAGATCCCCATTTACCATAACCGAGAAGGATGCTGTAGAGATACAGCTTCGAATCCACAAGATAAAGATATCCGGAAATCCCATTACTTGTAGAGTTGAGCTTATAAATTCCCAGCGGACCGAGTCGAACGCTTTTGATATATCCAGCTTTAAGGCACATCTAGGCACGATAGAGTCCTTGTGGTAATCTTTGACTAGTTCCGTTGCTAGTAGAACATTTTCCAGAAGCAATCGGCCTTTAATAAAAGCACTCTGGTTGGGTACCATACCTTCCGGAAGGACTGATTTTATTCTGTTTGCAAGAATCTTTGAAATGACTTTGTAGATAATGTTGCAGCAAGCTATCGGGCGGTAGTCTCGAATCCGTTGAGGATCTGTTATTTTAGGTGCCAGGCAGAGCATTGTTCCATTAACTCCTTTGGGCATAAACCCGTAACGGAAGAAGGATTGTAGTGCCACCACAAACTCAACTCCAATAACTGGCCATGCTGCTACATAGAACTCTGCCGTGAAGCCATCAGGTCTCGGGGTTTTGTTGGAAGGCAAAGAATGGAGAGCCTGTTTTATTTCAGTTTCTGTGACATCCTTGGTCAACACATCTGCCTTCTCCAACGTGCATCGATACTGGATCAGGTTCTCCAGCGATTCAAATGTGTAACTTGGGAAGGTATGGTTCTCACCTTGTAGAGAATTCTGGAAATGACTAACTGCCTCTTCTTTTATATCACCTAATTCCGTTAGAACCATATCATCCACATTTAGCAGCCTCTTAATTGAATTTTTGGCCCTCCTGCTTTGAGTTATACGATGGTAGAACTTAGTATTCTGATCCCCGAATTGAAGCCAAGTAATTCTGGATTTTTGCCCAAAGAATTGTTCTTCAATCCCAGCATAGTGATTCCAAATTTCCGTCGCTTCCTTTACCGCCACTATGTTCTCTGAAACCGGCGAAAGCAGAACTTGATTTTGTTTTTCACACAACACATCATAAGCCTCTCTAGTCTTCTTCACTATATCCCCAAACTTGTCCTTGTTGAGAGCGCGTAGGAACGGCTTTAGAGCTTTCAGTTTCCTATGGAAACGATGCAATGCTGAGCGAGAACTGAACAGAGGTGAACTGTCCCACCCCTCAATGATCGTTTCTAGGAATTTTGGGTCGTGTGCTAAGAAATTGTAGAACTGAAAGTGACGTATTTTCGCCGAAGATTGAGTCTCCAAACGGACCAGACATCTCGTATGATCTGATATACCATTGGTTTCGAAAGTCGCAAATTATTGAGGAAATTTTATGCACCAGGCTCCATTGACCAATGCCCTATCCAATTTTTTTCCTATCGGATCTGACTCTCTCTGATTCCACCAAGTGTAAGTGGGTCCAGAGAAACCTAAATCCAGAAGCTCGCACTCTGAAACTAGATTCTGGAACTCGCGCATGCCGGACTGGTCAGACATGTTTCCTCGAACACTTGAGTGTTCTATAGAAGCCAATATTTTGTTGAAATCTCCTAAGACAATCAAAGGGATGTTCGACATTATAGACTGATCCCTTACTTGCAATAATTCTTCCCATAAAATTGCTCTCTCATGTCTGAAGTTGGAGGCGTATATGCAGGAGCAGACAAAACTTGATTCATGTGTATTACCAACCAAAACTGTTATTTGTTGAGGGCTTTTGAACATAGGAGTTACCGTAACTTCATCACACCAGACAAACCAAATCCGGCCCAAGCGGTGGTAGTCATAATTTGTGATAGAGCTCCAACCCGAGAAGACACTGTCGATAATAGATGGACTGTTGCACTCTTGAACTCTGGTTTCTAGAAGACAGCCAAACGAAGGATTTGTGTTACGAATCCAAGACCGAACTACGTTATGTTTGCGCATTTTGTTGAATCCCCTAGTATTCCACGCAAATAATGGCCTCATTTACATTAGTGCTTCCTCTCGGAAGCTCTTGTGGTTGGCTTTTGAGAAGAGACTGGCTTGTCTTTTTTTATGGTAGTAAGTTTTTTTGACGTCGTTGGTCTTCCCCGTATTTCTGACCCGATATTTGTCTTTGGAATATCATTGTGTTGATCGTCGACCCCATGTGAAACAACTCTTCCATTTCCCTCGTTCATAATTTCCCCTGCCTCTACCTTTTCCTCGTCTTCCTCAACAATGTTGTCAAGAACTTTGAACCCTCTATGTGAAGCTACTTCAGGTAACTTTACCTCCGTATTTAGAAGTTTTTCAGAAATGTTTTTGGCTGGAGATTTTTTGCTTGCTACAATCGTCTAAGCCTCCTCATTGTGTGACTCTAACTCTTCGACGGGCACCTGGACTGTTTCCTCTTCTTTACCATCTTGACGCTTTTGCTCGGTTTTTTTCCCATCATCACCCGCAGCTGAATCAACTATTTGCACGACCTGCTTCTCCAAGTCATTTAATAGTTGTTTCAACTCTGAGTTTTCACTTTCCTGATCCACCAGAGCATCAGATTTAAGGATTTTTGTCGGGCTCTGTCTGACATGTTCTGCTGTTTGTTCTGTAGAGATAGCAGATCCTCTTCTCATGAGTGCACACTCCCCATCTTTGTGTCCCCAGCTCTGACACAATACACAACGTGACGGCAACCAAGGGTAAGAAACAGAAATACAGATTTCAGGCTCACCTTGAAGAATAAGTTTTTCCGGTAGAGACTTTTCCAGATTTACCGCCACTAATACCCGAGCCATATCCACCCGAATGCAGCGCTCAGTGTTAGGGTGAAGTTTTTCTGCTTCACCTACCAGATCGCCCAAGTACATCAACCCCTTATGTGAGAAGAGATGGTCCAGAACTTGTTTAAAGTCCACCCATATCGGCATAGACGAGAGGTCCGGTTTCAACGTAGAGGCACGAGGATTCCATTCCTGTACCACCAAAGGAATATCAGAGATATGCCAAAAATGTCTCTTTAGAACACGGGCTCGTGTTTGGTCATCTTCAATCCGGAACAGAACTGCAGTGGTGTTGAGAAACTGAACATCGATCCTTGAAGACTTGTTGTTTGAACTCCAAATTCTGTTGACGGTAGCGTGCACTTTGCCGATGTGTGGAGCATCCCCAATAAAGTGACCCACTATGAATTTCGTCCAAAGAGGCTGGGCGTTGAGAAGAATTTCTTCAGGGATCGTTGCTCTGGCTATCCCGTCAACGACTTCCGGGGACAGCTTCAAAAGTTTTGAGGAATCACTCCTGTTCGTAACGGATTTCAACCAAGATCTTCCGACCTTCACCAAGGATGAGTTATGGGAAAAGGATGGGTCAGTTGTGGCGTTGATCGGAGCTTCCGACTCCAGATCCGGAGAGGCCATGGCCAGGGAACCAGATCAGAGATGGACTTTTTGCTGTAGCAGGAATCGCACTTTGAATCGCACTTTACTTTTTCTACGGTTACAATTTCCTTCTCAGCACTTGACACATTTTTTTTGTTATATAAAGAATGTCATTATTTAATTTCAATACAAATTTTGACAAAACATTCTCTTTTCAACCTCAAATAAAAACAATCAAATATTAAAAAACAATTGTGATAAAATTACAAAAGTCATTTGCTACACAATTAATGTCTTCCTAATCCCAATTCATTCAACGTAATTGATGGGAGTATTTTATTATTATATTTATTTTATAAATAGAATTAGATATATAAAAACTTCCAAAAATCACTTTTATTTATTATGAACACAAATATGACTAAAAACCCTATACAAAATTTGAAAAAGAAAGGAAATTGAAACATAAAGACAAATACATGATGTCAATGTGATTTATTTGCCTCCACGTTTCTTAAAGATTTTTTTTTGACAAATATCATTTGCCTCCAATTTTTTTTGTCCAAGGTAGAATGTTTTCATCTAAGTGCATTTAATTATTACAACTCAATTAAGGAGAATAGTAAAAGTTGTATTATTCATAATTATATTAAAATAAATTAAAATAAATAATTATAATTACATAAATATTTTAGGGGTATAAATGAACTTTTATCTTATTTCTTAATTTGTGTGAAAAGTGTCAAAATAACACTCTTTGTGAAACAGAGAGAGTAGTATTTAGATAGTAGGGTGTGATATGCGCTACGCGAGGGAATGGTAAACATTTTTCTAATTTTTTTAATTGTGTAATATTATTTCATTTTTTTGGTCTCCTAGTTAATGGAATTATTTATATGAGTTTAAAATCTATGTAATGTTTATTTTTAGCTTTTTAAAAAAACAAATCTTCAATTTATGTTCATCTATGTGTTTCTTTAGTTGATGATACACATTATGTTCTTTTTTTTCTCTCTTTGGTGTTTAATTTTTCCAATTAGTTGTTTCTTTAGAGGGAATATATTATCATTTTAGGCTCTGATTGGTGATACATATTAGAGTAAAAAGGTGAAAAATAAAGTAAAAGAATATTGTAAGGTCTACCTCATTTAGCGTAAATCTTCCCACCTCTTTTAAGTAGAGATAAAATTTCAGCTAAAAACAAAATAAAACACTTACAGCAAAAAAAGATTTACTCTGATTATAGTTGACCCCACATTAATAAGTTTTACTCCATTTTACTCCGAGTGTTTACCCGTCGAAGGATTTTTAGTATCTAATACAAATTACCCCAATACTCTAAGGTTGTAGTATTTAGGGATCAATCCAAATGGGTTTGATGTCTCAATCACTAAGAATACATAGAACTACTTAATTTAAGCTAGATAAGATTGGTTTTTGGATTAATCTAACAAACTAAGATAAATTAAAAGCAAGTAAACAATAAATAGCAATACTAAACGAGGTTAAACACAATAAAAAGGCGAATCCAATGATGAGGTTATTGAACTAGAGTGGCCTTATGGCTCATCTATGATGCTCAAACACACACATAATGCTAATCCATAGGTTAAGATCAATATTTATGACTAATTCTCTCTCAAGGCACTAATCACTTTGCTAATCACCAAATCAAGATCAAACTCTCATTTGTGATAAGATGATTAGCAAGCATTAAAATCAACATTCAAATCAACCAATAAACACCTTAATCAACTACTCTCATATGCTAAGCATGTTTATCTTTCACTAAGTTCTTTGGGGAATTTCATCAAACACCTTGTGGGTGTGAAATTCCCAAAGATCAAGATTGACTCTCTCAAGCTCAATCAAGCATTAAGATCACTTAGAGAGAAGGGAAATCATTAAATCTAATCCTAAACATCATAAACTAGCCATTTAATCACTCTAAATCAACCCAATCCTTAGACTCTAAGAGAATACTCACTAACCATGAAGAACCCAACAAATTCCATGAAGAAGATGTTAAACCCCATGATTAAATGATGAAATGATTAAGAAAGAAGAGATAGAAGGTAAAAATCAAGAAATCCAAACTTAAATTGCATAAATAAAAGAAGATGTCTCTTACAAATCACCAAGAATCCTAAAAAGGAAGTGTTTTTGCTAGAGAAAAACTTAGATCACCCAATAATTAGGTTTAGAGTATTTATAAGAAAGGTGGGCGACCGGGTCAACCGGAACAAACCGGGTCTTGACCCGGTCGGGTTGGGCCGTCGTGCTTCACACCGGTCGGTGGTCGGGCGGTGTAGTCGGCCGGTGTAGATGGTCCTCGGTCGAGATATCTCATGCGGGGTCATGGCGGGCCGGTATGGTGGGTCGGTGTTAAAGATTTGAGGTCGAGGGTCTTTCTTATCGGGGCGAGACAGGGCGGTGCAATGGGCCGGCATTTGACCTGTCCGTGTGTTGGTCGAGTACCGGACAACCATGCCGGTCGAGACTGGTCCGACATGGCGTGTCCTGAAGTTGGGCGCTCCTTGGCAGCGGGCGGTGGTGGACCGGTGTGGCGGGTCGGTGTTTTACTTGTTCGAGCGAACGTTCAACACCGGATGAGACGTGTCGGACGGTCGAGGGTCGGTGCTGCGTGTCCTGAGATTGGGACACCGGTCGGTGACAAGCCGGCGTGATGGCCCGGCATTCTCCTTGCCTTGGCCGAAGCTGCGATACCGGTCGGTGACAAGCCGGCGTGATGGCCCGGCACTCTCCCTGCCTTGGCCGAAGCTGCGATACCGGTCAGTGACAGGCCGGTGCTGTGGGCCGGCGTTCTTTTCGACCTTTTGTCTTGCCTCCATCTTCATCACTTTGATGCTTTACCATCTTTTTGGCTTTTTTTTTTTTTTCTTTTACACACTTGGAGACTAACCTTAATGTTTAGAGCTAATTCATATTTTTTCTACCAACCTTATGTTCTTGACAATCTCCCCTTCTTTACCTTTTCCTTCCTTTGGCCTCACTTCTCTTCTCCACCACAATCTTATCAATTTCACACTTTCATTCATACTAAACCCCAAAGCTTCCCTTCCTAGCCAACCTAGTTTAGTCTAGCCCTTGATAATGGGCTAAATCTACATGCAAACCTATCCTTGTCGCCCTAAACTCAACACTTTTTGCCAAGCTTACTCGAAAAATTAGGTCTCACATTCTCACACTAAAAATTTGGCTTGAAAGGAGGGTAGGTTAAAGGTGTGGTCAATCGTTCTACTGATGGAAATCGACTATTTGAGCTAACAAGAGGGTGGTGAAGTGGATAAGAAAACTCAAATATGTATGTGGTATCCATGAATTCACTATGAGATGCATAAACATGATAATTAAAATGTCAAGGTTATGGTTATCACTTAGGTAGGATTGGACTCAATTCACACTTGCTTTAGCTAAGACCCGAGTAATGAAGCATGAGATCAAAATATGGTTCATCCTTAATTTCAAACATGAGATCAAAAGCATCAAACAACTAACAACGAGGGCATTGAACCGAGCTCTTAAAATGCTACTCTACAATGAAAATATATCATTGCTCCCAATGCATATGAATGCAATACCTATATGCAACCTAGACTCGATCTTAAATATGAAAATGCAACTAGATGATTTCTTTTTGTAGTTTCAAAATTTTAAAATTTTTTCGTTTTTTTGTGTTTTTCTATGCCTTATATGAATGCATGAGACTCAAGATGCAAAAATCAAAATAAGAACACAAAAAGATGATTAGATACCGGTCCCTCCTTCAAAATTAAAACACACCGTCCCGGTGTGAAAGAAATTCAAGGGAGAAACCAAAAAAAAAAAAAAATCCTAGACTCAAGAGAAATGAAAAACTATTTACAAAGTTTTGGAGTTATACCTTAAAAGCTTTGAGATGGGGATGAAGACCCCATGGAGTAAGACAGGTTGCTCGAGCAAGGTGATGGAGACCTCATGGCTTTCCTCTTGGCCATTTTCTCTTCACGAGCCCACGAACGGCGTGCTTCTTCATGGAGCACCATCTCTCCTCCATGTAGCGCAAGGCTCCGGTCCAATGCCATGGAGCTCTCACCAACTTCTTCTTGGTCCATTGCGTTTGTCTCTCCTTGGCCGTGGGATGCGCTAGCCTTTCCACCATTTGTCTTGAGCTCCTTGATCGTCTTCTTCAAGCACTACAAGAAATCATCTAATTCGCAATGAAAAATTCTTTTGCAAACACATTATAATCCGTTGCAAAGTAGCCTTTGAAACGAACTTGCAACAGCCAGAATCCCGTTGCGAAATCGTCATTGCTAAATTATTCCGTTGCTAATTTGTTGTCATTCTGTAATAGGTTGGTTTGCAACGAATTTTTGCAACGAGGGTGTTGCTAATATTTGCAACGGGGTATTTGCAACATATTTGCAAAGGACATTCATTGCAATAGTTGCAACGATATTCTGTGGATAATCGTTGCAACCTTTTGCAACGAATTGTGGCGAACGAAGACGTTGTTGATTTGCAACGGGACTTTTGCAATATGTTTGCAAAGCACTTATCATTGCAATATTTGCAACGAAATGTCGTGGATAACCGTTGCAATGTTTGCAACGGAATGTTGCTATTGCTAATATTTGCAACAGATTTTTTGCAACAGGCTTGCAATGGCAAAACTTAATTGCACTATTTGCAACTAAATGTCGTGGAGAATTGTTGCAATTGTTTGCAACGAATTGTTGTGAATATTGCAACAATTATTTAGTAACGTTATTGCAATGGATCATTCAGATTTTGTTGGACCATTGCGTCTTCGAGAAGTGATATGATCATGGACGACATTCACGACATGGAGCTTGAACCAGAAGCTGAGCTAGTAGCTGAGGAGCATGAACCGGAGCAGCTTGTAGCTGAGGATTCCTTGACCTTTCCAACCGGTCCAATGACACGAGCAAAGTCTAAGAAGCTCAAGGAAGTTGTTGCCGGAATACTTAGCCAAATCTAGGAGCAACCAAGTTACTTGAACTACACGGGAAATGAAGCTACATTAGTGACGATCCAAGCTTAAGGAGGTTAGTGAGCTTGTGGTCTAGTTTTGTGCTCGTCTTCAACTGTTAACATTATAATGAGATCAACCGTGTGAGAGTAGCAGCTACTGAGTTCTACGACTACGCCCTCAGCTGGTGGGATCAGCTTGTTACTTCTCAGAGATGTAATGGAGAAGATCCAGTTGAGAGTTGGACTGAAATGAAGAGTATTATGAGGAAACGGTTTGTCCCCAGTCATCACCACCGTGAGCTACACAACAAGCTCAGAAAACTGTCTCAAGGAAGCTGTAGTGTAGAGGACTACTACCAGGAGCTGGAAACCCTCATGATCCGTGCTGATGTTTCTGAGGATCGTGAAGCAACTATGTCCAGATTCTTGGGAGGCTTAAACCGTGACATTCAAGACAGATTGGAGATGCAACACTACATGGAGCTAGAAGAGATGCTTCACAAAGCTATACTAGTCGAGCGACAGCTCAAGAGAAGAAGCAGCTCTAAACCAGGTTATGGAGCTAGAACTGTCCACACTAAACCTAGCTACGGGAATGGATCAGCTGTTGTAAAACCAAATTATCAAAGGGAAGAGAAGTCTAATGCATTTCAATGTGAAGGGAAGCAGATCATGACACCAAAAGCAGAAGCTAAGCCATACGCAGCAAATCTAGATTACAAGGGCAAGGCAGAAGCTACTACACAGTCTCGTCATGTTAAATGCTTCAAGTGTCAAGGCAGAGGTCACTACGCCAATGAGTGCATCAACAAGAAAGTGATGATCATGCTGGATAATGGTGATGTAGAGTCAGAGGATGAAGAGCTAGAGCAAGAGTCATTATCTGAGCTTGAAGAGTTGCCTACTCGTGGAGAGTTACTAGTGACCAGAAGATCTCTAAGCTTGCAAACTAAAGATGACGAGCAAGAACAGAGGGAAAACTTATTCCATACGAGATGTCTGGTCCAAGGAAAGGTTTGTAGCCTTATTATCGACGGAGGAAGCTGTACTAATGTCGCAAGCGAGATGATGGTCAAGAAACTTGGACTAAACGTAAAGAGACATCCAAGACCTTACAAACTTCAGTGGCTCAACGGAGATGGAGAGATGAAAATGAGCTATCAAGTTATGGTTCCTCTAGCCATTGGGAAGTATGAGGATAAGGTCATGTGCGATGTATTGCCAATAGAGGCTGGACATATTCTCCTTGGAAGACCGTGGCAATCTGATCGAAAGGTAATGCATGATGGTTTCACTAACCGTTATTCTTTTGAGTTTAATGACAGGAAAACCATATTGGTTCCTATGTCCCCCAAGAAGTTCATCAAGATCAAATACAACTCAAGAACAAAGGAGAAAAATTACTTGAGTCAAGTCCAGAAGGGACGATCGATCGATCCTCCACTCGATCGATCGATCGAAATGAGTCGGACCAACATAAGGAAAAATGACCGATCGATCCTCTAAACGATCGATCGATCAAAAACTCTCGATCGGACAGAAAGAAAAACGATCGATCGATCCCAGCTTCGACCGATCGATCCTTTACCCCACGACCCAATTTCTAAGCAACAGCTGGTGAAGTTAAGCAAGCTTTCATTTCCAAGCAACCTCTACTTCTATTTGTTTTTAAAGAGATTCTTAGCAGCCTAACTAACCATGCACCGGTGCTGCCGAGTGAACTAAAATCCTTATTGCAGGAGTATAAAGATGTGTTCCCATAGGACAATCCAAAGGAGCTGCGCCAATTAGAGTAATTGAACATCAGAGCGAATTCATGCCAGCATACATAACCAACCCTGTGGAGACTAAGGAATTGCAACGACAAGTCAGTGAGCTCATGGAAGCTAGCACATGTGCGTAGATTCTAGAGCCATCAATAATATCACAGTGAAGTATCGACATCCTATTCCTAGGCTAGATGATATGTTGGATGAACTGCATGGCTTTAGCATATTTTCTAAAATCGATTTAAAAAGTGGATATCACCATATTAGGGATGAAAGAAGATGATGAATGGAAAACTGCTTTTAAAACGAAACATGGATTATATGAATGGTTAGTAATGCCATTTGGGCTCACAAATGCACCTAGTACATTCATGAGATTAATGAATCACGTTTTGAGAGCGTTCATAGGTTTTTTTGTTGTAGTATACTTTGATGATATCCTGATTTACAGCAAGAACCTAGAAAAGCATACTAATCATTTGCAATCAGTTCTAAATGTGCTTAGGAAAGAAAATTTGTTTGCTAACTTTAAGAAATACACATTTTGCACATATAATCTTGTCTTTTTAGGTTTTGTTGTTAGTGCAGATGGGATTAAAGTTGACGAAGAGAAGGTTAAGGCAATTCGTGACTGGCCTAGTCCGAAATCAGTAGGAGAAGTGCGAAGCTTTCATGGTCTTGCTGGATTTTCTAGACGGTTTATTAGAGACTTTAGCACTCTAGCTGCTCCGCTTAATCAAAAAGGATGTTGGCTTTAGATGGGAAGCAACACAAGAGGAGGCATTCCAGGCCTTGAAAGATAAACTCACTCACGCCCCTCTCTTGTCTTTACCAGATTTTCTTAAAACTTTCGAAATTGAGTGTGATGCTTATGGTGTAGGTATTGGTGCGGTTCTAATGCAAGATAAGAAGCCTATTGCATTCTTCAGTGAGAAGTTTGGAGGAGCTACTCTCAACTATCCAACATACGACAAGAAGTTGTACGCTTTGGTGAGAGCTCTACAGACGTGGCAGCACTATTTGTGGCCCAAGGAGTTCGTCATTCATACTGACCACGAATCCCTCAAGCATCTAAAAGGTCAGCAAAACCTTAACAAGAGACACGCCAGGTGGGTTGAGTTTATTGAGACATTCCCGTATGTCATCAAATACAAGAAAGGTAAGGATAATATAGTTGCTGATGCACTATATCGAAGGTACGCACTCCTTTCTACTCTTGACACTAAACTGCTGGGATTTGAACAACTTAAACACTTGTATAATTCTGATTCTGATTTTCAAGAAGTGTTCAAATCGTGTGAGAAATTTGCTACTGGTCATTACTATTGAAATGAAGGATTTCTCTTTTATGATAATCGTCTTTGTGTTCCTAACTGTTCTGTCCAAGATTTACTTGTCAAAGAAGCTCACGGAGGAGGCTTGATGGGGCATTTCGGGATTGCTAAGACACTGAAAGTGATGCAAGATCACTTCCATTAGCCTCATATGAAGAGAGACATAGAAAGAATCTGTAACAGATGTGCTACACGTAAACAAGCTAAGTCTAAGGTTCAACCTCACGGTCTGTATACTCCTCTCCCTATCCCTTCTCATCCTTGGACTGATATCTCGATGGATTTTGTTTTAGGACTGCCTAGGACTAGAACAGGGAAGGATTCGATTTTTGTGGTAGTATATCGTTTTTCAAAGATGTCTCATTTCATTGCTTGCCATAAAACAGATGATGCATCTCATGTAGCTAGTCTGTTCTTCAAGGAAATTGTTAGATTGCATGGCATGCCTAGAACCATTGTGTCTGATCGTGATACTAAATTCCTTAGCTATTTCTGGAAAACGCTTTGGTCTAAGCTAGGCACTAAACTATTGTTTTGTACTACATGTCATCCACAAACTGATGGGCAGACATAAGTTGTTAATAGAAGTCTAGGAACACTTTTGCGTTGCTTGATTAAAAAGAATCTTAGGACTTGGGAAGAATGTTTGCCGCATATAGAATTTGCATACAACCATGTTGTGCATTATGCTTCTAAGTTTTCTCCATTTTAGATTGTGTATGGTTTTAATCCTCTATCCCCATTTGATCTAACTCCTTTAAATGTGAGTGAAAGACTAAGCATAGATGGGAAACAGAAAGCTGAACTTGTCAAGCAGATTCATGAGAAAGCCAGAGCAAACATAGAGGAGAAGACGAGGCAGTACGCTAAGCACGCCAACAAGGGCAGACGCAAGATGATCTTTGAGGAAGGAGACCTTGTTTGGGTGCACTTGAGGAAAGAACGATTTCCAGATCAAAGGAAGTCCAAACTGATGCCCAGAGTCGACAGTCCATTCAAGATCACAAGGAAGATCAATGACAACGCCTACAAGCTTGATCTCCAAGGTAAGTACAACATTAGTAATAGCTTCACTGTTTCTGACTTAGCTCCTTTCCTTGCAAGTGATCCAAATTTGAGGTCAAATCCTTTTCAAGAGGAGGGGGATGATATGATCATGGACGACATTCACGACATGGAGCTTGAACCAGAAGCTGAGCTAGTAGCTGAGGAGCATGAACCGGAGCAGCTTGTAGCTGAGGATTCCTTGACCATTCCAACCGGTCCAATGACACGAGCAAAGTCTAAGAAGCTCAAGGAAGCTGTTGCCGGAATACTTAGCTAAATCCAGGAGCAACCAAGTTACTTGAACTACACGGGAAATGAAGCTACATTAGTGACGATCCAAGCTCAAGGAGGTTAGTGAGCTTGTGGTCTAGTTTTGTGCTCTTTTTCACTGTCTCCGTTTTTGTCCCACTGGGTTTTGCGGAGATAGGTTTTTAACGAGGTAAAACTAGATAACTTCCCCTAGCTCATTCGCCAACTTGAAGCCCTTTCCCAGCCTGCTTCATTTGCGAAATTCTACAAAAGCCCATCATCTATTTTCGACAAAGACTAAATAATTATGGCCCATATGTTGTTGTTGGCCCATCTATTTCCTTTTGTTTATTTTTCTTTGTTGTTTCCTTATTAAAACCCCAGTTCCTATTGTCGACAAACACAACTCAATTTTTATCAAACTTTTCAGTTTTTTCTTCTTCTTTGGCGTAAGAGAGTGATTCTCTTCTCCTTAGAGCTGGTGTGTAATATCCAGCGTCTTGGTCCTTCTTTGGTGCGTAATATCTAGAGCAGGTCGAAGGTATATCAAAGGATCTCCATCTCCTTTGTGTAACCCATCGTATTCCCCATCCCTTGAAGCATCAATCGCTGCTTGCAAGGCTTATCCCGGTTACTGCTCAGTTCATAGAGTGTCGAATCTTAGGGAAATCTCATTAAGAAGTAACAAGCTGATCCCACCAGCTAAGAGCGTAGTCGTAGAACTCAGTAGCTGCTAATCTTACTAGATTTATTTCAGTGTAATGCTGACATTTGAAGACGAGCTCTATCTTCTTCTCCCACTCTAGATACGCATCAGGGTCGTTTTTCTCATGGAATGGAAGAATTCTGAGCTTGAGACCTCCAAAGCTGTCTCGTTGAGCTTTACCTTCTCTAGCACGTCTATTTCGTCTTTGACTGTCCTGAGACGAGTGACTATCTTGACTATAATAACTTGCTGTCTCCTCATCTCGTTGTTGTCTTTGTTGGCTGCTTCTCTTCTAGGTGATCTATGTCGAGCTCTTCTTTGCTGGTTATCACTGTGAACTTGTTCTACATTCGGCTACAAGTTCTTGACGGAGGGCGTCCATCTTTGCATTCATCATCTGCTACATACGAGCCATCATAGCTTTCATCCATAGCTTGTTGTTGTTACTGTTGTCGCCTTGTTCTTCTCCCATCTTAACCTGAAACAAGACAGAACAAGAAACCAATAACTAGTTCTCTCAAAGATGCAAACAATGAAAATTTAAAAAACAAAATCAACAGAATCGGTCGATGCAAGTCAGGAATCGATCGATGCAAAACTTCAGAGAAACTAGAATCGGTCGATGCATATGAGGTGTTGATCGATGCAGGCAAGAAAACTGAAATTCGCAACACATAAATCTATCGATGCAAGTCTAGAGTCGGTCGATGCAAATTTTCAGTGAACCTAAAATCGGTTGATGCACAGAATGTGTCGATCGATGCATGCAAGAAAACCACTAGAATTGATCGATGCTCACACCTAAATCGATCGATGCTACTATATATATATATTTTTTTTTTGATGAAACAGAAACGAGACACACTCGATCTAGTATCTATGATGCGAGAAACCTACTCAAACAAGACTAGACAGATTCGACACACACACAAGTACTTGAATAGTCACGAAAACCACGCCAACACAAGATGAAAGGATGCGACAACAAAAATAGAAGATGAACATGCATAAAACACAAAGAGAAATATACAAACAGTTACGAAAATACAAAGGAAAGAGATTACCCAGAGTATAGAGCGTTACTCTGATACCACTTAATGAGAAACTCCCTAAGATTCGACACTCTAAAGTCTGGGCAGTAACCGGGATAGGCCTTGCAAGCGTATGAACACTTCAAGGGATGGGGATTCGATGGGTCACACAAAGGAGATGGAGATCCTTTGATATACCGTGTTGAACTTCTCTAGATATGACACACCAAATGAGAACAACGATCTGGATATTACACACAAGAAGATGGAGAAGAGAATCACTCTCTTACGCCAAAAGATGAGTTGTGTTTTTGTCGACAAAACAACTAGGGTTTTAATAAGGAAACAACACAAAGAAAATACAATAGAAAATAGATGGGCCACAAAACAGATTGGGCCATAATTATTTAGTCTAGGTCAAAAATATGAGGTGTTGGGCCTTGTAGAATTTCGCAAATGAAGAAGGCAGGGAAAAGGCTTCAAGTTGGCGAGTGAGCTAAGGGAGGGTGATCTACTTTTGCCTCGTTAAAAACCTATCTCCGTAAAACCCAGTGGGATAAAAACGGTGACAGGGAAAAAGAGCACAAAACTAGATAACAAACTCACTAACATTCTTGAGCTTGGATCGTCACTAATGTAGCTTCATTTCCCATTTGGTTCAAGTAGCTTGGTTGCTCCTGGATTTGGCTAAGTATTCCGGAAACAGCTTCCTTGAGCTTCTTAGACTTGGATCGTGTCATTGGACCAGTTGGAATGGTCAAGGGCTCCTCGGCTACAAGCTCCTCTGGTTCATGTTCCTCAGCTTCTAGCTCATCCTCTGGTTCAAGCTCCATGCTGTCCATGATTATATCACTGCCTCTTGGCCACAGGTGGAGGACTTATTGATCTATTCATATATTGCATGTTTTAGCATACATTTCACTTAGAGTTTTGTGTCATTTACATGCATAATCATGGTTTTGTCTTGCATTTAGGTCTCATTTAGAGATTAGGAAATTTTCATTAGGTCTAGTGAGTTCTTGCATGTTTGGGAGTACTTTCTAGGTGATTGGAGGCAATTTGGGCATATTTGGAGAAATGGACCAAAGTAGAGTGTAAAGTCCATCCGAGACGCCGGAAAGATGTGGCTGGAAGAAGGCCTTCCGATCTGAATCAGTTTCGTTGACCCTCATGGAAGTTGTAGAGGAGTGAGTTAGCTATCCAGAGGAGTTTGAATCAGATAATTCGGACATCTGGTTAGAGAGTTATCAAGGTTTTACTGAAGACGTATCCGCCTGGCCGAGAGACCAACCCCCGTACCGGCCAGCATTCGCCCGGCATGCACGTCCGGTACGCCACCACTTCACGGGCAGGAGGATTGCAGGCCCAGCGTACCGCCCAGAACTTGACCGGCATGGAACATGACGACCTGTACCGTCCCAATTCTGCCCGACACGTTTCACCCTACATGAATACTTCTTCCATGCCGGCCACACATACCGGCCCAACTTTGCCCGGCGTAGAAGTCTTCGACCAGCAGCCTCCATACCGGCCACACATACCGGCCCAACTTTGCCCGACGTAGAAGTCTTCGACCAGCAGCCTCCATACCGGCCAAGATTCGGCCGGTATGGAAAGTTCAACCCAAGACTTGACCGGGTCAAAACCCGGTTTGTTCCGGGTTGACCCGGTCCGAACCCTAGGAAAAACACTTTTATATGTCAAAAATTCCATTTTTGGTGGATCTATCTTACTTTTTTTTTTATCTTTTTCTCTCTAAAACAAAGACTTGTCTTTTTAGGGTTCTTGGGATTTTTCCCAAAGATCTCTTTGATTTATGCAAGTTTGAGTTTATATCTTTTCCTCTTTCTCTAATCGTTCACTTTTATATTCCCTAATCATGATTAACATTGCCTCTTTCACAAGATTTGGTGTGTTCTTCATGATTAGTGAGTAGTTCTTTTTAGAGCTCATGGATGAGGTAGATTAGGGGAATTTCGTGATAAATCTTGATGTCTAGGACTTAGTTTACACCATTCCCTCTCTTATTTAGTGTTCACAATGCTAGATTAGGCTAGAGATAGTTAATCTAGATCCTAGGGAATTTCATGCACTCAAGGTGTTCCCCAAAGAACTAAATAAGAGATTTTGCTTGCTTAGCCTATGAGAGTAGTTGTCTAAGGAGCATTAGGGCCATTGGAACCTATGATTAAAGCTTGTTAATCATCTTATCACAAACGAGAGTTTGATCTTGATTTGGTGATTAACAAAGTGATTAAGACCATGAGAGTGGCTTAATCTTGTTTATGTGTTCTAGGCTAAGGGAATTGCTTGTTTGTGTGAAATGACATCTAGATAGATCATGGAAGGATCCGGAATCAATAACATCATCCAAGAGCTTGCTTTTATTATCTTGTCAATCTCGTTTATAGTATTTGTTTACTAGTGTTCTTGCTTTTGATTTGAATCATTTAGGTTGTTAGAAACAAACCCTCACTTTATTAGCTTAACTTAAACAGTTGTATGCATTCTTGGTGCATTGAAACTTAACCCATTTGGATTTGATACCTCTTATGCTACATAGCATCTAAAGTAATTGATTCTAGATAGACAAAAAAGTCTACTATCTAGAGTAACCCATTTGGATTTAGCTTTCAACATTAGGATTTTACTTCTTCTTGAGATTAAGTTTTTTCTTTTATCCTTTGTCTACTAATCTATCCATCTAGTTTTGTTTTCTCTTTATAGGATCATGGACGACGGTCAAGGGCAACAACAAGCTCACGTTGGGAAATTCTACATCCCACCACCACCCGTCCGTGATGCTAGAGCTCAAAACACCGTTGGAGCGGAAGACGCGGCCAATGCCCATGTCAACCGCCAAGGAATCCCAGCACCACCGGTTGAGACCAACGACTTTGAGGTCAAAGCTAGCTTCATCAACATGGTGCAAAGCAACAAGTTTCTTGGCTTGGCGGTGGAAGATCCTCTTGATCACTTGGATCACTTCGACCGGATTTGTGGCTTGACCAAGATGAACGGTGTCTCGGAGGATAGCTTCAAGCTAAGGTTGTTCTCATTCTCTCTTGGGGACAAAGCACAGCAATGGGAAAAGAACCTTCTCCAAGGTTTCATCACCTCTTGGAATCAATGCAAAACCGCATTCCTTACCAAGTTCTTCTCCCATTCTAGAACGGCTAAGCTAAGAAATGAGATCTCGAGCTTCACTCAACGAACAAATGAGAGCTTTAATGAAGCATGAAAGCGGTTTAGGGGCTATACAACGCAATGCCCTCATCATGGATTCTCGAATGCTTCCCTCTTGAGCACACTCTACCGTGGAGCACTTCCAAAGATCCGTATGTTGCTTGATACCGCTTCTAATAGAAATTTCTTGGCCAAGGACGTGAATGAAGCAATGGAGTTGGTTGAGAACCTTCCTTTGAGTGATGGAACATATGGTGATGAGTATGATCGGTCTACAAGGACCACAAGCGACTTTGAGGAACAACGACGAACCAAAGAGATGAAAGCTCTAAGTGAAAAGTTAGATAAGCTTGACAAGCTTATCACTACATCTCAAAAGGCGGTTCACTTTGTTGGTGATTGTGAGGCAAACCAAGGGTTCCAAGAACAAATGGTGGATTTGAGAAACAAAGAAGAAGTGCACTATGTCGGGA
Source organism: Eutrema heterophyllum (assembly GCA_002933915.1). Taxonomy (NCBI): domain Eukaryota; kingdom Viridiplantae; phylum Streptophyta; class Magnoliopsida; order Brassicales; family Brassicaceae; genus Eutrema; species Eutrema heterophyllum. The sequence continues at coordinate 621,476 of PKMM01039102.1, read as the reverse complement.
ATCATGGTGGCTATCAAAAGAACTTCAACAACAATCAACAACAGAGATTTGTCCCTCAAAATCAATTTCAAGGGAACCAAGGAGGCCACTACAACAAAGCTCCATTCATTCCTCAACCCGGTCCTCAAAGCAACAACTCCATGCCTCAAGACCTTGATATGAAGAACATACTTCAACAACTTTTTCAAGGACAAGCTAATGAAGCAATGGATGTGAGCAAGAAGATGGAGGAAATCCATACCAAAATGGCTTGCTCCTACAATGATCTACATAAGAAGTTGAGGCATTGAGTTCAAAAGTGCACCAAATGGAGACCAAGGGAACCAATGGAGACAAAGTGCAACAAGGTTTTTCAAACGGGAAAGCCATACAAACCTCAAAAGAGTATTGCAATGCCATCTTCTCATATGAATTACGTCTCATTGATGATCATGAAGCCGCCATTAGAGAAATTGAATCTCTACTTTATGGTTCACATGTCGAAGCGCTTTCCCCTAGAGACGTTCCCTTGAAGCTCAATGTGGACATCGAGGAACAAGGTGGGAGGATGACTTTTGGGAATGATGAGGACGTGACCATGGTTTAAGACAAGGGTAGTGTCGATTGCATTGATTCACCAAGCACGACAAGGATTGAGCCTAAGTCTCTCTCTAAGCTTGGGAACCCCGGTAAGTTCTCCATCACTTGCTTTATTGGTGATTTGGAAATTGAGGATGCTCTATGCGACTCCGATTCAAGTGTGAATGTCATGTCCCGTGAGATGCTTAAGAGCATAGGGATAAGAAGCCTCACTCATCACCCATCACCCATCACTTTCGGAGATGCCTCTTCACGAAAGCCACTTGGTCTTCTTGAAGATTTTCCGCTTAAGGTTGGGGATCGATAGTCCCAACGGACTTCGTTGTCATGGACATGAAGAAGGCCAACAAGCTCCCATTTCTCCTTGGAACTCCCTTCCTTAACACTACCGGTGCAAGCATAGACTTCAAAAACCAAAGGGTAGTTCTTATGAACGTGAATGACAAGGTTTACTACCCAACAAGCTTTGTGGCACCATTACCATAGAGGATGGTGAGATTCGTGATGAAGAAGTGAAGTATATGGGTAGATGTGAGATGGTTGATGAAGCTCCAGCCCCAAAGGTCTACGAAGAGAAAAAGAAGTCTCTTGAGAGAAAGGATTTGGGTTATGTTAATGCTAAGGAAGATTTAGAAGCTGATACTGCTTGTTTGGAACCACTTCTTCCCACCATAGTGGAGAACGATGTTGAAAGAAGCAAGGGTGCAAAGAAGAAAACAAAGGCCAAGGCTAAGATGGAAAACGGATCAAGCAAGCTTCATGGGTCTAGGTCCGAGCCTGATGTGATCATGGACTGCATTGAAGACATAGATGACGAGCTGGTAACTGACGAGCATGAACCAGAACAAGAGGAACTCGTTTCCAAGGAACCGTTGGTCATTTCAACTGGTCCCATGACCCGAGCCAAGACTAAGAAGCTCAAGGAAGCTGTCGCAGGCATACTTAACCAAATTCAGAAGCAACCAAGTTACTTGGGCCGAGAGGGAAAAGAAGCTACACCAACTCTGGTTGTGATCCAAGCACAAGATGGCTAGTGGGCTTGTGATCTAACCTTGTACTCTTTTTCCTGGCCTTGATTTTGTCCCACTTGGGTTTTGCAAGGTTAGGTTTTAATGAGGCAAAGTTAGATCACTCTATCTAAGCCCCCTCGCCAAACCCATGAAGAAAAGCTCATGAATTTCAAATTCAAACCTTCCCTCACATGCTTGCTGCCACTTCTGCGCATGACCAGATGCACCACACCTCCTTGCTTCACTCATGCTCAGAACTGGAACCCATACCTCCTTGTTTTATTCATTTCTTTATGTTTTTCTTTATTATGAGCCCATGCTCATTTGTTTTATGCTGTCTTTAGTTGCCCTAGTTGTAGAGCTTATTTAAGCTCAGTTCTGTTTCAGTTGTAAGGTACCTTGGATTTTAATCAAAAACTCAGTTTACTTACTTCTTGGATTTAGAGAGAGAACATCCTTTCTTCTTCCTTGTTGCTGGTGCGTAATATCCAGTATTACGAATCTACTTAGGTGTGTCATATCCAGAGTAGTTCGTTGGTAAAACAAAGGGCCTTCCATCTCCTTTGCGTGACCATTCCTTCCACAACCCTTGAAGCCCTTGTGCTTGCAAGGCCTATCCGGTTCCTGCCCAGTCTTAGAGTGCCGATTCTAGGGAGTTCATATTAGAGCCAAGGCAGCCTTCTATGATGACTCTCACCCCATGGAAGCATGAAAATGGGGTAGTTGAGTACAATATCAAATGCAAAGGTCGGTCCAAGCCTTTTTCCGTGGTCAAGGCGATCCTCACACCCGAGTTCAAAGAGAAAGGGGAACCCGGTTTGCGAGAGATCATGAGCAAGGTTCTTCACCTTGAGCTCAAAGATCCGCCATGGAGTGCTCACACTCCTCCATCACCAGCCTAAAAGGGTAACAAAAGTCAAACTTAGTGACTCTAAACAAAGTGCTCTTGGGAGACACCCCAAGCTTATCATTGTACATACTTTCTTTTTGTGTCTTTCTATGTTTTGTTGTTCTTTTTGATGGGTTTGCTTAGTGTGAGTAGGTTCTTGATGGTCTAATGGTCATGGACTTAAGGACAAAGGTGTGTATGATTGAGGTTATGAAGCATGGACTCCCTTGATCCCTCTCGTTCCCTCCATTCATTTCCAAGGTAATACTCCAAACTTTGTACATAGCGCTTAGAATCATATCTTCTTCTTTCTTTCATGCATTGTTTAGCTCTCACTTAAGCTTCTATTACACAAGGGACTGTGTAATTTAAGTTTGGGGGAGGGTTTGTGTATTATCTAATATTGTTTTTGGTGTTCTTATTTTGTCTTTTGCATCTTGAGTCTCATGCATATCATGCATTTTCAATAATTTTGAAATTTTTTGAACTTGCGTGCATTTCATATCTAGGATTGATTCTAGATGCATAGCATATAGGTATTGCATTCATGTGCGTTGGGAGCAATGATATGATTTTTTTTCCTTGTAGAGTACCATTTTTAGAGCTTGATTCAATGCCCTCGTTGCTTGTTGTTCGATGCTTTTGATCTCGTTTTAGAATCAAGGTTGAACCATATTTTGATCTCGCGTTTCATTACTAGGGTCTTAGCTAAATCAAGCTTTAATTTGATTCAAATCCTACTTAAGTGAAAACCATAATTTTGACATTGAAATTATCATGCTTGTGCATTGCATAGTGAATTCATGGTTACCTTATACATATTTGGGCTATCTTATCCACTTTGTCACTCTCTTGTTAGCTCAAATAGCCGATTCCCATCATTGGAACGGTTAACCACTCCCTTAACCCAACTGTCCTTGAAGCCAAAACTATTTGTGAGAGCTGTGAAGCCTTTTTCGAATCAACTAGGCAAAAAGTGTTGAGTTTAGAATGACAAGGAGAAGCTTCCGTGTAGAACTAGCTTAACATCAATGGGCTAGACATAAGTTAAGGCTAGATAGGATGGGAACTTGGGATAAGAAAAAGAAAAGAGAATGTGGAAATGGAGGAAAGATTTGGAGAAAAGGTAGGGGATAAGCAAATGCTTGAAATGGTTGGCAAGAAAAAGATGTTGGAATAGCTCTAAGTGATAAAGAAAAAAATAGTCTCTAGTCTTTGAAAGAATGAAGAAAAGCTAAAAACGGCTAAGGTACTAGAAAAGATATAAGAGAGACTAGAGAATGTAAAGAAGAGCTAAGTAAAGAAAAATGTTGAAAGCCAAGCCATTTGGTGAAGAAGGAAATCCCCTAAGTGCTTAAGAGAAGAAGAAAAGGTCAAATGATATGAGTGGTGAAGGCAAATGGCCTTGTGAAAAAGGTAGTGTAGGAAGAATCTTCATTGGGGTTTCGAGATTAGGAGTTAAGATCGATATGGGGCATTGGGTAGATCGAAGTCATCCTTGTATGCATCTATTGGGCTTTACTCTTAGCATTTTTCTATAGTTGATTCTTTTTGAGAGATCCCCTTTGCTCGGAAACCACTACTTGTATTGAAATAACCTTTATCTCAAAACCTTTACCCTAGCCAAATGGATTCACTTGCCTTGCATGAGCATGATTCACTTGAACCATAATGAATGTTAAATGATTGGATGATATGAATGCTTGTGTAGGTTGAGGCTTGAATTTGATTCGTGTAGGGAAGGATATGGCTAGCTCTCTTTGAGTAGACTTGTTTGATCGCATTTTAGAGCTAGCAACTTGGACATTGAGTGGAAATATTTTTATGGTACTTGTGGATTTGAGCTCCCATTTTTAATCCTCTCCCTCTTCTTATTCTTATTTGCTTGAGTACAAGCAAATGTTTAAGTTTGGGGGAATTGATATATTCATATATTACATGTTTTAGCATACCATTTCACTTAGAGTTTTGTATTTATTTCTGTAAAACATAGTGGGACAAAAACGGAGACAGGGAAAAAGAGCACAAAACTAGATCACAAGCTCACTAACCTTCTTGAGCTTGGATCGTCACTAATGTAGCTTCATTTCCCATTTGGTTCAAGTAGTTTGATTGCTCATGGATTTGGCTAAGTATTCCGGCAACAGCTTCCTTGAGCTTCTTAGACTTGGATCGTGTCATTGGACCAGTTGGAATGGTCAAAGGCTCCTCGGCTACAACCTCCTCTGGTTAATGTTTCTCAGCTTCTAGCTCATCCTCTGGTTCAAGCTCCATGCTGTCCATGATTATATCACTGCCTCTTGGCCACGGGTGGAGGGCTTATTGATATATTCATATATTGCATAAAGCATACATTTCACTTAGAGTTTTGTATCATTTACAGGCATAATCATGGTTTTGTCTTGCATTTAGGTCTCATTTAGAGATTAGGACATTTGCATTAGGTCTAGTGATTTCTCGCATGTTTTGGAGTACTTTCTAGGTGATTGGAGGCAATTTGGGCATATTTGGAGAAATGGACCAAAGTAGAGTGCAAAGTCCGTCCAAGACGCCGGAAAGATGGGGCTGGAAGAATGCCTCCCGATCTGAATCAGCTTCGTTGACCTTCATGGAAGTTGTAGAGCAGTGAGTTAGCTATTCAGAGGAGTTTGAATTAGATAATTCGGAGATCTGGTTAGAGAGTTATCAAGGTTTTACTGAAGACGTATCTGCCTGGCCGAGACCAACCCCCATACCGGCCAGCATTCGCCCGGCATGCACGTCCGGTACGCTACCACTTCACGGGCAGGAGGATTGCCGGCCCAGCGTACCGCCCAGAACTTGACCGGCATGGAACATGACGACCTGTACCGTCCCAATTCTGCCTGGCACGTTTCACCCTGCATGAAGACTTCTTCCATGCCGGCCACACATACCGGCCCAACTTTTCCCGGCATAGAAGTCTTCGACCAGCAGCCTCCATACCGGCCACACATACCGGTCCAACTTTGCCCAGCGTAGAAGTCTTTGACCAACAACATGATTTAAGCGTTTTCACTCAGTCAATTAATACTAAAGTTCACACTACCGCAATCATAACGGTTGTCAATGCAGTACTTTAGGATCGAATCCACAGAGACAAAGGTACACTACAATTCTCACAATTTATGAAATTAAGCTAAGATAGAAATATGGTTGGTTTTGATTAAGTAACGAATGCAGTTAAAACGATGTAAATTCAATAAAAGAAAAGCGTTAGGTCAAGAGATTATTCTCAGGAATCCAGAGACCACGAATCAGACAACTATTCAGGGAACAGTTAAACGCAAGTTTCGAACTCAAACCTAAATATTAACCAATCCACTTCCGTGCTCATGGTTACTAAACCTAGAACCCTAATCCACTTCCGTGCTCATAGAATTCTAGACCAGCCTTAAAGAACAGGTTCAATATGTTCACGAATCAACCTAATACACTTCCGCGCTATTAGACAATTCGCTCGCTTATGCTCTTTCTAGCAATCTTCACACTTCCGCGCTATTAAATTAAGCCCTAGTTCTTAGACCTAGCAGTCAGCTCAGGCCTAAGCAGTAAACACAACAATAAGCGAAAACCTCAAAAGATAAATCCCTATCTGTGTCTAATTCAATGATTCATGGATCCCCTTGAAACCCTAAACTTAACTAATGAACTATTCAGACATGGAAACAGAGAACCAACAAAGAGATGAAGAAGACATAGTATAGATTAAGAGAGAAAGGGTTTATAAATCTTCTCAATGGATACAAAGGTTCTTCTCCAAAGCTTACAATGATCTCCAAAAGTCTCAATAGAACAAAGCAAATAAAAGTGTCTGTAAAAGTTGTGTATCCAGCTTGTGCGGTCAAAGAGGCTAAAAATAGAGTATTTATAGGTCTAGGTCGAATTAGGTCAAAATAGGGAGTTTCCAGAGCAAAATAGGAAAATCAGAAATTTCCATTTTCTTCTCGTCGGCCTGCATCGACCGATGCACCTCTTTCCAGCGGTCGATGGTTGTTTCTCTGGTCCAGTGCATCGATCGATGCAAGGATTGCATCGAACGATTGCCAATTCTCTGATCTGTTGCATTGGTCGATGCACTCCTTGCATCGACCGATGGAGAAATCTCTGGTGGTGTTGCATCGGTCGATGCACTCCTTGCATCGGTCGATGCACTCCTTGCATCGGTCGATGCACTCCTTGCATCGGTCGATGCACTCCTTGCATCGGTCGATGCACTCCTTGCATCGGTCGATGCACTCCTTGCATCGACCGATTATGTTCTTTTCTTCACGGTTTTGTGCGTTTTTGCTCCCGTAACTCCAATTTCCTCCTTATATGCCTTTTTACCTGATATATCTAAATAAAGGACTAAAAAACTTTAAAACGGACTTTGACTCGATAAAATGATTAGAAGAAACACTAAAACATACGATAGAAAACGGTAAAAACCAAGTATATTAATTCCCTCAGACTTAGCCCAGCTGGGCGTTCCCGCAGCTACTTCCAGGCTGATGTATTCAACCATCTCCTCTATTGTCTGGTTTGAGTCAAGCATCTTAGCATACCTTGTAGCATCATCACTCATAAAACCGTGTTCACTCTCAGCCCTCGTCAAAACAGTCTCCAACGGGTCATCTCCTAAGATCTCTTGAGCCACTTCGTCAGAGATCTCTAGCGAGTCATCAATCGAGAACGTCTGACCATCTAACATAGGTTTTTTCAACATTTTTTCCATCTCAAACTTCATGACAATGTCCCCTAGGTGGAGATCTATTCGCCCATTCTTCACATCTATTATGGCTCCTGCTGTACACAAAAAGGTCTTCCAAAAATGAGAGGATCCCTCGGTTCCTCATCTAGCTCTAGAACCACAAAGTCTGCAGGAACGAATGCATCTCCAATTCGCACATGTAGATCCTCAAGAACACCAACAGGAAGTTTCACGGAGCGATCGGCAAATACTAAGGAGATCTTAGTTTGTTTGAACTTTGTGAAGCCGAGTCGATTAGCTACAGAATATGGCATCAGGTTGACGCTGGAACCCATATCACACAAGGAGCAAACAAAGGTGATTGCCCTAATCTGCACAGAGAAAACGAACTTTCATGGGTTGCCTAGCTTCTTGGGCATCTTGTTTTGGAGGACAGCACTGCAATCTTTAGAAACCATCATGACACTGTCTTCAGTAGATACCTTACTCGTCACCAAGCTCTTCATATACTTCCTCAACGAAGGTATCATTTGGATTGCGTCGACCAGAGGAAGCTTCACCACGAGATCCTTCAGCATTTCCCTGCACTTTTCTTCTTCTAGGTCCTTGCGCGATTTCTTTGGACGAGTAGGGTATGGAACCTTCGGAGTGTAGACACGTGCGGGGGGCTGCACATGTGGCTCTTCTACAACGTCTGCATCTGTAAAAACCTTCTCTTTTGGGGTTGTGTCTTCGCCATCTCCCTCTAGATCAATCACGACATCAGCATCCTTCTCTTTTTGTGCAACATGATCTAGTGCCTTCCCACTTCTAAGTGTGATGGCGTTGACGAATGTGTTCTTTGGATTCTGCTCTACCTTCCCTGGAAGAACTCCTTGCGGCCTCTTAATTGCTTCGGCAGTTTGAGCAACTTGAGTGTCTAGCTTCTTCACATGACTGCATACAGCTTTATACTTGCCGTTGAGATCGGTGTACATGTTGTCAACCTTGACATTGATCTCTTTAGCAGATTGTTGTTGATTTAGCAGAAGTTGCTGCATGAGAAGTTTCAACTCATCCTGGGAATCATTTGCAGAGCTTGCGGTAACTTGAAATGGGGGAGGCTTCGTTGGTTGGAATGCGTTGAACGGCTGTTTCTGTTGGAATCCGCCTTGAAACCTGTTATGTCCTTGGAAACCCTGAGAGAAACCTGAAGCACCAGCGTTTTGCACAAAGGTTTTTCCTTGGAATTGTTGAGCTTGCTGAGGGTAGACTTGATCCTGGGGATTCTCGACGTTGGTGCTCCTGTAGGACAGATTCTGCACATACCCTTGTCCGCTGATGTAGTTCACCTCTTGCGGCTCATCAATCTCTTCCTCGGCAAATCCTTGACAGAGAATCGCATCTTCTATCTCCTCGCAAGACTGCATACCCCTCTGATTTCCCTTTAGCAGCAAGTTCACCTTCGTAGTCAACTCGTCTATCTTCTGTGAGTCTACACCATTGACACATTTAGACCTGTCATACTTGGGACATCGATTTCCAGAACTTGCAGCCAAGTTCTCTATCAACTGGTACGCTCCTTCTTTAGTCTTGGCCATGAAATCTCCATTGCTCGCAGCATTAAGGGCGTTTTTGTAGTCCTAGTCGACTCCATCGTAGAAGATGCTCAGAATCTACTCGTCCGAGTAGCCGTGATGAGGGCACTCTCTGCGGTACTCTCTAAACCTTTCCTAAGCTTCGCAAAAGGATTCCCATGGATGCTCCTGGAAGGCAGCGATCTTGTTCTGAAGCGAGGCTGTCTTGGATTTGGTGTAGAAGGGATCCAAGAAGGTGGCCCTGCATTCATCTCAAGTAGTCAACGACCTAGCTGGAAGTGACTTAAGTCATCTCAGTACCTTATCCGCCAAAGAGAAAGGGAAGAGTTTGCACTTAAGGTAATCAGCTGGCACTCCATTCGATTTGGTAGTGCTGCAAATCTCTTCAAAATTCTCAATGTGATCCATTGGATGCTCTGTAGGCAAACCATGGAACATGTGCTGCTTCACCAGTGCAATCATTTGAGGTTTGATCTCATAATCTTTCCTTGTAATAACTGGTGGACAAATGGCAGCTCTGTTCTGGTAGAAGGCATGAGGCGTGTCTAAATCCCCGATGACAGGCTATGCTGTTGTTGCATCTGCTGCACTAGTTGTTGCAACCTCCGAAGCTCGGCGGCTGCAGCTTCCTGCTGGTTGTCATTTGGATCGTCCATGACAACAGGAACTGACCTTGCTCTTCTACTCGTATGTTCTAATCGTGCTAGCTCTTGGTTGTCGAGCTCAAGAAGGTTCTCGGAGCCCTTGCTTCTGGTAACTCTACCCAGCTTTTGGTTAGTCACCTGATACGCACAAGAAAGTAAAATAAAATACGTTAGTAAATCTTAAACTAAATTTCAAATTCAGAATTGAAGGTAACGCTATTGATCCCCGGCAACGGCGCCAAATAAATTTAAGCGTTTTCACTCAGTCAATTAGTACTAAAGTTCACACTACCGCAATCATAACGGTTGTCAATGCAGTACTTTAGGATCGAATCCACAGAGACCAAAGGTACACTACAATCCTCACAATTTATGAAATTAAGCTAAGACAGAAATATGGTTGGTTTTGACTAAGTAACGAATGCAGTTAAAATGATGTAAATTCAATAAAAGAACAGTGTTAGGTCAAGGGATTATTCTTAGGAATCCAGAGACCATGAATCAGACAACTATTCAGAGAACAATTAAACGCAAGTTTCGAACTCAAACCTAAATATTAACCAATCCACTTCCGTGCTCATGGTTACTCATAGAATTCTAGATCAGCCTTAACGAACATGTTCAATATGTTCACGAATCAACCTAATACACTTCCGCGCTATTAGACAATTCGCTCGCTTATGCTCTTTCTAGCAATCTTCACACTTCCGCGCTATTAGATTAAGCCCTAGTTCATAGACCTAGCGGTCAGCTCAAGCCTAATTAGTAAACACAACAATAAGCGAAAACCTCAAAAGATAAATCCCTATCTGTGTCTAATTCAATGATTCATGGATCCTCTTGAAACCCTAAACCTAACTAATGAACTACTCAGACATGGAAACAGAGAACCAGCAAAGAGATGAAAGAAGACATAGTATAGATTAAGAGAGAAAGGGTTTAGAAATCTTCTCAATGGATACAAAGGTTCTTCTCCAAAGCTTACAATGATCTCCAAAAGTCTCAATAAAACAAAGCAAATAAAAGTGTCTGTAAAAGTTGTGTATCCAGCTTGTGCGGTCAAAGAGGCTAAAAATAGAGTATTTATAGGTCTAGGTCGAATTAGGTCAAAATAGGGAGTTTCCAGAGCAAAATAGGAAAATCAGAAATTTTGTTTTTCTTCTCGTCGGCCTGCATCGACCGATGCACCCCCTTGCATCAGTCGATGGTTGTTTCTCTGGTCCAGTGCATCGAACGATTGCCAATTCTCTGATCTGTTGCATCGGTCGATGCGACCGATTATGTTATTTTCTTCACGGTTTTGTGCGTTTTTGCTCCCGTAACTCCAATTTCCTCCTTAGACGCCTTTTTACCTGATATATCTAAATAAATGACTAAAAGACTCTAAAACGGACTTTGATTCGATAAAACGATTAGAACAAACACTAAAACATACGATAGAAAATGGTAAAAACCAAGTATATCACAGCCTCCATACCGGCCCACCATACCGGCCAAGATTCGGCCGGTATGGAAAGTTCGACCCTAGACTTGACCGGGTCAAAACCCGGTTTGTTTCGGGTTGACCCGGTCCGAACCCAAGGAAAAACACTTTTATATGTCAAAAATCCCATTTTTGGTGGATCTATCTTACTTTTTTTTTATCTTTTTCTCTCTAGAACAAAGACTTGTCATTTTAGGGTTCTTGGGATTTTTCCCAAAGATCTCTTTGATTTATGCAAGTTTGAGTTTATATTTTTTCCTCTTTCTCTAATCTTTCACTTTCCTATTCCCTAATTATGATAACATCACCTCTTTCACAAGATTTGGTGTGTTCTTCATGATTAGTGAGTAGTTCTTTTTATAGCTCATAGATGAGGTAGATTAGGGGAATTTCGTGATAGATCTTGATGTCTAGGACTTAGTTTACACCATTCCCTCTCTTATTTAGTGTTCACAATGCTAGATTAGGCTAGAGATAGTTAATCTAGATTCCAGGGAATTTCATGCACACAAGGTGTTCGATGAAACTCTCCAAAAAACTAAATAAGAGATTTTGCTTGCTTAGCCTATGAGAGTAGTTGTCTAATGAGAATTAAGGCCATTGGAACCTATGATTAAAGCTTGTTAATCATCTTATCACAAACGAGAGTTTGATCTTGATTTGGTGATTAACAAAGTGATTAAGACCATGAGAGTGGCTTAATCTTGTTTATGTGTTCTAGGCTAAGGAAATTGCTTGTTTGTGTGAAATGACATCTAGATAGATCATGGAAAGATCCGAAATCAGTAACCTCATCCAAGAGCTTGCTTTTATTATCTTGTCAATCTCGTTTCTAGTATTTGCTTACTTGTGTTCTTGCTTTTGATTTGAATCATTTAGGTTGTTAGAAACAAACCCTCACTTTATTAGCTTAACTTAAAAGGTTGTATGCATTCCTGGTGCATTGAAACTTAACCCATTTGGATTCGATACCTCTTATGCTACATAGCATCTAGAGTAATTGATTCTAGATAGACAAAAAAATCTACTATCACTTATGCCCGGGGTGAACTGGGACGTTTTGATATTGATTTATCTCTTGATTGAACCGTTGGATCGTCCTCAAATCACTTGGAATGGAAAGGTAGCTGTTCCTTCTTGAATATCTCTAAAATTGGGCTGGATCAGACGGTGAGAAGAACCTCTTTGGCAGTTGAATTTATGGCGGTTTGACTCTGAGCCGAAAATATGGTTTTTCTCAAATTTGCAATGCTTTTGCCTAAGTAACCTGAAAAGAGTCTTGAAACTACAAATATGCAAAAATCGTGATAAAAAGATAGAAAAGCGAATAAAACACTTATTTAAGTGTTCTAGAATAGATTGTAAAACGGGTAAAAATACGGTGTTATCAATTATATAATACAATTTAGTTATAAAAAATAAATGGAAATATTACAAAATATTGAATAGGTTTACTTAGTAAATTGTTTTTGGAAATAAATAATATTATTGATCTATATTATAACAGAAGCCATAAAAATTAATTTTAAAACACATTTTGATTGTCGTGAACCTTTCCTGGATTTTCTGTTTCTCCTATAGACTAAAAACTATAGTGATCACGTTCTAAATCTTCAAAGATGGTTGGGTTACGACCACAATCATTTGGTGAATCCAGTGGGTCTTAGTGGAGGATTGGCGCTATTTTGGAAAAGTACGTTTGAGGTGAAGATATTATACTCGGATAATAGGTTGATTGATACTCGGATTAAAGTGGAATCACATACATACTTTATGTCATTTGTAAATGGGGATCTTATTCAGAACAGAATACGTCTTGTATGGGAGAAGCTAACTGATATTGGCCTGGATAAAACTGAAGCTTGGTTTCTTGTTAGCGAGTTTAATGAGATCATAACCAACTCGGAAAAAGTAGGAGGATCTCCACGACAAGAAGCTTACTTTTATGCATTTCGTTCCTTGGCTAGAGATTATCGGATCAAAAAAGTATCAAGCTCTGGTAATCAATTCTCGTGGAGTGATGAGAGAAGTTATTACAAATGGGTTAAAGGAGGTTGTGTGGATCCAATGTCTCTTGGATCGAGCCTTTGGTAACGCGGAGTGGTTTCGTTTATTCCCAAGGGCTCACATATAATACTTGGAAAGACTGAGATCTGATCATAAACAATTTCTCACTATTATTGCGTCGGAAAATTTGGGTCGGGTTGGGAGATTTAACTTTGACAAACGATGGTGCTCAAACCCGGAAGCAATGGAGGTTATACGAAAAGGCTGGAATATGCACCAAAACAGTAGAAATAGATTGGTATATGATCGAATTTCCTCTTGCAGAAAAGAGCTCTCGAAGGGGAAGCGAAGATCTAATGAGAATTCGAAGGAGCGCATGAGACATTTACACAGGATTTTAGAAGAGGAAGCTGAAAAAATTAGGCCTGATATGCAGAGAATGTCAGGTTTACAAATTGAGATTTCCAAGGCATATAGAGATGAGAAAATTTTTTGGAAACAAAAAAAGCAGAGATCGGTGGTTTAAATATGGTGCTGGCAACACCCAGTTTTTCCACAGTTTCGCTCAGACAAGGAAAATGAAGAACAAAATCACATCTCTATTTGACTACCACATTGGCCAAAGAGACCCGATTATCAATTCATTGGGTACTATGGAATATATGGAAGAATCACTACAAGAAAATAAAGTTTTCCCAACGATTTTTTGCAACGATTTATTTTCGTTGTAAATCACCATCACCTTAACGACAAAGTTACAACGAATTTCAAAGGATTTATGGTTGTAAATCGTTGTAAAATCACCTTAATTTGAAAATCGTTGTAAGATCGTCTTTAACTACCAACGATTTACCGATGAATTTATAAAACGTTGTAATATCGTCGTTAATTACCAAGGATTTATATTCGTTGGAATTTACAACGATTTTCCGACGATATATAAGTTATGTGAACACGTTTATTTTTTAGGGTGTACCGGTTTTTTAACGAGGAACCTTGTCGTTGTAATTTCGTCGGCAATGTTAATATTCGTTTTAAAATCGATGCTAAATTCGTAGCGAATTCGATGGTAACGAAAATATATNTTCATATTTAGAAACGTTTAATTCTCTCTCACAAACCAAAGATGTCAATATACGAAATTAGAAGATGAATGTATAATCGTATTGATTCATAGGGCTCGCTAACAAATGAGTTCAGTGATGGGGTGGAGGGATTCATTCATCAGGCGGGAAGTATGCAAAATACGATTAACAATTGTATGATGTACTGTCCTTGTCCGAAATGCATGAATAAGAAATTTATCATTACCTCGAAGGTGTGGTCACATTTATTAAATAGAGGGTTTATGCCGCATTACTATATTTGGTATTATCATGGAGAGGGTCATGGGGGAAATGCAGCTAGTAGTAGCAATTATCAAGCAATCGAATTTTGAAGAGTCAAGTAATTTACATCAATTTGATTATCATGCGGAGCAGCATGGTCAAGATCATGATAGGATTCATGACATGGTTATAGATGCATTTCATGAAACCGCAAGTACATTCGCACCTGATCATGATGAGGAACCCAATCTAGATGCAAAAAGATTTTATGATATGCTAGATGTTGCAAATCAGCCACTTTACGATGGATGTAGAGAAGGGCACTATAAATCGTCGTTGGCGGCTAGGATGATGACTATTAAAACTGATCATAATTTAACTGAGGTTTGCATGGATGATTGAGCTAATTTGATTAAAGAGTATTTGCCATAGGACAATTTAGCTGCTGAAACTTACTATGAGATACATAAGTTGGTTTTTAGTCTTGGGTTGCCTTCTGAGATGATATATGTTTGTGTTGACAATTGCATGCTTTTTTGGAAAGATGATGATAAGTTGCAGGAATGTCGATTTTGCCATAAGCCGCAAGGTTCTGGTTGGAGTAAGGTATCGTTCCAGTGGATGTGGTACAATTTAGCTGCTGAAACTTACTATGAGATACAAAAGCTGCTTTATAGTCTTGGTTTGCCTTCTGAGATGATAGATGTCTGTGTTGACAATTGCATGCTTTTTTGGAAAGATGATGATAAGTTGCTGGAATGTCGATTTTGCCATAAGCCAAGATATAAGCCGCAAGGTACTGGTCGGAGTAAGGTATCGTTCCAGCGGATGTGGTACCTTCCTATAACTGATATGTTAAAAAGAATGTATCAGTCTGAGAATACAGCTACATCGATGAGATGGCATGCAGATCATTTGCAGACAGATGGGGAGGTTACTCATCCTTCAGATGCAAAAGCGTGGAAACACTTTAAGACGGTACACCCAGACTTTGTTAGACATGTACGAGAAGTCATTGACGGAATCTCAGTAGACGAAATCAACAAGCGTAAAGATCAACATTTTGCCCCGTGGTTGAAGACGCAAGTACGTAGAAATTAATTACTTGGACAATCTAATACATATATATTGATTTTGTTAATTAACAATTTAGGTCGAGCATGGGGATACCGCATATCCACTGTGGTTCCATGAGTTAATCAAATGCCCCTTATCAAAGATAATGACTGCACACATGTATTGCACACGCGGATATATATTTCATACATTCAAATACGGCAATCAAAGAGCTACTGCAAACTACAGGGTATGTGTGCGGGGCGAAATAGATTTTTATGGAGTGTTGCAAGACATAATTGAAGTTGAGTACCCCGGCTGCTTAGGTTTGAAATGCGTTCTCTTCAAATGCGACTTGTTCGATCCAACAGTTGATCGAGGGGTCCGTAAAAACAAATTTGGGGCCGTAGATGTCAACCAATCGCGGCGTTACAATAAGTATGAGCCATTTATCCTAGCAGAACAAGTCAGCTTTGTTCCATATCTACGAGTTCGGACAACGCGTATCTCATGGTTATCTGTTATAAAAGTTTCTCTGAGGGGTCGAATTGAGGGGCTTGAGGATCTCCCAATGCAGCAAGATCATTGCTCTGATATGCCATAACCAAATGAGAGCACTGATGACATCCTTTTGATAGATCCTCAAAACAGGGAAGTTGAATATCTCCCAGACGACACAGAGGAAGAAGATGAGGTAGATGAGTTCGAAGAAAGTGATGAACCAGATGATCAAGAAACGGATGTGTCTTCGTCCGAATATGAATCATAGTGACCGCGCTAGCTAGTAATTATAATGAATTTAATGTATTAATTAATAATGTTTTGATTTTCGTTAGTGAGTAATTATTATGAAATTTAAGTGATGCCCTAAACCCTAAACTCGATTTCATCTCCTATTATCTCCGCTCATTTCCCGCCGTAGGTGGGGTGATTAATAAATTACGAGACACATAGACGAAATTAGGGTCAAGAAAGGGTTTGATCTGTGTCACCATTTGTTGACCCTAATTTCGTCTATGTGTCTCGTAATTTATTAATCGCCCCAACTACGGCGGATAATGAGCGGAGACGATCGGAGATGGAATCGGGTTTGGGGTTTAGGGCATTACATAGAATCGTCGCTAAATCGTCGCAAATTAGCGACGATTTAGCGACGATTTTTAAGAAATTTCATCTAAACCCTAAACCCTTTGCCCTATACCTAAAGTTTAACTTCTTAGCATCTCATTGCATTTTGCAATGAGGTGTCAAGACCCTAAACATGGGATTAATTTGCGACGATTTTTAAGACGATTCTATGAAATCTCATCACTAGGGTTTAGGTTTATATGGATTTCATCATAATCGTCGCTAATTCGTTGTAAATTACAACGATTTTACGAGGAATTTATACGATCCTCGCTAAATCGTCGTAAATTACAACGATTTAGCGACGATTATGATGAAGTTCATATAAACCCTAAACCCTAAACCCTAAACCCTATCCATCTCATTGTTTTTTGCAACTCTCATTGAAATCCATCTTGAGTTTATTGAATTAATCGGAAATAGAAACACGATCAATCACTGTTATCTCCGCAAACTCATTGTCTTCCTTCATCTTAGTAAACCTACCATGTACGCTTACTCTATTTTTTAGTCTTTCTGCAATCTCGATGAAATATAGATGATTTGAATATTTAGGGTTGACGGTAAACATTTAGATGGATTTAGATGTGTTTCAATCGATGTAACAATCGTCGTACCTATGCCCTATACCCTAAACCCTATTTTTACAAAATTACGTCGCTAAATCGTCGCAAATTTGTGACGATTTTACGAGGAATCGTCGCAAAATCGTCGCAAACCGTGAATTTAATGAAAAGGTTTGACCGTTCCCGCGGGTGGGAAAACCAAAAGGTTTAATTTACACTTAGCGACGATTTAGCGAAGAACACAAATTCTATATAAGCTCTTGTTCAGATTTCATTTTTTCATTCTTCAACTTTTAATCTCTCTCTCTAGTCTCTCTCCTCCCGGCGAAATCTTTGCAAAAATAAGGTTATAATTTTATTTTATTTTATTTTATTTTGTATTTAATTAATTTAAGTTAGTTTAGATAGGAATGGAACAAAATATGTGGATAGAAACGGAATCAAATTGATAGATAGGAACAGCAGAAAAATAGAAAATAGGACATTTATAGTTTTAGATAATAATTTTTCTTCATTTTTATGCAGGTGGCCCATCGTCGTCCCCACTACGCTCAGTTTTTGAGAGATACTGGTGGGACCTAGAGTAGCATACAGCCGGAGTCTTTTGAGGCTACGCAGCCGGATCATTTCGTCCCCGCGACGCAAACACAGAGTGCTCCGCCGCCTGGACCACCACCTCAGGTACCGCAACCTGGAGGACGTGCGCCTGCCCCATATACTCATATGACGGTGTATGATTTGCTTGCGCAGCCAGGCCGGCATAGGATTAAGAGATTAGACCCGGACCATACCGACAGTGCAGAATGGTAAAATATATATTTTTAATTATTAATTATTGTTTCAGGTTTGGTGTTGAATGCAAAGTTGGACGCACCGTTTCTGAAGTCATCAAGGCATACTTTTCCAAGCCTCATACCAATTGGGAACAGGTCCCGGGACACGTCAAGGATACATGGTTCAAGATGTTTGCGGTACGTGTAAACAATAATTTTTTTTCATTGTTTTATTATATTTATATATATAATTAATTTAATTTTATAAAATAGTTAATTATTTTTGTTTCTCATGCAGCAAAAATATCATTGGGATCTTGCGATTCATGGCGAGGTTGAAACATTGTTCCTCGAGAGGGTCAAGTTTCGCCTCTAAGGGGTAGTTGGTGAATGGAAGAAGGCATGGAAGAAAGATGGCGATGAAGCAAAGCCCCCTTCGATGGATAAAGCCGTATGGGACGGCTTGGTGCGGTATTAGCTGGATCCGAACTCGATAAGAACTGCGCATAAGTGTTCGGCTTCCCGCAATACCGTTGGTCCGGACGGCAAACCCGTGTATGTGCCTCATACAGCCGGCCAAACACCTTTTGCGGGTGTTCGTCTAAATATGGTAATTAACTTTATTTAAATTATTTAAATTATTTAAATTATACCTTAATAACATTGTTTTCTCTTCTTAGGCCGCCGAAGACGGAGGTGTACTCCCTCTGATGACGAAGGTTTATGAACGGACGCACCGGAAGAAGAATGGTGCCTTTGTTTCAGACAAGGCCGAGTAGTTCTTCAACGAGGTGACTTCTAGGGTCACCGAGCGAGAGACACAGCTCTCTCAGCAGCTATCTCCTGGCGGTTCATCGGTCCAGTCCGGAGGGTTGACCACACCCGATATTGACCGGATCTTCGAGGAGGTAAATTCGATTAATATTTTTAGTCTTTAATTTTTTATTTAAATTCTAATTAACGGTAATTTTAAATGTAGGTCGCCCCTAAGAAAAAAGGGAAGGTCGTCGGGATGGGATCTATTCGAGATGTCTCAGCCGCCTCATCATTTGCGACGATTTGTTTGAGACGATTTAGCGACGATTGCCAGAAGATGATCCAAACGTCTTACGAGCCACGATTACGACGAATGTGCGACGAATTTGCGACGATTCTTTAACATCGATTTTACGACAAAATTACGATGAAACTTTTACGACGATTTTGCGACGATTATGTGTCCACATAATCATCCTTAATTCGTCGTTTTTTTGTCGTAAATTTCCATCGATTTTCCATCGTTCTTACGACGTATTTTTATTCGTCGTAAATTCGAAGTAAAATTTGCGACGATTTGTTTGAGACGATTTAGCGACGATTTTTGGCTCCTCGTAAATTAGCCACGATTTTACGACAATTTTTGGTTTATGACGATCAGTTAACGATGATTTGCATTTCGTCGCAAATTCGATGGTACTCCTGTTTTGAAACGATTTTGCGACGAAATAGGTCGTTGCAAAAGGGGTGTTTTCGTGTAGTGGATTGTCTTGTCCATATTGTCTCAATCGGACAGATGCGTTTCAATTGAAACATGGTCGGAAAACAAGTTGGTTTGATTGTCACCGCCGATTTCTACCGATTCACCATCTATATTGGAGAAACAAACGGTTGTTTAGAAAGAACAAATTAATCATTATGGTGCACAGGAAACAATCATTCATGGTGGAAATTGGCACACTCCAGCTAATATGCCGGATGCCGGATGGATATGGGGAGCATCACAATTGGCATAAGAAAAGCATATTCTGGAAGCTTCCGTATATTGGAAGGATCATTTGCTTAGACACAATCTGGATGTCATGCACATTGAGAAAATAAAATTTTGATAACATCATGCATACAGTTTTGAACGTGTGTGAAATGACTAAAGACAGCGGTAAGTCAAGACTAGACTTGCCTGATCTTTGTTCTCAGAATGAGTTACATATTACAAGCAATAAGAAAGCACATTTTCCTATATTTCGCTTTTGTGCACAAGAAAAGTCAGCTTTGTTCAAATGGGCGACATCTGATGTGAAGTTCTCGGGTGGGTACGTATCTAATCTAGCTAAATGTGTTAAGAAAGGGCAAAAGTTTTTCGGGATGAAGAGTCACGACTGTCACGTATTTATGCAACGACTACTTCCTTTCGCATTTGCTGAACTTCTACCAGGAAATGTACACGAAGCAATGCAGGTAGATTTAAATTAATCACATATGTATACATTGATATAATATAGATGAAACTGAAAATTAACATTATTACCTTATATATATATATATATATATATGTGGTTGTTATTGTAGGCATTGGAGCGTTTTTTCGGGATCTTTGTACCCGCACTTTTTCAGAAGATGCTATTGTTGGAATATGACCGTTAGTATTCTGCCACCCAATCTTTACTCAACAGGCTCCTCTCTCTCTTCTACTTAAGGAGGACGAATTCCTATGTCTTTCTCTCTCCTTCATGCAAGTATTCTTATTTAGTATTGTAACAACTAGTTTATTCTCTATATATTTGTATCTCCTTGTACAAATCAGATTAAGTGAAACAATATACAGTTTCTCTCTATTCTCTCTGTTCTACGATTCTCTTTTCTCTCTTATACACTTCCGCATATAATTCTACATGGTAGCAGAGCTATAGATCCATGATTCTCACTTCTATTCATCCATTTTTTCGTTTCATCTCCTTATTCTTCAGATCTGATCATGGAAAACATGAAATAGATCACTCTACATGTTATTCTCAAAGGGGATAACTATCTACTTTGGTCAAGAATCACTAAAACTGCTTTATGCAGGTGTGGTTTATGGAATCACATCACTGGCATCCAAAACTTGTCTCCTACGAACCAGGACTAGGGCAAAAACGTGGTGGAAGATGAATAGTCAGATTCAAACGCCATAAGCTCTGAAGATCCGAAATGGTTTCAAGAAGATCATATGGTGCTTTCTATTCTTCAAATCTCTCCTGCGCACTCTATCCTGGCTGCTTACTCATACTGTGAAACAGCAAAGGATTTATGGGACACTCTTCAAGGGGTCTATGGAAATGTTATAAATCTCAATCGCATCTTTGAAGTTAAAAAGGTGCTGAATTCTCTCCAACAAGAGGAGAAATCTTCCAAGCAACACTTTGGTGAGTTTAGATCTCTTTGGGCAGAGTTGGAGACTCTTCGTCCTCCAACAACAGATCCAGCAACTCTCAATGAAAGGCGTGAACAAGATCAAGTTTTTGGGCTTCTCTTCACTCTCAACAGCTCATTTAATGGTCTCATCCGCCATATTCTCAGATCTGATAAGCTTCCTAGCCTAAATGATGTATGTATGCAGATCTAGAAAGAAGAAGGGCATGTTGGTTTGTTTGGCCAAAAACGTGATTTATCTCTTGCAAACCAAGCTGCTTATCCAAGGAATGATCGCAGCAAGTTTGTATGTGATCACTACAAGAAAAGGGGCCACACCGAGGACAAATGTTGGATCATTCACCCACATCTAAGAACAAAAAAGGCAAGAGAAGTGGGTAAAGCAATTTCTCCTTCTGTTGTTGAAGATAATTTGGTTAGGAAATCTGACCTTGAATTTCTCATCAAAAGCATTGCTTCACTAAAAGAATTTGGTAATGCCTTACTAACTCTTAAAAATCACAAACCTATTGTTGTTGATTCTGGTGCATCTCATCATATGATTAGTGATGAAAATCTTATTCATAATGTTGAACATGCGAATGGAGATGTGATTATTGCAAATGGTCACAAAGTGCCTATTAAGGGAATTGGAAACCTGAAACTGTTTAACAAAGACTGTTAAGCTCTTTACTTGCCTGAGTTTACTTCTAATATTTTATTTGTCCAAAAAGCAACTAAAGATCTTTATTGCTTGGCTATTTTCATTCCTAATGATCTTTGGTTTCAGGATATTAAGTCGGGAAAGACAATTGGAGAAGGATCTATAAAGAATGGTCTTTATGTTCTTGAAGATCTAAACTCTACTTCTGTTTCTGCTTTTGCTAATAATTCAGTACGGCATGCTAGACTTGGACATCCTCACACACAAGCTCTTAAGATTCTACTTCCTAGTGTATCGTTTGAGAACAATAAGTGTGAGGCTTGTATCTTAGGAAATCATTGCAAAACTGTATTTCTGAATTCATCTACTACTTATGAAAATTGCTTTGATCTTTTTTATTCTGATGTATGAACTGTTCCTTGTGCAACTAGAGATCAATATAAGTATTTTGTGTCGTTTATTGATGAAAAATCCAAATACATGTGGCTAACACTCTTACCTTCTAAAGGCCGTGGTTTTGAAGCATTTTCAAACTTTCACAGTTTCGTCTCAACTCAGTATAAGACTAAGATCAAAACCTTGCGAACTGACAATGGAGGTGAATACACCAACAATGAGTTCAAAGCCTTCACATCTAAACATGGGATCGTGCATCTAACATCATGTCCTTGCACTCCCCAATAGAATGGAGTTGCTGAGCGTAAGAACCGTCACCTTATGGAGGTTGCAAGAACTATGATGTTCAACAAACATGTTCCAAAACATTGATGCAGTTGTGACTGCCTGCTACCTCATCAACTGCCTTCCAACCAAATGTCTCAAAGACAGTTCCCATACGAGGTACTAAACAACCTTAAACCATCTATTGATTTTCTAAAGGCGTTTGGTTGTGTTTGCTATGTCCATGTCCAAGATGACCAGAGGAACAAGTTACAGTCTAAAAGCATCAAGTGTATCTTCATTGGATACTCCACTACGCAAAAAGGCTACAAGTGTTACATTCCAGAAACTAGAAAGATCTGTATCTCTTGTGATGTCAAATTTGACGAAGATAAAGGCTTCTATGAAGAAAAAGATTAGAACAAGCTAAAAGATTTGGGTTCTTCTGGTTCTGATCTTGCTGCCAGCATGAGGAGTCTTCTTGAAAACCTCAACATGCCAACTCAAAGAGAAGCTACCCAACTATCTCCTTTACCACAATCTGAAGAGGAACCTGAAAATGGTGAAACTACTCCCTACAACACCAACTCGACATATGCAGTTTCCAAATCGATAGATGCAGTTCATACGACCCCCTACAACACCAAATCGAGGGATCCAGTTTCTAACTCGATAGATTCAATCCCCGCGGCTCCTACTCTTTCTTAAGTTGACAATGGTGCTTCAGATGATCCCGAAACTCAAGACAATGGTGATAGCCGTAAAGAGGAGTCTGATGCAAACGCTGATGGCCAGAATATGGAGACTTCCATTCATGAAGATGACTCACCTCCCCCAATCCGCAGAAGCTCCAAAATCAGGAAAAACCTTGATTTTTACTATAATAATCTTGCTACTACTGCCACTCATCCTATTCAAGTTTATTGTTCTTTGGCTAACCTTCCTGGTGATCATCAAGTTTTTCTTAGCAAAATTGACCAGGTTGCTATACCTCAGACTTAGGAAGAAGCTAAAGATAGTGAGGTGTATACTGAGGCAGTAAACGAAGAACATGGAGCCATGAAGAGGATCAACACTTGGGATGTGGTTGATCTCCCCAAAGGAAAGAAACCAGTTGGTACCAAATGGGTTTTCACGATCAAATACCATAGCAACGGTGAAATTGAGAGGCACAAAGCTCGTTTGGTGGCTAAAGGCTTCACTCAAACATATGGAGAAGATTACAAAGACACTTTTGCTCATGTTGCTAAACTTCATACTGTTTGTGTTATTATCTCTCTTGCCCTTAACCTCTCTTGGGATTTATGGCAGATGGATGTGAAAAATGCATTCCTTCAAGGAGAGCTTGAAGAAGAAGTATATATGAGACCGCCTCCTGGTATTGACATTGAAGACGGAAATGTTCTCAAACTTAAGAAGGCTATTTATGGTCTAAAGCAATCACCACGTGCTTGGTATCACAAGCTAAGCAAAACCCTCATTGGAAATGGATTTAAAAGATCAGAAGCTGATCATTCACTTTTCACAATTCAGGGGGAATCAGGTATTGTCGTTGTCCTTATTTATGTTGATGATATAATCATTTCGGGCAATGACAAAGAAGGTATTCTGATGAGGACATCCAGCAAGGACCAGCTCAAGACATTCCTTTTGTGCAAGAGATGCCAATGACCAGGTCGAGAGCTAAAACCTTAGGCAAGAAGTTCAATGCTGCTGTTACGAGGCTGTTGGAGGAGATGCGTGAAGAACCACCTTTGGGGGCTGTTTCTTTCCTTTTTATGGGTTTTTCCTTTTTCTGGTTTTTATTGGTTTTCCTTTTGATATTAGAAATTAGTTAATTTTCCTTTTCTTTTATTTTTTCCTAGTTAGACTTGGATTTATTTACAGGCTTATAAATAGCCCTTGTAGCTCATAATTTTCGACAAGCTTTCAATCAATAAAACCCTAGAACTTTTCAGAACTTGTTTTCTCTCTGCTCTTGTCGATTTGATCATCAAGACCAGAAAACCCTTCTTTCTTTGTCGAGTTAGTCTCCAAAGACAGAAGTCTGCAGTATCACAAGTCTCTCACAACTTGTGTGGTGCCATCGATCCACTACTACCCCCATCCTATCCCAGACAGAAGCTTAGAGCCATCCTTGTTTCTATTGTTACTTGGTCGACACATATAAGTCTCTCATCTGAGTCTTATATCAAGTGGTATCAGAGCTTTGGTTGTGACAGACCAAGTAAGAGTTCGACATACCTGCAGTTATTGATGGAAGGACTGAACGCACCGCAAGCAGATCCCACAGCTGCGATGTTAGAGGCGATAGCAGCTATAAGCGCAAAACTTGACGCCCTTGGAACCAGAATGGATCGTGTTGAGCATCCACCCCTAAGGCAACCTGTTCGAAACGTGGTATTTGGAGCTGGAGCTGCACCAGCAGCTGAAGTTCGAGAACAGGCAGAACTAGACAACTCTGATCTTAAAGAGGATCAACGTGATCCACCACCCCCACGTCAACAACACCGTGGACCACGAGACCCACCTCCACCACGCCAACAAAACCTTGATCCAAAACTGACTGCCCCAACCTTTGCAGGGAAAGTTGATCAAGAAGCTTAGCTTCATTGGGAACGAAGGATGGATCATCTGTTTGACTACTACAATCACACGGGTCCAAGGAAGGTGTCTTTAGCAGTAGCTCAGCTCACTGATCATGCCTTGACTTGGTGGGACAGAGTAGTGTCTGAAAGGAGAAGGATCAGGCAAAGAATTCCCGACTCTTGGACTGAGATGAAGGAACTGATGAGGAGCAGGTACGTTCCTCCACACTTCCACAGGGATATGCAAAGACGCTTTCGCCGTCTGTCCCAAGGAAGCAGATCTGTAGAAGAATACTTTGAGGAATTTGAACATGTGAGAAATCGTTTGGAGTTGGATGTAACAGAGGAGACACTCATGGCTCAGTTCATGGATGGTTTGCAAGAGAGAATCAGCCACAAGGTGGAAAGGCAGGTGTATTACACGCTGCAGGAACTGGTTCACTTGGCTATGCAAGCTAAACAACACATCAAGCGCAAGACCACTCTCAACAGGTCCAGGGCACAACCTAACTGGAACCAAAACTCAACGAACAAACCGGTGGACAGAACTCCTACACAAGATGTTGATGCACGGTTCAAGGGAAAGGCTGCTGAATCGAATAAAGACCCACGACCTGAGGCAAGTAAGGCTGTCATCCCTCAACGGACCATGGATATTGCTTGTTTCAAGTGCAAGGGAAGAGGTCATATGGCTCGTGAATGCCCTAACCAGAGAGCTATGATCATCACCACAACAGGTGAGTATGAGTCTCAAGACGAGGCAGAGACTGGTTTGCAAAATGAATCAGAAGGAGAAGTGGAATACCCTGATACTGGAGAGCTCCTTGTTATTAGGCGAATGTTGAGTGCCCTTATTGAACCAGAAGAGATGGCTCAAAGGGAGAACATATTCCACACTAGGTGCACTGTCAAAGGCAAGATTTGCAATCTGATCATTGATGGAGGATCGTGCACTAATGTTGCTAGTGAATACATGGTGGATAAGCTCAGTCTGGAGAGATTCAAGCATCCAAAACCTTACAAGCTCAGATTGCTTAATGACAAGATTGAGCTCAAGATCACTGATCAAGTACTCGTTCCTTTTAGTGTGGGACGATATCATGACGAGGTGAAGTGTGATGTGGTTCCAATGCAGGCTGGACATCTACTCTTAGGTCGACCATGGAAATTTGACAGAGAGACTACACACCATGGCAGAACCAATTTGTATTTTGTGGTGCATAACAAACGCAAGTATCAGCTTTCCCCACTTACGCCAACAGAAGTACATGAGATGTATGCCAAGATGTCCAGAGAAGGAGAGAAGCGCAAATCCAACTTTCTGGTTAATTTGAGTACTGTTCGCAAGACTTTGGCATCTAAAGAATCAGTGTTGCTCATGATCTTCAAGGAGGCCCTGAATATCGATTTTGCAACTCTAAATTTACCACCAGAAGTTACTAACCTCTTGAAGCAGTTCAAAGATGTCTTCCCTGAAGAGTTACCAGAAGGTTTGCCTCCCATACGAGGGATAGAGCATCAAATCGATTTCATACCAAGAGCTGCCTTACCAAATAGGCCAGCTTATCGTGTGAATCCCACTGAGGCTAAGAAGTTGGAGCGACAGGTGCAAGAGCTTATGGCAAGAGGTTATGTTCATGAGAGCCTTAGCCCTTGTGTTGTTCCTGTTTTACTTGTACCAAAGAAAGATGGTACTTGGAGAATGTGTGTCGATTGCAGAGCTATCAACAACATTACTGTAAAGTATCGACATCCAATTCCTCGACTTGATGATATGTTAGATGAGCTAAGTGGAGCTACTGTCTTCTCCAAAATCGACCTAAAAAGTGGATACCATCAGGTTCGAATGAGAGAAGGTGATGAATGGAAGACTGCTTTCAAGACCAAGCAAGGTCTTTATGAGTGGCTTGTGATGCCTTTCGGCCTCACTAACGCGCCCAGCACCTTTATGCGTCTAATGAACCACGTTCTTAGAGCATACATTTGTAAGTTCGTTGTTGTGTACTTTGATGACATACTTGTCTACAGCAACTGCTTAACAGATCATGTTGCACACCTCGAGCTAGTTTTAAAGACGCTGCAGCAGGAAGGTCTTTATGCGAATCTCAAGAAGTGTATCTTCTGTACTGATCGTCTGGTGTTCCTAGGCTTTGTTGTTAGCTCCCAGGGACTGCAAGTTGATGAAGAAAAGATAAAAGCCATCCAAGACTGGCCAACACCAACAAACGTTAGTCAGGTCAGAAGCTTTCATGGATTAGCAAGCTTTTACCGACGTTTTGTAAAGGATTTCAGTACGATAGCTGCACCACTAACTGCAGTAGTCAAGAAGAACGTACCTTTCTCTTGGGGAGAAGAACAGGAGGACGCCTTCAACAGCTTGAAGACGCGTCTAACCAACGCACCTGTTTTGGTTTTACCCGACTTCAACAAGACGTTTGAGTTAGAGTGTGATGCATCTGGACTTGGGATCGGGGCTGTTCTGACTCAAGAAGGGCGACCAGTGGCATATTTCAGTGAGAAACTTAATGGAGCTGCGCTGAACTATCCCACTTATGACAAAGAACTGTACGCTCTGGTTCGAGCAATGGAGACATGGCAACATTATTTGTTGGCCAGAGAGTGTGTCATACACACTGATCATGAGACGCTCAAGCATCTGAGAGGACAGACCGCTCTTAAAAGAAGACATGCCAGGTGGTTGGAATTCATTGAAACTTTTCCTTATGTTATCAAATATAAGAAGGGAAAGGAGAATGTGGTGGCTGATGCTTTGTCTAGAAGGCACACGCTAATCACAACGCTGGAGTCGAAGATCCTTGGTTTTGAATTTATCAAGAATCTATATGCTAAAGATCCTGAGCTGGGAGAACTCTTCAATAAGTGTGAAAAAGGAGCTTCTGATCTGTTCTATAAGCATGATGGGTTCTTGTTCAGGGAGAAGAGGCTGTGCATTCCACAATGCTCATTAAGAGAGCTACTGATTCGAGAAGCTCATGGAGGAGGATTGATGGGGCACTTTGGGGTAGACAAGACACTGGCTATCCTCAAGGAACATTTCTTTTGGCCTCACCTTAAGAGAAGCGTGGAGCAGTTCTGTTCGAAGTGTATCACTTGCAAGAGAGCCAAGTCCAAGACTCATCCTTATGGGTTATACACGCCACTGCCTATACCAACCACACCCTGGGTCGATCTTTCCATGAATTTTGTGTTGGGACTGCCCAAGATTCAGCACAAGGATTCTATATTTGTGGTGGTAGACAGATTTTCAAAGATGGCACACTTCATCCCCTGTGCTAAGGTGAATGATGCTACTCAAATAGCAAGTCTGTTTTTCAGGGAAGTGGTTCGATTACATGGTATACCAAGAACTATTGTATCAGACAGAGATACAAAGTTTTTAAGCCACTTCTGGAAGACGCTTTGGAAGAAGTTGGGTACCAAGCTGCTGTTCTCAACAACATGCCATCCTCAAACTGATGGGCAGACTGAAGTAGTTAATCGCACACTATCTACACTGCTTAGAGCTACAATTGGGAAGAATTTGAAGAATTGGTTGGAGTGCATTCCTTTTGTCGAGTTTGCATACAACATGGCAACACATTCAGCAACCAAGTTCTCACCCTTTGAGATCGTGTATGGGTTCAATCCAAGTACACCATTGGATTTGTCACCCCTGCCTCAAATTGAAGCTGTAAGCTTGGATGGTGAACGAAAGGCTGAGGCTGTGAAGAAACTACATCAGAAAATCAAGGAAAACATTGAAAAGAGAACTAAGCAGTACGAGGCTGAGGGCAACAAAGGCAGGAAGAAGAAAGTATTTGAACCTGGAGATTGGGTCTGGTTGCATATGAGACCAGAACGGTTCCCCAACAAGAGGCGATCCAAGCTTGCTCCAAGAGGAGATGGGCCTTTCAAAGTGCTGGAACGGATCAACGATAATGCCTATCGTTTGGAGTTGCCTGGTGAGTTTAATATATCTTCAACTTTCAATGTCGCTGACTTGGATCACTTTGATACACACGAAGGAGATGTTTTGGAGTCAAAACCTTCTCAAGGGGGAGGGAATGATGAGGACATCCAGCAAGGACCAGCTCAAGACATTCCTTTTGTGCAAGAGATGCCAATGACCAGGTCGAGAGCTAAAACCTTAGGCAAGAAGTTCAATGCTGCTGTTATGAGGCTGTTGGAGGAGATGCGTGAAGAACCACCTTTGGAAGAGCAGTCCAGAAACGTGATGGTCATTTCAGAGCAAGGAGATGGCGAGTGAGAAGAAAGGAGGTGTCGATTTTTATTACTTAGGATTTTATTGTGTTTCTTTCCTTTTTCTGGGTTTTTCCTTTTTCTGGTTTTTATTGGTTTTCCTTTTGATATTAGGAATTAGTTAATTTTCCTTTTCTTTTATTTTTTCCTAGTTAGACTTGGATTTATTTACAGGCTTATAAATAGCCCTTGTAGCTCATAATTTTCGACAAGCTTTCAATCAATAAAACCCTAGAACTTTTCAGAACTTGTTTTCTCTCTGCTCTTGTCGATTTGATCATCAAGACCAGAAAACCCTTCTTTCTTTGTCGAGTTAGTCTCCAAAGACAGAAGTCTGCAGTATCACAAGTCTCTCACAACTTGTGTGGTGCCATCGATCCACTACTACCCCCATCCTATCCCAGACTCAAGGACAGAAGCTTAGAGCCATCCTTGTTTCTATTGTTACTTGGTCGACACATATAAGTCTCTCATCTGAGTCTTATATCATATTCAAAAAATCCTCTCTTAAATCTGGTTTCGATATTAAAGACTTAGGTGAACTAAATATGTCGTTCTGATGAAGGACTTTTTCTATCTCAAAGAAAGTACACACTTGATCTTCTTAGTGATACATGAAAGCCTGGACCTAAACGAGCAAAAACACTTATTGAAGAGAAGTACAAAGACTCTCGTGAAGGGGAACTCTACGACAACATTAGACAATACCAAAGAATTGTGGGTAAGCTCATTTATCTTATAATTACTCGTCCTGATTTATGTTTTGTTGTGAACCAGGTTAGTCAACACATGCAAGCTCCGACTATCTACCACTGGAATATGGTGGAAATGATCCTCAAGTACTTGAAGGGAACTCCGGGCAAAGGCATTTGGATGCAAAAGAATGATCACACTGAGATCGTTGGCTATTGTGATGTTGATTGGGCTGGAGACAAGACGGACAGGAAATTAACAGGAGGCTATTGCAAGTTTGTTGGTGGGAACCTGGTGACGTGGAGAAGCAAGAAGCAGAAGGTGGTGTCAAGGTCGAGTTGTGAAGCTGAGTACCGGTCTAGGGCTCACACTACGGATGAGCTCATTTGGCTTAAAGCATTGCTATTGGATCTTGGAGTCAAGACTACTCAACATATCATCATGCATTGTGACAATCAGGCGGCTATTCACATTGCCTCCAACTCTATGTTTCATGAGCGAACCAAACACATCGACGTGGACTGCCATCATATTCGTGAGAAGGTTGAACTTGAGATCATCTCTCCCGCTTACACTAAGAGTTATGCTCAACTTGTGGATATCTTCACCAAGGCAGCAAATTCAAAGGTGTGCAATTTCATTCAAGGCAAGCTTGGCTTAATTGATCTTCACTAGCCAAGCCTAAGGGGGATTGTTGGAACGTGACCGTTGCACTCTTTTTCCCTTAACCATGGTTTTTCCCATTGGGTTTTCCTGGTAAGGTTTTTAATGAGGCAACTTCATCCACATTCGTCCTTAGGGAGTTAATCTGGCAAACTTGGCTTCATTCTTCTTCACCAGCCAAGTTTGAGGGGGAATGTTGGAATATGACCGTTAGTATTCTTCCACCCAGTCTTTACTCAACATGCTCCTCTCTCTCTTCTACTTAAGGAGGAAGAATTCCTATGTCTTTCTCT
Source organism: Eutrema heterophyllum (assembly GCA_002933915.1). Lineage (NCBI taxonomy): Eukaryota > Viridiplantae > Streptophyta > Magnoliopsida > Brassicales > Brassicaceae > Eutrema > Eutrema heterophyllum. The sequence continues at coordinate 590,757 of PKMM01039102.1, read as the reverse complement.
CTCCTTCATGCAAGTATTCTCATTTAGTATTGTAACAACTAGTTTATTCTCTATATATTTGTATCTCCTCGTACAAATCAGATTAAGTGAAACAATATACAGTTTCTCTCTAGTCTCTCTGTTCTACGATTCTCTTTTCTCTCTTATACACTTCCGCATATAATTCTACAGCTATTGCACAACTTGATGCTACTATTCCTATTTTGTTGTGCAACTTGGAAAAAATATTTCCCTTAGCCTTCTTTGATGTTATGGAACATCTACCTATCCATCTCCCTCACGAAACAGAACTTGGGGGACCTGTGCAGTATCGGTGGATGTACCCATTCGAGCGATTCATGGGACAAGCGAAGTTGGGCAGGAAGTTTAACAGAAGAACTTCTCACTTCACGGGATACTATTTCGGCTCGAAGGTCCGAACACGGAAAAGGGCACCATAGCGATATGATGATGGAGGTGTAGGACGAACATATGCTAATGAAGGTGTCCCAGACATCTTTTCTTCAATCGGTCGATTATGTGGAAGAGTGAAGTCAGTTTGGTTTGCCAATGAAAAAGACCATCATAGTGCCCAAACATATATCCTCTTAAATTGCGAAGAAGTTAGTCCATTTGAGACGTAAGTGTATAAACATATATACATATATATGGTTAAATTATCCATTTATGCTTTATAACAATTGGATGTATCTTACTTGTATATACTTTTGTATGTAGTGAATTTGTTATACATGTACGAGAAGTAATTGAAGGAATCTCAGACGACGAGATCAACAAGCATAAAGATCAACACTTTGCCCCGTGATTGAAGACGCAAGTACGTAGAAATTAATTTTTAACTAATAAATTACTTGGACAATCTAATACATATATTGATTTTGTTATCTAACGATTTAGGCCGAGCATGGGGATACATCATATCCACTATGGTTCCATGAGTTAATCAAAGTCCCCATATCGAAGATAACGACATCACCCATGTATTGCACACACGGATATATATTTCATACATTCAAATACGACAATCAAAGAGCTACTGCCAACTACGGGGTATGTGTGCGGGGCGAAATAGATTTTTATGGAGTGTTGCAAGACATAATTGAAGTTGAGTACCCCGACTGCTTAGGTTTGAAATGTGTTCTCTTCAAATGCGACTGGTTCGATCCAACAGTTGATTGAGGGGTTACGTAAAAACAAATTTGGGACAGTAGACGTCAACCAATCGCGATGTTACAATAAGTATGAGCCATTTATCCTAGCATCACAAGCAGAACAAGTCAGCTTTGTTCCATATCCGCGAGTTCGCACCACGCGTATCTCATGGTTATCAGTTATAAAAGTTTCTCCAAGGGGTCGAATTGTGGGGGTTGAGGATCTCCCAATGCAGCAAGATCATTGCTCTGATATGCCAGAACCAAATGAGAGCACTGATGACATCCTTTTGATAGATCCTCAAAACAGGCAAGTTGAATATCTCCCAGACGATACAGAGGAAGAAGATGAGGAAGATGAGTTCGAAGAAAGTGATGAACCTGATGATGAAGAATCGGATGTGTCGTCTTCCGGAAATGAATCCAAGTGATTTTATTTTTGTATATACTATGTTTGGGGAAGATAGAGTTTGATGATTTAGAATGTATGGACCCGATTGAAATTAAATCAAATTAGGCTTTGCCTTTTGTACGTGGTTCTTGTTTTCGATATGAATTTAGTTTTCTATTAGAATGCATTTTAGGATTATTTAGGGTATATGGTTTAGGGTTTAGATGGATTTCAGAGGGAACGTTGTAAAATCGTCGTAACAGAGGATTCGTCGTAAAATCGTTGTAAATTTACGGCGATTTTACGACGGTTCCTATGAAATCCATCTAAACCCTAAACCCTATGCCATGTACCCTAAACCTTAACATCTCATTGTATTTTGTAACTCTCATTGAAATCCATCTTAAGTTTCTTGAATTGATCGGAAATGGAGACTCGATCCATCTTCTTCATGGTTCCCAAAGCCACCATGTACGCAAACTCTCTGTTTGAGTCTTTCTTCAATCTCGATGAACATATAGATGATTTGATGATTTAGGGTTTAGGATAAAAAATTAGATGGATTTAAGATGTGTTGCAATCGATGTAATAATCATTGTACCCATGCCCTATACCCTAAATATTATTTTAACGAGGAATCGTCATACAATCGTTGTTAATTACCAATGATTGTACGACGATTCCTCGTGAATTCGTTGTAAGGTGTCTATATTCACCTATAAATACTCTTCCCTCCTCATTTGTTTTCTCACACTACTTACACAAACTTTTATATGTTTAGATGATTGCGGAGGGCTACATCCGTTCCCGTTAAAATCGTAGATCGATGTAGCCCTCTTCAATAGCCTAATTTATAAGAGTAACGATGAAGCTATTTACAATATCTAAGATTACGATTTTCAAAAAACCTAGAAGATGATCAAATAAAAGAATTTTTTTTTAATTAAATTCATAGTTTACGACGATTTTACTAGAAATCGTCGTAAACCATGAATTTAATTTACCGCGTGTGGGAAAATGAAAAACTTTAAATGTTTCCTCGTGTGGGAAAACCAAAAAAAAAAAAAATTCATAGTTTACAACGATTCTTCGTGAAATCGTCGTAAACCATGAATTTAATTTACCGCGTGTGGGAAAATAAAAAAATTGAATACCAATTTTACGACGATTTTGTGACGAATCGTCGTAAATTAACGATGATTTTACGACGAATGCAAAATCTATATATACACACGCTCAATCTTCATTCTTCATTCGCTCAATCTCAACCAAAGTTGCTATCCCTCTCCTCTGTCGCGAAAACCTTGCAATAGAGAGGTAAAATTTTAAATTTTTATTTTTAATTTGTAATTAAATTAGGTTAGTATAGATAGGAAATAGAACGAAACAGGTGGATAGAAACGGAATCAAATTGATAGATAGGAACATAAAAAAATTGAAAATAGGAGTTTCATATAGTTACATAGATAGTAATTTTATGTTCGTTTTATGCAGATGAGCAATCCTCGTACCCACTACGCTAAGGTTTTGTGTAATATTGTTGGGACATCGGCTGGCGGACAGCCCGCGTCTTCTTCAGCTACGGACACGAATGTTAATTTTGTCCCGCCGACGCAAACACATAGTGCTCCACCGCCGCCACCACCACCTCAGGTTTCGCAAGGTGTAGGACGTGTGCCAGCCCCATATGCACATATGACGGTCCATGATTTGCTTGCACATCCGGGCCGGCATAGGCTTAAGAGATTAGACCTGGAGCATACCGACAGTGTAGAATGGTAAAGTTTTGTGTTTTTATTAATATATTTTTTGAATTATTATTGTTTCAGGTTTGGTATTGAAAGCAAAGTTGGATGCACCGTTTCTGACATCATCAAGTCATACTTTTCCGAGCCTCATACCAACTGGAAACAGCTCCCGACACACGTCAAGGAGACATTGTTCAAGATGTTTGCGATACGTATAAACAAATATATATTTTTATTTTTATTATATTTATATATATATAGTTAATCTAGTTCTATAAAACAAATTAATTATTTTTGTTTCTCATGCAGCAAAAATATGACTGGGATCTGGCGATTCATGACGAGGTGGAGACATTGTTCCTCGAGAAGGTGAAGTTTCGCATCACCTGGATAGTTTCTGATTGGAAGAAACTATGGAAGAAGGATGGCGGTGATGCAAAGCCCATGTACATGAATAAATTAGTATGGGACGGCTTGGTGCGGTATTGGGTGGATCCGCAGTCAGTGAGAATTGTGGAGAAGTGTTCGGCTTCCCGTAACACCGTTGGTCCGAACGGCAAACTTGTGGCTTTGCCTCATACAGCCGGCCAAACGCCTTTTGCGGGTGTTCGTCTATAAATGGTAATTAAATTCATTTAAATTAGTTCGTTTATGTTATTTACTTGATTTGATCAATGACGTTGTTTTTTTTTCTTAGGCCGCCGAAAACGGAGGTGTACTCCATCCGATGACGAAGGTTTTTGAGCATACGCACCATAAGAAGAATGGTGCCTTCGTTTCAGAGAAGGCTGAGATGATCTTCAATGAGGTGACTTCCAAGGTCACCGACCAAGAGACACAGCTCTCCCAGCAGCTATCACCTGGCGGTTTGTCGGTTCTAGTCTGGAGGGTTGACCACACCCAATATTGACCGGATCTTCGAGGAGGTATATAGAATAATTTAGTACGTATTAATTTTTAGTATTTTTTTAAAAATTCTAAATAACTGTAATTTTAAATATAGGTTGTCCCTAAGAAAAAGTGAAAGGTCGTAGGGATGGGATCTATTTGAGATGTCCCAACCGCCTCGTCATTTGCTCTGCGACGACGACAGCCAGAAGATGATCCAATCTTCTTACGTGCCAAGATTACGAGTCTAGAAGAGTCTCAAACCGTATATAAGGAAAGAGTCGAGATGGTTGAGGAAGAGATGACGGAGTATTACGATATCTTCGAGGTCATAGCACTCGGGAACCCGGAAGTTGAGACCCTTTTGAAGGAAAAGCGACGAAAACGAGCAGAGCGACGAGCAGCGGAAGCCGGAGGAGCAACACAAGGAACGGGGCCATCGGGGACATGTGCTCAGCCGAGAGATGAGGAACAGCGACGACAAGCTCATGAAGAGAATTTGGATTTCGGCGATTTCAAAATAAATTTAGATTAGGATTTAATTTCATATTTGTATAAAATTTTTATTATATAATAATTTTTTTAATTTCAAAATTTAATTCCAAAATTAATTAAATTATAAAAACAAAATAAATTTTATAATAAAATATTAATTAATTAAATTAAAAACAATTAACAATCGTCGTAAAATCGTTGTTAATTTACGACGATTTTACGAGGATTCATTTACGAGGTATTTACGACGAATTTACGATGAAATATTTACCTCCGATTTATGACGAATATTTGTCCACATAATCATCTTAAATTCGTCGTAGTTTAGTCGTTAATTGCCTTCGAATTTCCATCGTTTTTACGACGTGTTTCTATTCGTCGTAACTTTGAAGTAAAGTTTACGACGATTTTACGAAGATTTGTTACCGACTATTTTACGACGATAGTTTTCCCTCATAATTTGCCAACGATTTTTGATTTACGTCGATCGATTTACGACGATTTACGTTTCGTCGTAAATTCGATGGTACACCGATTTTACAACGATATGCCCTCGTAAAAGGAGTGTTTTCTTGTAATGAATCAGAACTCTGTTTTATATGCAAACACCCAGGAATCTTCCGGCTCGATAGTGCAAAGGTCTGTTGAGGAGGGGAAGCAGTGGAAAGCCATCAATGAACCAGATCAGACACAACAGAGTGTCACGATGGCGGAACATGGCCTGGATTATCAATGGTTTCCTCCATCGGATGGGACGGTGAAATGCAACATAAACGCCAACTGGAGGAACTATGTCCTACACAGCGGCGCTGCTTGGTTATCTCGAAATCACAATAGTACCGTCACTCATCATGCATGAGAGGCATTCATAAGCTCTCCGAACAGAATTGTGGCAGAATTGAGATGTGTGATATGGTCGATGCAAAGTTTGCGAGATTTACACATGTCGGATATCATAATTGCATCAGATTGCCAACATGTAATAGAAGCTATATCAAATCCATTACAATGTCCACGCTACTGTTTCCTTCTTGAGCACATCACACGTCTTCAGACATGTTTCACGAATTGCTCTTTCGAAGTGGAACGGATTGGCTCTAACTCAATTGCATGGGATATAGCAAAGAGTGTGACTAGAGACGGGTGATTTCAGTCGTACCTCGCTTTAGGAGGCCCGCATGGTTACATGATCGAATTTCTCGAGAATCCCTTTGAGTATCTAAAGGATCCTTCCCTTAGGTTTTGATGCTCTGTTTTTATGTTTCTTTGTTATGTTCTATTTGGGCTTTTGTATTTCCTCAACTCCTTTGATTCATTATTGAAATTCAAACGTTAAAAAAATAACATTTCGATATAATTATTATTTTTCAAAAAGTTAATTGAATTGATTTTTAAATAGAATACTAATTAATTATAAAAATACAAATGAAAAGTTTTGCAAAATCTCGAATAGATTTTTTTCTTTGAATTTATATGGATTTATGATAATTTAAAAGAATATAATATATTTTAATATCTTAATTAGTAAATAAATTAAATACAATCTTAAATGCATGTTGAAGGAAAAAACAAAATTCTATATTCTCTTCAATCTAAAGTATATTAAAGAGGTGGTTCTTTTTGCCACATGACAGCACCACAATTAAAGTTGGCATTTGCATGATTTATTAATTTATTTTTTCTCTCCTACTATCACTATTTTAAATGACAACTAATTAATTTCCACACATATCATCACCTCATTAAGTCGAGATTTTTTTTTTTGTTGGTTTTTTTTTGTTTTTGACTTTGCTATTCTTGTTTTCAAACAGTCATATTTTCAAACAATTTCCATAAACTAAAATTATTCATTTACTTAATTCATTTTTTAAGTTTAGTTAAGAAAAACAACAGACATTATATTTTAATTTTAGTTAAGAAAAACAACATACATTATATTTTAATTTTAGTTTAAAATATTTTTAAAAATTACAATTCTTATATTCTTCAGAAAAAAACATTTATTAATAATGAGAAATTTATTAGTAATACAGAAAATTTTATTCGAATTCGATCATTCTCATTTGTAAATGAAAAATATTTTTAAACAATTACAAAGGAAAATTACAAATTAAAAATTAGAAATTATTATTTTTCAAGAGATAAATTATTCGTTCGCATTTATTAAAAGCAATTTTTATTAAAAACCCTTTTTAATTTAAAGCAATCATAAATCTTTTTTTGTATCTTTCTTTTTTTTTTTTAAACTTTACTCGCATATATTGCATTCAATATCTTTTTTTTTTTTTTGGCAACATGATCAATTTATTCCTTAAACCAATTCGGAAATCCAAACCGATGATATCGAGTTTACAAAGTTAATATCCACTGGGTAGACGCGAGCATTTTTTGCTAGCTTGTCTGCCATTGTGTTGTTCGCGCGTTGGATGAATGAGATTGAGAAAAAAGAAAACGCCTCCTTACTCTTCATGAATTCCTCCAGGTGTAATGCAAAAGCCGGCCAATCCTCGGGTGTAGACACCATCTTCACCAACTCGGAGCAGTATGCTGTAAAAGCAAACAATGCATGGCCCAGATGAGTGCTTCCAATTATGTATGTAGGGGGAGATGCTTTTTCGCAGATTTCTTGCTCCCATTATAGTCCCTTCGACTTCTTCCTGAAAACAATACCAACCTATTCCGGAGAAACTATCGGTCTCCTTCCAAGATCCATCAACATTACTGATATAAGACTCAGATGAGAGACTTATATGTGTCGACCAAGTAACAATAGAAACAAGGATGGCTCTAAGCTTCTGTCCTTGAGTCTGGGATAGGATGGGGGTAGTAGTGGATCGATGGCACCACACAAGTTGTGAGAGACTTGTGATACTGCAGACTTCTGTCTTTGGAGACTAACTCGACAAAGAAAGAAGGGTTTTCTGGTCTTGATGATCAAATCGACAAGAGCAGAGAGAAAACAAGTTTTGAAAAGTTCTAGGGTTTTATTGATTGAAAGCTTGTCGAAAATTATGAACTACAAGGGCTATTTATAAGCCTGAAAATAAATCCAAGTCTAACTAGGAAAAAATAAAAGAAAAAGAAAATTAACTAATTCCTAATATCAAAAGGAAAACCAATAAAAACCAGAAAAAGGAAAAACCCAGAAAAAGGAAAGAAACACAATAAAATCCTAAGTAATAAAAATCGACACCTCATTTCTTCTCACTCGCCATCTCCTTGCTCTGAAATGACCATCACGTTTCTGGACTGCTCTTCCAAAGGTGGCTCTTCACGCATCTCCTCCAACAGCCTCATAACAGCAGCATTGAACTTCTTGCCTAAGGTTTTAGCTCTCGACCTGGTCATTGGCATCTCTTGCACTAAAGGAATGTCTTGAGCTGGTCCTTGCTGGATGTCCTCATCATTCCCTCCCCCTTGAGAAGGTTTTGACCCCAAAACATCTCCTTCGTGTGTATCAAAATGATCCAAGTCAGCGACATTGAAAGTTGAAGATATATTAAACTCACCAGGCAACTCCAAACGATAGGCATTATCGTTGATCCGTTCCAGCACTTTGAAAGGCCCATCTCCTCTTGGAGCAAGCTTGGATCGCCTCTTGTTGGGGAACCGTTCTGGTCTCATATGCAACCAGACCCAATCTCCAGGTTCAAATACTTTCTTCTTCCTGCCTTTGTTGCCCTCAGCCTCGTACTGCTTAGTTCTCTTTTCAATGTTTTCCTTGATTTTCTGATGTAGTTTCTTCACAGCCTCAGCCTTTCGTTCACCATCCAAGCTTACAGCTTCAATTTGAGGCAGGGGTGACAAATCCAATGGTGTACTTGGATTGAACCCATACACGATCTCAAAGGGTGAGAACTTGGTTGCTGAATGTGTTGCCCTGTTGTATGCAAACTCGACAAAAGGAATGCACTCCAACCAATTCTTCAAATTCTTCCCAATTGTAGCTCTAAGCAGTGTAGATAGTGTGCGATTAACTACTTCAGTCTGCCCATCAGTTTGAGGATGGCATGTTGTTGAGAACAGCAGCTTGGTACCCAACTTCTTCCAAAGCGTCTTCCAGAAGTGGCTTAAAAACTTTGTATCTCTGTCTGATACAATAGTTCTTGGTATACCATGTAATCGAACCACTTCCCTGAAAAACAGACTTGCTATTTGAGTAGCATCATTCACCTTAGCACAGGGGATGAAGTGTGCCATCTTTGAAAATCTGTCTACCACCACAAATATAGAATCCTTGTGCTGAATCTTGGGCAGTCCCAACACAAAATCCATGGAAAGATCGACCCAGGGTGTGGTTGGTATAGGCAGTGGCGTGTATAACCCATAAGGATGAGTCTTGGACTTGGCTCTCTTGCAAGTGATACACTTCGAACAGAACTGCTCCACGCTTCTCTTAAGGTGAGGCCAAAAGAAATGTTCCTTAAGGATAGCCAGTGTCTTGTCTACCCCAAAGTGCCCCATCAATCCTCCTCCATGAGCTTCTCGAATCAGTAGCTCTCTTAATGAGCATTGTGGAATGCACAGCCTCTTCTTCCCTGAACAAGAACCCATCATGCTTATAGAACAGATCAGAAGCTCCTTTTTCACACTTATTGAAGAGTTCTCCCAGCTCAGGATCTTTAGCATATAGATTCTTGATAAATTCAAAACCAAGGATCTTCGACTCCAGCGTTGTGATTAGCGTGTGCCTTCTAGACAAAGCATCAGCCACCACATTCTCCTTTCCCTTCTTATATTTGATAACATAAGGAAAAGTTTCAATGAATTCCAACCACCTGGCATGTCTTCTTTTAAGAGCGGTCTGTCCTCTCAGATGCTTGAGCGTCTCATGATCAGTGTGTATGACACACTCTCTGGCCAACAAATAATGTTGCCATGTCTCCATTGCTCGAACCAGAGCGTACAGTTCTTTGTCATAAGTGGGATAGTTCAGCGCAGCTCCATTAAGTTTCTCACTGAAATATGCCACTGGTCGCCCTTCTTGAGTCAGAACAGCCCCGATCCCAAGTCCAGATGCATCACACTCTAACTCAAACGTCTTGTTGAAGTCGGGTAAAACCAAAACAGGCGTTGGTTAGACTCGTCTTCAAGCTGTTGAAGGCGTCCTCCTGTTCTTCTCCCCAAGAGAAAGGTACGTTCTTCTTGACTACTGCAGTTAGTGGTGCAGCTATCGTATTGAAATCCTTTACAAAACGTCGGTAAAAGCTTGCTAATCCATGAAATCTTCTGACCTGACTAACGTTTGTTGGTGTTGGCCAGTCTTGGATGGCTTTTATCTTTTCTTCATCAACTTGCAGTCCCTGGGAGCTAACAACAAAGCCTAGGAACACTAGACGATCAAAGATACACTTCTTGAGATTCGCATAAAGACCTTCCTGCTGCAGCGTCTTTAAAACTAGCTCGAGGTGTGCAACATGATCTGTTAAGCAGTTGCTGTACACAAGTATGTCATCAAAGTACACAACAACGAACTTACAGATGTATGCTCTAAGAACGTGGTTCATTAGACGCATAAAGGTGCTGGGCGCGTTAGTGAGGCCGAAAGGCATCACAAGCCACTCATAAAGACCCTGCTTGGTCTTGAAAGCAGTCTTCCATTCATAACCTTCTCTCATTCGAACCTGATGGTATCCACTTCTTAGGTCGATTTTGGAGAAGACAGTAGCTCCACTTAGCTCATCTAACATATCATCAAGTCGAGGAATTGGATGTCGATACTTTACAGTAATGTTGTTGATAGCTCTGCAATCGACACACATTCTCCAAGTACCATCTTTCTTTGGTACAAGTAAAACAGGAACAGCACAAGGGCTAAGGCTCTCACGAACATAACCTCTTGCCATAAGCTCTTGCACCTGTCGCTCCAACTCCTTAGCCTCAGTGGGATTCACACGATAAGCTGGCCTATTTGGTAAGGCAGCTCCTGGTCTGAAATCGATTTGATGCTCTATCCCTCGTATGGGAGGCAAACCTTCTGGTAACTCTTCAGGGAAGACATCTTTGAACTGCTTCAAGAGGTTAGTAACTTCTGGTGGTAAATTTAGAGTTGCAAAATCGATATTCAGGGCCTCCTTGAAGATCATTAGCAGCACTGATTCTTTAGATGCCAAAGTCTTGCGAACAGTAGTCAAATTAACCAGAAAGTTGGATTTGCGCTTCTCTCCTTCTCTGGACATCTTGGCATACATCTCATGTACTTCTGTTGGCGTAAGTGGGGAAAGCTGATACTTGCGTTTGTTATGCACCACATAATACAAATTGGTCCTGCCATGGTGTGTAGTCTCTCTGTCAAATTGCCATGGTCGACCTAAGAGTAGATGTCCAGCCTGCATTGGAACCACATCACACTTCACCTCGTCATGATATCGTCCCACACTAAAAGGAACAAGCACTTGATCAGTGAGCTTGAGCTCAATCTTGTCATTAAGCCATCTGAGCTTGTAGGGTTTTGGATGCTTGAATTTCTCCAGACTGAGCTTATCCACCATGTATTCACTGGCAACATTAGTGCCCGATCCTCCATCAATGATCAGATTGCAAATCTTGCCTTTGACAGTGCACCTAGTGTGGAATATGTTCTCCCTTTGAGCCATCTCTTCTGGTTCAGTAAGGGCACTCAACATTCGCCTAATAACAAGGAGCTCTCCAGTATCAGGGTATTCCACTTCTCCTTCTGATTCATCTTGCAAACCAGTCTCTGCCTCGTCTTGAGACTCATACTCACTTGTTGTGGTGATGATCATAGCTCTCTGGTTAGGGCATACACGATCCATATGACCTCTTCCCTTGCACTTGAAACAAGCAATATCCCTGGTCCGTTGAGGGATGACAGCCTTACTTGCCTCAGGTCGTGGGTCTTTATTCGATTCAGCAGCCTTTCCCTTGAACCGTGCATCAACATCTTGTGTAGGAGTTCTGTCCACCGGTTTGTTCGTTGAGTTTTGGTTCCAGTTAGGTTGTGCCCTGGACCTGTTGAGAGTGGTCTTGCACTTAATGTGTTGTTCAGCTTGCATAGCCAAGTGAACCAGTTCCTGCAGCGTGTAATACACCTGCCTTTCCACCTTGTGGCTGATTCTCTCTTGCAAACCATCCATGAACTGAGCCATGAGTGTCTCCTCTGTTACATCCAACTCCAAACGATTTCTCACATGTTCAAATTCCTCAAAGTATTCTTCTACAGATCTGCTTCCTTGGGACAGACGGCGAAAGCGTCTTTGCATATCCCTGTGGAAGTGTGGAGGAACGTACCTGCTCCTCATCAATTCCTTCATCTCAGTCCAAGAGTCGGGAATTCTTTGCCTGATCCTTCTCCTTTCAGACACTACTATGTCCCACCAAGTCAAGGCATGATCAGTGAGCTGAGCTACTGCTAAAGACACCTTCCTTGGACCCGTGTGATTGTAGTAGTCAAACAGATGATCCATCCTTCGTTCCCAATCAAGGTAAGCTTCTGGATCAACTTTCCCTGCAAAGCTTGGGGCAGTCAGTTTTGGATCAAGGTTTTGTTGGCGTGGTGGAGGTGGGTCTCGTGGTCCACGGTGTTGTTGACGTGGGGGTGGTGGATCACGTTGATCCTCTTTAAGATCAGAGTTGTCTAGTTCTGCCTGTTCTCGAACTTCAGCTGCTGGTGCAGCTCCAGCTCCAAATACCACGTTTCGAACAGGTTGCCTTGGGGGTGGATGCTCAACACGATCCATTCTGGTTCCAAGGGCGTCAAGTTTTGCGCTTATAGCTGCTATCGCCTCTAACATCGCAGCTGTGGGATCTGCTTGCGGTGCGTTCAGTCCTTCCATCAATAACTGCAGGTATGTCGAACTCTTACTTGGTCTGTCACAACCAAAGCTCTGATACCACTTGATATAAGACTCAGATGAGAGACTTATATGTGTCGACCAAGTAACAATAGAAACAAGGATGGCTCTAAGCTTCTGTCCTTGAGTCTGGGATAGGATGGGGGTAGTAGTGGATCGATGGCACCACACAAGTTGTGAGAGACTTGTGATACTGCAGACTTCTGTCTTTGGAGACTAACTCGACAAAGAAAGAAGGGTTTTCTGGTCTTGATGATCAAATCGACAAGAGCAGAGAGAAAACAAGTTCTGAAAAGTTCTAGGGTTTTATTGATTGAAAGCTTGTCGAAAATTATGAGCTACAAGGGCTATTTATAAGCCTGAAAATAAATCCAAGTCTAACTAGGAAAAAATAAAAGAAAAGGAAAATTAACTAATTCCTAATATCAAAAGGAAAACCAATAAAAACCAGAAAAAGGAAAAACCCAGAAAAAGGAAAGAAACACAATAAAATCCTAAGTAATAAAAATCGACACCTCCTTTCTTCTCACTCGCCATCTCCTTGCTCTGAAATGACCATCACGTTTCTGGACTGCTCTTCCAAAGGTGGCTCTTCACGCATCTCCTCCAACAGCCTCATAACAGCAGCATTGAACTTCTTGCCTAAGGTTTTAGCTCTCGACCTGGTCATTGGCATCTCTTGCACAAAAGGAATGTCTTGAGCTGGT
>PKMM01039102.1:482546-576278 GCA_002933915.1 Eutrema heterophyllum | reverse complement strand
AGATGATGCAAATCAGCCACTCTACGATGGATGTAGAGAAGGTCAGTCTAAATTGTCATTAGCAGCTAGGATGATGACAATTAAAACTGATCATAACTTAGCTGAGGTTTGCATGGATGATTGGGCTGATCTTATTAAAGAGTATTTGCCAGAGGATAATTTGGCTGCCGAAACATACTATGAGATACAGAAGTTGGTGTTTAGTCTTGGGTTGCCTTCTGAGATGATAGATGTATGTGTTGACAATTGTATGCTTTTTTGGAAAGATGATGATAAGCTGCAGGAATGTCGATTTTGCCAAAAACCGAGATATAAGCCGCAAGGTACTGGTCGGAGTAAGGTACCGTTCCAGCGGATGTGGTACCTTCCTATAACTGATAGGTTAAAAAGAATGTATCAGTCTGAGAGGACAGCTGCATCGATGAGATGGCATGCAGATCATTTGCAGACAGATGGGGAGGTTACTCATCCTTCAGATGCAAAAGCGTGGAAACACTTTAAGACGGTACACCCCGACTTCGCTAGAGAGAAACGAAATGTGTATATTGGTCTTTGCACATTTTGATTTAGTCCATTTGGTATGTCTGGTAGGCAATATTCTTTATGGTCAGTAATCCTAACGCCTTACAACCTTCCTCTAGATATGTGCATGCAAAGAGAATTTTTATTCTTGAGTATTTTAGTACCTGGTCCAAAGCATCTGAAGCGTTCCCTTGATGTGTTTTTGCAGCCTTTGATAGAGGAATTGGGGCAGTTGTGGTATACCGGGGTTCGGACATATGATTTTGCGAGGAATTTTTTTTTTACAATGCGTGCGGTGCTTATGTGAACAATAAGCGACTTCCCTGCTTACGGGATGTTATCAGGTTGGACTACGCATGGGCGATTGGCTTGTCCATATTGTCTCAATAGGACATATGCGTTTCAATTGAAACATGGTCGGAAAACAAGTTGGTTTGATTGTCACCGTCGATTTCTACCGATTCACCATCCATATAGGAGAAACAAGAGGTTGTTTAGAAAGAACAAAGATGTTCGTGTTCCTCCTCCTGTTTATCTTTCCGGGGAAGATCTAGAAGCAGAAATTGATCATTATGGTGCACTGGAAACAGTCAATCGTGGTGGAAATTGGCACACTCCAGCTAATATGGCGGATGGATATGGGGAGCATCATAATTGGCATAAGAAAAGCATATTCTGGAAGCTTCCGTATTGGAAGGATCATTTGCTTAGACACAATCTGGATGTCATGCATATTGAGAAATTTTTTTTTGATAACATCATGCATACAGTGTTAAACGTGCGTGGAATGACTAAAGACAGCGGTAAGTCAAGACTAGACTTGCCTGATATTTGTTGTCGGAATGAGTTACACCTGTTCCCATATTTCGATTGGGTGCGGAAGAAAAGTCAGCCTTGTTCAAATGGGTGACATATGATGTGAAGTTCTCGGATGGGTACGTATCTAATCTAGCTAAATGTGTTGAGAAAAGGCAAAAGTTTTCCGGGATGAAGAGTCATGACTGTCACGTCTTTATGCAACGGCTACTTCCTTTTGCATTTGCTGAACTTCTACCAGGAAATGTACACGAAGCAATTGCAGGTAACTTTAAATTATTCACATATGTAAACATTGATATAATATATATGAAATGAAAAATTAACAAGTCTACCTTATATGTGGTAATTGTCATTGTAGGTATTGGAGCGTTTTTTCGGGATCTTTGTACCCGCAGTTTGTCAGAAGATGTTATTGCACAACTTGATGCTACTATTCCTATTTTGTTGTGCAACTTGGAGAAAATATTCCCCCCAGCCTTCTTTGATGTTATGGAACATCTACCTATCCATCTCCCTCACGAAACAGAGCTTGGAGGACCTGTTCAGTATCGGTGGATGTACCCATTCGAGCTATTCATGGGACATTTGAAGCGGAAGGCTAAAAATCTAGCCAAAGTTGAAGGCTCAATAGTAGCAGGAAGTTTAACAGAAGAAACTTCTCACTTCACGGGATACTATTTCGGCTCGAAGGTCCGTACACGGAAAAGGGCAACACGGCGATATGATAATGGAGGTGTAGGACGAACATATGCTAATGAAGGTGTCCCAGACATCTTTTCTTCAATCGGTCGATTATGTGGAAGCGTGAAGTCAGTTTGGTTTGCTAATGAAAAAGACCATCATAGTACCCAAACGTATATCCTCTTAAATTGTGAAGAAGTTAGTGAATTTGAAACGTAAGTTTATAAACATACATATATATATATATATAGTTAAATTATATATCCATTTATGCTTAATTGAATATACTTTTGTATGCAGTGAATTTGTTAGACAGGTACGAGAAGTCATTGAAGGAATCTCAATAGACGAAATCAACAAGCGTAAAGATCAACATTTTGCCCCGTGGTTGAAAACGCAAGTACGTAGAAATTAATTACTTGGACAATCTAATACATATATATTGATTTTGTTAATTAACGATTTAGGTCGAGCATGGGGATACCGCATATCCACTCTGGTTCCATGAGTTAATCAAAGGCCCCATATCAAAGATAATGACTGCACACATGTATTGCACACGTGGATATATATTTCATACATTCAAATACGGCAATCAAAGAGCTACTGCAAACTACGGGGTAGTCTGCGGGGCGAAATAGATTTTTATGGAGTGTTGCAAGACATAATTGAAGTTGAGCACCCCGGCTGCTTAGGTTTGAAATGCGTTCTTTTCAAATGCGACTGGTTTGATCCAACAGTTGATCGAGGGGTCCATAAAAACAAATTTGGGGCAGTAGATGTCAACCAATCGCGGCATTACAATAAGTATGAGCCATTTATCCTAGCATCACAAGCAGAACAAGTCAGCTTTGTTCCATATCCGCGAGTTCGGACAACGCGTATCTCATGGTTATCTGTTATAAAAGTTTCTCCGAGGGGTCGAATTGAGGGGCTTGAGGATCTCCCAATGCAACAAGATCATTGCTCTGATATGCCATAACCAAATGAGAGCACTGATGACATCCTTTTGATAGATCCTCAAAACAGGGAAGTTGAATATCTCCCAGACGACACAGAGGAAGAAGATGAGGAAGATGAGTTCGAAGAAAGTGATGAACCAGATGATCAAGAAACGGATGTGTCTTCGTCCGAAAATGAATCAGAGTGACCGCGCTAGCTAGTAATTATAATGAATTTAATGTATTAATTAATAATGTTTTGATTTTCGTTAGTGAGTAATTATTATGAAATTTAAGTGATGCCCTAAACCCTAAACTCGATTCCATCTCCTATTATCTCCGCTCATTTCCCGCCGTAGGTGGGGTGATTAATAAATTACGAGACACATATACGAAATTAGGGTCAAGAAAGGGTTTGATATGTGTCACCATTTGTTGACCCTAATTTTGTCTATGTGTCTCGTAATTTATTAATCGCCCCAACTACTGCGGATAATGAGCGGAGACGATCGGAGATGGAATCGGGTTTGGGGTTTAGGGCATTTCAAAGAGTCGTCGCTAAATCGTCGCAAATTAGCGACGATTTTTAAGAAATTTCATCTAAACCCTAAACCCTAAACCCTTTGCCCTATACCTAAAGTTTAACTTCTTAACATCTCATTGCAAAATGCAATGAGATGTCAAGAGCCTAAATATGGGATTACAAAGAGTCGTCGCTAAATCGTCGCAAATTAGCGACGATTTAGCGACGATTTTTAAGAAATTTCATCTAAACCCTAAACCCGAAACCCTTTGCCCTATACCTAAAGTTTAACTTCTTAGCACCTCATTGCATTTTGCAATGAGATGTCAAGAGCCTAAACATGGGATTACAAAGATTCGTCGCTAAATCGTCGCAAATTAGCGACGATTTTTAAGAAATTTCATCTAAACCCTAAACCCTAAACCCTTAGCCATATACCTAAAGTTTAACTTCTTAACATCTCATTGCAAAATGCAATGAGATGTCAAGAGCCTAAATATGGGATTACAAAGAGTCGTCGCTAAATCGTCGCAAATTAGCGACGATTTAGCGACGATTTTTAAGAAATTTCATCTAAACCCTAAACCCTAAACCCTTGGCCCTATACCTAAAGTTTAACTTCTTAGCATCTCATTGCAAATTGCAATGAGGTGTCAAGACCCTAAACATGGGATTACATAGAATCGTCGCTAAATCGTCGCAAAGGTTAGCAATTAAGCTTGTGTGGTGCCTTGTTAAGCTTGATTGATGAATTATGTGGCTTGTGTTGGCGATTTCTCGGTTTAGATTTCGTGAAGGTTGTGAGTCGCAGGGGAGTATCGATCGATACCATGGGTGTATCGATCGATACCAGTCCCTTGTCGGTAGACTTGTGTTGTTTCAGTATCGATCGATACCAGTCGTGTTGTTTCAGTATCGGTCGATACTAGTCCCTTTTTGGTCGGCGCATGTTGTTTTAGTATCGATCGATACCAGGGGTGTATCGATCGTTACCAGTCGTGTTGTTTTAGTATCGATCGATAGCAGGGGTGTATCGATCGATACCAGTCGTTGGTTGTGCCTAGAAAGCGTGTTGTGTGTTTACTTTTCAGGCTGTGTGTTTAGCTCTTCTTGGAATAGAATTGCTAGGCGTTGGTTTAGTTTTTCATGGGATTGAATTGCTATTTGTGCTGGAAGTTTTAATTGGTGTTAATTAATTCTTCGTGTTGTAAATTGCTAATTGTTGTGCTTATTGGTAGCCTGTTGTTGG
The DNA here is from genome assembly GCA_002933915.1 of Eutrema heterophyllum. Classification (NCBI taxonomy): domain Eukaryota; kingdom Viridiplantae; phylum Streptophyta; class Magnoliopsida; order Brassicales; family Brassicaceae; genus Eutrema; species Eutrema heterophyllum. The sequence continues at coordinate 571,543 of PKMM01039102.1, read as the reverse complement.
GAGGATCAATCTCACTCAGCGTTTGGTTAGCCAAATGTTGATGCATCACTTTTGTCGATGCAGGTAAAGATAAGGCATGATCGTGGAATCGAGGCAGTGAAGAGGGGATGACTAGGACTCGAGGTTTTTGTTGTTGTTGTTGCTTTTGCTGTTATAGAACTGTCAGCTGTAGAACTTGTTTTGTGTTGTTTAATTATAAAAAAAAAAAAAAAATGCGGTCGTTTCAATCATACTCAAGGCGATCATATGCGTCTTGTTCCCAATGCTTAAAGGCATCCTCGGTTAGAGTATCTTCAGCATAAGATGTCTTCTCCTCCTCGGGTATTTGGTTGCCTTGAAGCCAATCCTCCATGTCTCTTTCCCATCTTAGGCAAGCCTCTGGTTCTTGGCTATGACCTCAACAACAGATGTGGTATGGTTCAAAATCTCCTTCATCATCCGTTGAATGATCACTTGGTTCGGCTAGATTGGTAGAGTTGGTGTGCGCTCGGTCTGGTTCTAGTTCCTCCTCTTCAAACTCTGAGTCATCACCAAAGCTATCTTCTGGTTCAATCTCGTTGTTCCAAGGCTCCTCATCAAACGGATTAGTTTCTCTTAAACTGATTTGAGAGTCGGTTTCTTCACACCACGACTTGTCTTCATGGGTAAGGCTCCATGAACTAATTGATAACACCGTATTTTTACCCGTTTTACTATCTATTTAAGAATGTTTTAATAAGTGTTTCATTCGTTTTTCTATGTTTTTATTACAGTTTTCACATATTTGTAGTTTCAAGACTCTTTTCAGGTTATTTAGACAAAAGCGTAGCAAATTGGAGAAAAACCAGATTTTCGGCCAAACCGCCAGAAGTTCAATTGCCAAAGATGTTCTTATCACCGTCTGATCCAGCCCAATTTTGGAGATATTCAAGAAGGACCAACTACCTTTCCATTCCAATAGACTTGAAGACGATCCAACAGTTTAATCATGTCCTTGGATATAGTTAAGAGTGTTGGGGTCAAGAGTATGGAAGATTACCCCTCCACTATCACGTTTGGAGATTCTTCTGTAAGGAAACCACTTGGCCTTGTTGAAGACTATCCTCTCAAGATCGGAAAGTGTCTTGTACCAACGGACTTTATTGTTATGGAGATGGGACAAACCAAAAATCTCTCTCTCCTTCTTGGAACTTCATTCCTCAATACCACCACTGCAAGCATGGACTTCACAAACAAGAGGGTACTGCTCAAGAATGTGAATGATAAGCTCTTTTACCCAATGAAGCCTCCATCAAATGGGCTTATGAGAATTTAAATGGTAAATAGTTAATTTTAATTAATAACAAAATCAGAAAAATTGAAATTAACCAAAAAAATCTTACCAGTTCAAGGCGTCTTTTCGCAAAAAACGTTTGACCCAATGTATGTGGGAGAACCGCCGTAAGACCGTCTGAACCGACAGTGTTCCGAGAAGCCGAACACTTAGCGGCCACTTCCTGCGAGTGCGGATCTATCCAGTAGGTCTTCAAGCCGTTCCAAACTTCAGAAGACATGTATGAAGGCTTCGCCTTATCGCCATCAACCTCCCACTTCCTCTTCCAATCGGAGACGGTATTGTTGAGCCAAAGTTTTGCCTTCTCTTTAAACTGCGTCTTCACCATCTCGTTGATCCCAATGTCCCAATGCCACTTTTACTATAAAAAAAAGTAAAATAAAATTAGAAATGATTAAAAATATATATAATTAATTTGATTAAAAAAATTATTTCAAATAAAAAAAATTTACCGCGAAACTTTTGAACCAAGTTTCGACAACGTCGTCCGGAACCGCAGTCCAATTGCGGTGAGGCTCCAGGAAATAGGACTTAATGGTCTCAGACACACTCCGTCCGACTTTGTTATCTTCCTTAAACCTGAGAAAAAAAAAATTATTAGTAAAAAAAATAATCTTAAAAAAAAAAAATTATTAAAATTTACGTAACAAAAAGTGTTCGGCGACCGTCGCGGATCTAACCGGGGTAAGGCATCATGACCCGGCGCACGCAAAAAATCCTCGACCGTGTATTCTGCATACATCATAGGGGGTCGAGGTGCTGCTGCAGATGCAGGTGGCGGCGGCGGCGCTGGTGCGGAATCATGAGAATCCGGAACCGCGGATGGTGTGGCAGAACAAGACGGACCCTTCGAATTAGCACTCGGTCCCATCGCCGGAGTCCAAAACTGGCGATAATGTCTCGTACGTGGCACCATATATCTAAAAAAAAGAAAAAAATTAATTAATAACAAAATCATATAATTCCAATAGTATTTAATATCAATCATATCTAATAATTACAATCCTATCGAATAATTACAATTCTATCTAATAAATTACAATTCTATCTAATAATTACAATCCTATTAATTATCTAATTCTAATCTATTAATTATCTAATTTAATTACAAAAAAAAAAACATACCTTGAGAGAGATTGTAGAGAGAGAGCTTTGTAGAGAGAGAGAGCTTTGTAGAGAGAGAGAGATTTGTGAGATTATGAATAAGGAAGGAAAATCTGGGGCCGTATATATAGATTTTGTAACCGTCGTAATTACGTCGTAATTTACCATCGGATTTACGACAGAATCGTCGTAAATCCGTCGTAACATCGAAACCGAAATATCAACCACTCAGATCACGCGGCAAATTTAATGTTTTTGGGTTACGACGATTTTACGACGGATCCGTCGTAAAATCGTCGTAACATACCATCGATATTACGACGATTTCAAACAAATCTATACCCTAAACCCTAAATTACAATAAACAAATCTGTCGTATATTAACGAAGTATATTTGTGCATCCAAGACTTCTCAAAGTAAACAATAAATTCAATAACGAAGATTGAATCTAATATATGGAAAATTTCATTATCTTACATAATAATGTATAGCGTTCCTTCTTATAAATTTATTCCAAAGATGGATGATGTATATAATGTGATTGATTTTGCTGATACGGGTAATATTTTTATACATTGAGTAAAGAACTTATGTAAAACAAGTTAAACGATGAAAAACTAAACCTATACCACATATTTCAACCATAAACCTTAAACCCTAAACCCTAACCATAAATTATATGGTTAAGGGTATTACGACGAATTAAGACATAATCGTCGTAATGTCGTCGTAATACTTAAACCGTATAATTTGAATCCCCGGTTAAGGGTATTACGACGAAAGTACGACGATTATGTCTTAATTCATCGTAATTTCGCCGTAATACCCTTAACCGGGATTCAAATTATACGGTTTAAGTATTACGACGAAATTCCGACGAATTGAGACATAATCGTCGTAATTTCGTCGTAATACCCTTAATGTAGAGATAATCGGAGATGGGATCGAAAGGACTCCCGGAGGTCTAATATTATTCAAACCATAAAATTCCAGGGTTTGGGTAATATTCGACCTCTGGGAATCCTTACGATCCCATCTCCGATTATCTCTGGTCATTTTCCGACGATTATCCCATATTCGGTATTTTAATTATAAAAATTAAGCAATTACAAAAAGTAAATCAATATAATCAGATTAATCATCATCTCCGTCGGGTTCCTCATCTTCATTGGGTTCATCATCGTCATCACTACTCTCTTCAAACTCATCGGAATCACCTTCTTCTTCTGTGTTGTTAGGTAGATATTCAAGTTGCCTGTTTCGGGGATCAATTAGAAGAACGTTGTATGTAATCTCTGGTTCTGTAATGTGACGGCAAGAATCTTGTTGCATTGGAAGATCGTCGACACCAACAATTTTACCCCTTGGAGCTATTTTAATAACCGATAACCATGTGGGCCCAGTGGTTCGAATCAATATAATCAGATTAATCATCATCTCCGTCGGGTTCCTCATCTTCATTGGGTTCATCATCGTCATCACTACTCTCTTCAAACTCATCGGAATCACCTTCTTCTTCTCTGTCGTTAGGTAGATATTCAAGTTGCCTGTTTCGGGGATCAATTAGAAGAACGTTGTATGTAATCTCTGGTTTTGTAATGTGACGGCAAGAATCTTGTTGCATTGGACGATCGTCGACACCAACAATTTTACCCCTTGGAGCTATTTTAATAACCGATAACCATGTGGGCCCAGTGGTTGGAACTCGCGGATATGGAACGAACGTTACTTGTTCTGCTTATGATGCTAGGATAAATGGTTCAAACTTTTTGTATCGTCCCGATTTGTTGACGTCGACCACACCAAATTTGTTAATTCGCACCCCTCGACCGACTGTTGGATCGAACCAATCACATTTGAAGAGAACGCATTTCATACTAACCAAGCCGGGGTACTCCACTTCGATTATTTCCTGCAACACCCCATAAAAATCTATTTCACCCCTAACACATACTCCGTAGTTGGTAGTTGCCTGACGAACGCCGTACTTGTATGTATGAAATACATGGGTGTAGTCATTATCTTCCCGAGGGGGCCTTGGAGTAACTCATGAAACCATATTGGATATGCGGGGTCGCCATGATCCACCTATAAATGGCATATCGATAAGTGTGCATGTTAGATATATATAGTGAGTATCGATCTAATGAAATTAATGAAATATTTATAACTATATATTAACTTACTTGCGTCTTCAACCACTGAGCAAAGTGACGATCTTTACGATCGTTTATTTCATATCCTGAAACGCCTTCAATACATTCTCGTACCTGGGTAACAAATAAGCTACAAAATATATATACATTGAAATTAACACCTTTATTTATATTAATTAATATGTAATGAATTGAACTATATATAATTGATTAGTGGATAATTAATAAATAGTTACGTGTTACCTCTCGTAAGGACTCACTTCCTCGCAATTTAGGAGGATGTATGTATGGGCGCTGTGCCTGTCATTCTCGTTAGACCACCAAACTTCCTTTAATTTTCCACTAAGACGACCAATTGGTGAGAACATGTCTGGGACACCCTCTACTGCATAAGTTCTCCCCACACCACCATCATCATATCGTTGGGGAGCCCGTTTGCGTGTGCGGACTTTTGTAGCGAAATAGTATGAAGTGAAGTGTGAAGTTTCTTCTGTCAAACTTTCTGCAACAATTGATCCTTCAACCCTTGCTAGATTTTTTGCCTTTACCGTTAAATGTTTCATGAAGCGCTCGAATGGGTACATCCACATAAACTGAACAGGGCCGCCTAGTTCTACTTCGTGAGGGAGATGAATGGGAAGATGTTCCATAACATAAAAAAACACCGGGGGAATATCTTCTCCAAATTGCACAACAATATTGGAATATTAGCAGACAGCTGTGCAATTACTTCTTCTGACAACGTCCGTGTACTAAGATCCCGGAAAAACGCTCTGATGCCTGCACAATCAAAATTAAATTATATATTGTAATATTTGAACATATATAATTAATTAATCTCAACAATTTTATATGTGATGAATTAAATATCTTACCTCCAATTGCTTCATGAACGTTTCCTGGAAGGAGTTCGGCAAATGCGAAAGGAAGTAATCGTTGCATAAACACGTGGCAGTCATGACTCTTCATACCTAAAAACTTTTGTCCTTTCTCAACAGATTTAGCAAGATTGGATACGTACCCATCAGGAAAATTCACGTCAGATGAAACCCAATTGAACAACGATGCATTTTCTTCTGCACCCAACCGAAATATAGGAACTGGTGATTTCCCATTGTTCATTATATGCATCTCATTTCTGTTGACTTTCCGCTGTCTTTGGTTCTTCTTTTCACGTTTAACACTGTATGCATGATGTTATCAAAAAAGTTTTTCTCAATGTGCATGACATCAAGATTGTGTCTTAGCAGATGATCTTTCCAGTACGGAAGTTCCCAAAAAATGCTTTTCTTGTGCCAATTGTGATTGACCCCGTATCCATCACGCATATTAGCTGGAGTGTGCCAATTTCCCCCACGAATCACCGTTTCTAGTCCCCCAAAATGATCTATTTGCGCTTCTAGATCTTCCCGAGATAGATACATTGGTGGGGGGACACACACGATTTTGTTCTTCCTAAACAACCGCTTGTTTCTCCTATATGGATGATTGATTGGTAGAAACCGGCAGTGACAATCAAACCAACATGTTTTTCGACCATGTTTTAGCTGAAACGCATCTGTCCGATCGAGGCAATAAGGACAAGATAACCTCCCATGCGTCGTCAAACCTGATAGCATTCCGTATGTAGGGAAGTCGCTTATTCTCCACATAAACACCGCACACATCGTAAAAAAAATTTTCCTCGAACAGTCATATGTACGAACTCCTGCAGACCACAACTGCTTCAACTCATGTATGAGAGGCTGCAAAAACACATTAAGTGACCGCTTCGGATGATTGGGACCAGGGACTAAAATACTCAGGAATAGATATTCCCTTTGTATGCACATATCTGGGGGAAGGTTATAAGGCGTTACGATAACTGGCCACAAAGAATATTGCCTACCAGACATACCGAATGGACTAAATCCATCAGTGCAAAGACCAAGATACACATTTCGCTTAGAGTTAGCAAAGTCGGGGTGTACCGTGTTAAAGTGTTTCCAAGCTTTTGCATCTGACGGGTGAGTCACTTCTCCTTCTCTCTGTGAATGTTCTGCATGCCACCTCATCGATGCAGCTGTCCTTTCAGATTGATACAATCGTTTCAACCTATCAGTTATAGGAAGATACCACATCCGTTGGTACGGCATCTTACTACGCTCAGAACTTTGCGGCCTAAATCTCGGTTTTTGGCAAAATCGACATTCCTGCAGCTTGTCATCATCTTTCCAAAAAAACATACAATTGTCAACACATACATCTATCATCTGAGAAGGCAACCCAAGACTAAACACCAACTTCTGAATCTCATAGTATGTTTCGGCAGCCAAATTATCCTCTAGCAAATACTCTTTAATAAGATCAGCCTAATCATCCATGCAAACCTCAGCTAAGTTATGATCCGTTTTAATTGTCATCATCCTAGCTGCTAACGACAATTTAGTCTGACCTTCTCTACATCCATCGTAGAGTGGCTCATTTGCAGCGCCTAGTATATCATAAAATCGCTTCGCATCTACGTTGGGTTCCTCAATAGTACTATTATCAGCATTTGTTTCATGAAATGCATCATTAACCATAGCATGCATCCTATCATGATCTTGACCCTGATCAAATTGATGTTGACCATGATGATAACTACCTTGATAATTTGATTCATCAAAATCTACTTGACCTTGATAATGACTACTACTATCATCAATTGCTTGACTCCTTTCAAAACCCTCTCCATGTTGATACCAAACATAATATTGCGGCATAAACCCTCTATTTAGTAAATGTTTCCACACCGTCTCAATAAAAAGATATCGCGTATTCTTGCATTTACGACAAGGACAGAAGATTTTACCGCTTTCCATGGTTATTTGCATATTTCCGGCCTGATACATGAATATTTCAAGCCCCTCTTTGAATTCTTTCGTCAAAGCTCCCTCAGAATCCTTTTGCGTATACATCCATCTTCGTAGATCGTATATAGACATTTTACAAAAAAGATTTTGTAGTTTTTTTTTTTGTTATTAGTGTTTTTTTTTTTGTTATGAATTTTCAATTGATGCGAGGATGTATTTATAGAATTTTTTTCAGAATTACCAACGGATTTACAACGGATTTACGATGTAAATTCGATGTAAATTTGTTAGGTAAACCTATAAAAAAACGTGTGCTACCAAACTAGAAACTATCGACGTGCAGTCGTCGGTAATGTAAATCGTTGTAAATTTGATGTAACATTACATCGAGTTTACAACGTAAAATGCGAGAGTCGTATTCGTCGTAAACTCGATGTAATTTTACATCGAATTTACAACGATCTATCATGTCGTCGTAATATCGTCGTAAAAGTACGACGATATTACGACGACAAATATTTACGACGACGTTACATCGAACACATATTTCGTCGTAAAACCGTCGTAAAATCAATGTACATTTACATCGATTTAAATCCGTCGTAAATTTTCGTTGGAAATACACAGTTTTCTTGTAGTGGTTCTACATGGATCGAAAATCGGCACCGACCAGCTACTCTCAAAGACGCCACACACCTACTTACTACCGAGACGAGCCTTTTGCGTCTCCCTTCGTCAACTCTCGACAAAACTCTCACGATCAACACCATCAATTCTCGGACCAGCACATCTTCAACTCAAAGATCAGCTTGCGTTTGGAACGACTCAACGTGATGCTAAATCAATACCTTGACTCTCACGTGGTGACCGAAGCAGCCATGAACAAGAAGCTAGACACAATCTACACCGAATTCAACATGAAGTTCGATGATCTTGCTGCCCACGTCACCATACTCAAGGAACAAACCCAAAAAGACGTTGCTGCTATCAAAGAGAATACGAAAACCATGGAAGAGGAGCAAACAAAGCAAAAATACGACATCATTCAAAACTCTATAGAGATTCGCGATTCAAAGCAAGAAATCAAGGAGACTAGCGAGTTTGCCTCTTGGTACAGAGAGAAGACTGATGATGAACTTCAAGAAATTGAATATCGCCTCGGCATACTCGAATACAAAGCTAGAGAAACCGATGCTATAGTTAGTCACCTATCCAACGCTCAAAAGACGAGCGAGACTTGTTTGGAGAAAATTTCTAAAAATCATGATGAGAATGATACAACACTTGATGCTCATGTCCCTGACCTAGAAAAGAAGCCAAATGACTCCCTAGAACAAGAAAACACTGAAAGAGACAAAGAAGACGACGAACGAACAAATCCCCACGGATTTCCCTCACCGCGGTTGCGAGCCCTCCAGCCGCGGCCAAGCCTCCTTTCGCCGCGGGTGCAACCACCGACCTGCGGCCAACCTGCCTTCCACCGCGCCTCCGTCTTCTCCACACGCGGCCAGCTCCTGCTCGTCTCTCCTTGGACCTTTCGAGTCCCGTTCACCCTCATTCGAGCAAGCTGTCTTCTCCATCGATACTCAAACCTCATTTGAGTCTCCAACTAACCTAGAACCTGTCTCTTATGGACCATGTAGGTGATTCAAGCTCAACACGAAGCCGCATCCTCTTCATCAATAACACTTCAAAGGAGCCCGCCAAGGAAGATCTATATGCCTTATATATATTCTTACCATAGACTCTCACTATTAGTCCTACTCGGCCTTTGAAGTAACACCTCCAGCAAGTCTAATACCCGAGGAGCCAAAAACACAGAGCATCACCCGAGAGAGATTGATCGAGTTCAACGATTTTGTGAAATTGATCCTGATGAACGTCCCTGTCGAAGAAGTTTGGGAAAGAGGACCTCTATACGCTTTCTTCCGCTACAGAAATGAGAGCAAGGAAGACATTCATACCTACTTTATGAGAGCAAGGCGTTCAACAACGCCATATGGTACGTCTTACGCTATTCGCATATATCATCCCGAGAAACACAATAGATTCCCGAACAAGATTAGTTGGGAGAAGTTAGAGAAATTCAACAGTGTGGTTCGTGATCTACCTCGAGGAACCACATTTGCTAGAGCTTGCATGGACCACATGATTGGTTACTTCTTTTGTGAAAGCAAAGAATCCATCTCGGAGATAGAAGATCTCTTCAACAATGCTATGAACGGAAGACCGGTTCGAACTCTCCATAAGATTCAAGAACAAGGTCAGTTTCTCATCACTTGTACCATCCGTGGAGTCGAGTTTAGAGACGTTCTTTGTGACTCCGGAGCCTGCCTTAGCATTATGTCAACATCAACCACCAAAAGCCTCGGTATTAAGCACGTGCACCGCACCCGAACGAAAATCAGCATGGCTGATGAATCTTGTGCTACACCAAAGGGGATTGCCTATGACATGCCATTAAGGATTGGAGATTGCATAGCCTCGTCGATTTCTACATCGTCAAGGCGACGAAAGTTGATTCTACACCGGTGATCCTAGGATGGCCTTTCTTGTCAACCGTTGGAGCCATCATGGATTGGCCAAATCTACATGTTTCCTTTGTCAACGTCAACAAAGATGTGTTATATAATGCTGTCCCACTCAAGTTCAAGAAGGACGGATATCCCAAATTTGAGAGACCCCAATCCCGACTCACTATGTAGCGATGATTCACATGACAAGGAGACCCAAAGGAGATCAAAGAAGACTTGTCGAAAGACACTGTCCTTCTACGACTAAGCTCATCTAGTTGCCAACGTCGAGCTAAACAAATTTAAACAAAAACACTCAATGGGAGGCAACCCATTTTAGGTATGCTTTTATTTTTCATTTTTCTTCCTTTTTCTATTAGCGTTTTCTTTCCCTTAGTTTCAGCTTTCTAAAAAAACCAAAAAACTCAACAAAAATCAAAAAACCGAAAAGACAGAAGAAGAAATCGCGGTTCGAAGTTGCTTGGTCCAGCACAAACCGCGAGAAAGGGTTTGACCGCAAAATAGGTATGGCACTGGGTGCAAAGCCCCGAGCCGCGGAAAGCTCCCCATTCGCCGCGGTCGCGATCAACTGACCCGCGGCGAAGCTCCATGTGACTGCGGGTGCAGCCCTTCGACCTGCGGCCAGCCTTCTGTCGACCCCAATCGATCCCGTTCAACGCCCGATCGATTCCAAACCAATCCCAATCATCCCCACATCCCATTCCCATGACCACAACACCATTTTCCATCCACGAATCACCACCATTCCATTCCCAAATCCATTCCCCAACCACTTCCAAGTAAATTTTCCTTTTCCTTAAACTTTTTCAATTAATACATACATCTATTTATTTGTCCTTAGTCGATTTATTTCACACTAGGGTCAATGTGATTTAAGTCTAGAGAGGATTCCATCCTTTACAAACCACCCTTTCTTTCATGAGTCTTTGCATTTTGCATTTTTTGCGCTTTTCTTTAAAAAATTTCAAGTTTTTCAATAAAGTAGGATTACGTTTTGAGGGAATGATGATAGAGATCCATGACGATAACCGACGAGTGTGCTTCTACGCTATTTCCTAGTAACATGCTCTTTCGTAATTTGGTTCTAGACTAGGCGGTAGCTAGAGTTTCTGTTAATGCAAAATCCCCAGAGGTATTTAGATCGTAGAGATTCTTAAGGATGGAATATACTAAAGGTTTAGGCAAAGATAACGAATCATACATTCATGACGTTCTTTTACCTTTTACCACTCTTTGTCGTACATGAATGGCCAGCTCATCTTTAGTTGGTACCCCACCCGAAATTTAACCATTGTTCAAACCTCATGCAACTCTCTTTGTGTCTTATGTGCAAATATGTGCAAAAACTCCGTAGAGGGAGGAACGACACATTTTTCAGTCACTAAAGACGAAGACTATACGCAATTGGTGGAGGTGAATTCAACAAAGACGAGAGCTTGGTTATGCCTTGGAAAAACTCAAATGGTAAATTTTTTTGCCCCTAAGACTCTATCTCAATAAAAGGCGTTTCCCCCTTTCAAAAAAAAAAAAAAAAAAGAATCAAAAATAATAGAAAGGAAAGGGAAACAAGAGCCTAAAAAGAGTCTAGGTTGGTCGAAATACTAATGAGGCATCCATGGTTCGTTTATGAGAAGTCTGTCATTCCGAGCCCACAGAAAATTCTAAGTCTGGGGGAATGACACTTCTGTTTTTGGAGAAAGGGGGAAGTGCAACATTTTTACGCAAGAAGAGGTGACTGGAAGCTGTGGTTCTCAAGAGGTTCTTCCTCTCTTGCTGTTTTGCATAATATCTCGCACCCTCCAGTGAAATTACGGTAACCCAAAACACTTTTAACCTCACCTCTAAATGCCTTTAATACCTAGCATCGATTGTCTTAGTTTGATCCTTTTGATGATAATTTCACGTTTGCACTTAATGAATTTAGAGAGCTAGTTGACCTGATTTTTGGATTTTGAAAGTTTATATTTCGTATGACGGATACAGTGGACTAGTGTTACAGAAACTCCTGGTGAGAGTTTTCTAGGCTAGTTTGCGATTGATGTAGTTCGATGGTTATGGTTTAGAAGGACGGTCTCCGAGTTTTCTAGTTCCCTATGATTTTTGTTTGATCATTTCCAAGCTTAGGTTTTGTTTTGTTTGAGGACAAACAAGGTTTAAGTCTAGGGGTGTGATAACACCGTATTTTTACCCGTTTTACTATCTATTTAAGAACGCTTTAATAAGTGTTTCATCCGCTTTTCTATGTTTTTATTACGGTTTTCGCATATTTGTAGTTTCAATTTTTATTAAGTTTAATATTCACCATCGTTAGTGGTTGCTGATAATGATGCATGCATGTGGCCAATATGCAATAGTGGTAAAAGAATAGTTGTTAGACGACAAAAGACGCATTTTATAATGTTTCAAAGTTACTAATTCACGTGATCACGATACGTGTCAAGTTAATCGATCAGATTTTGATATATGTAAACAAAATTCTAATTAAATTTTGACACATAATATTAACAATATAAGGAAAATTATAATTGATTCCTTATTCTAAAAAGTAAAGTTACTAAACAAAAAGGAAAAATAGAAATTGTAAATTTATCCTGAAAGCCAAATTTAATTAAATAGAAAAAATTTAGAAAATTTTATATCCAATTCCTAATTTCAAAATGTTAAGTTACTGAAAAAAAAGAAAATATAAAATTTATATTTATCTTAAAAGGCAAAGTTAATAAAAATAATATATAAAATGAGAAAATGATCAAAATAACACTAATTGAAATGTTTATGACTAAACTAGCACCTACATTTAAAGTCATATTTATAGCATAACCAAAAAAATCATTTTACCCATAGTTTACTTACATTTATTATTAAATAAAATAAATAAGAAATTTACCTACATTTTTTTCCTTCTTTCACGATCTCATCAATCATCGTCGATCATCTATTTTGCGATCTCATCAATCATCACGATCATCTCTCGATCATCAGAAATCATCATCTATTTCAGGCACGACTCAAAGAATCCTGTCACCATCGCCGTTGTCATCATCTTCTTCTCCGGTGGCTGAAACGAACGAGATTCTCGTGAAGCAGATTCGTGTCTATTGGAACGAAATCGTGCAATTCGGCTCTCTCCAACAATGGTTAGTCTCGGAAGAGCTCTAAGTTTTGATTTTTTCTGCATCAATCATCACCATCACAATCTCGATCGACCTGATTGCTTAATCGATACAATCAGATTTAATCGACAAGTCTTCTGAATTGATACGAACATGTAGAATCGATCGCTGAAACGAGGATCATTTGCCATAATCTCTGATCAGAAACGAGTTGGGGCATATTCTCCAACAATAGGTATTCTCCTTTCTTACGCTTTTTGGTTTGAGTTAAAAAAAAAAAGATTCTGGATTTTGAGAGTTAGTAATGTTACTATGTGTCTCCTAAATTCATATGATAATAAAGGAATTTGGTGAATGGTTGATTCCAAAATATTTCACATGTTCCACCATTAGAGAAAACACGAAGCAAAATTGTAAGTTGTGAGTGTTATACAATTGAGAAAACAAATTAGCATGAAACATGAAAGATCATTTATACATTAACAACAATTTTTGAAATCATGAATTTTGAAGTATAAGAAAAGACTAAGAAGCTGCAGGTTCGTATTTTGTCTAAGCAAACCACATGACATGGCTCTTGTATTGGACACATGTTGTCATCACACATGTGCAGTAACTTCGGACAATAGAAGATGATGTAGATAAATAAAAAGGATATTGAAGTAGAGCATACCAATCCTGAGATTTTGGGACGTCAAACGTGTCTCATTGCTGAATTCACACACACACACATATATATTGCCTGATTAGGGATTATTGTGTCTTTGAAGTTTTCTGAAATTTTATTATACATTTAGAGCTCATGGAAGTTCGTTGTTTGTATTTTTTTCTCTTTTTCAGGTAAATATGGTGGAGATCTATTCTATTTTGTGAAAGTGGACATTAAATGACAAGTTCCAATGAAGATTTTTCAGTGATATGGACAAAGGAGCATCAGTATGTGAGGTAGATGAGAACGTCAAATACATCGACTTAATTCAAATGGTTATCGAAGACTTTGGAATTGATTGCTCAGTAAAAGACACTCACAACTTACAATTTTGGAAAATCATTCCTAAAATGTATAAATAAGAGAACTTTTGTTTTCATTTATACAACAACTCAAATTTAGGAAGTCATCCTACACATTTAGGAATGCTTTCCTAAAACGTATAAATGAAAATTTTGTGTCTATTAATACAACTTAAATTTAGGAAGGCATTCTACATATTTAGGAAACCATTTCTAATACGTATAAATGAGAACTTTTGTTGCTGGTTAGTATGATCGACGATTCGCCCAATTGAAAATGCTAAGATTGCTTCGATGCTCTTCTCAATCTCGGAATCGGTAACGATGCGTAAGTCTCCATCGCTCGATCTTCTAATTTTAATTTTTTTAATTTTTTTTAGTTTGTTTCAATTGGTTGTTCTTGTGCATCACAAATTGCAATTAGATAGTATGAGTTTTAGGTTTGATTTCTGGAAAACTTCCCAGATTTTAATTCATTTGAAGATTTACAATGTGTACTTATGTTTTTGCTTCATTGGGTGAAAGTTGAAACAATTGAGAAAATTTGTTTTCTTTTGATAAGTTAGCTTTTTTTGTTTCATCCGAATCATCAGTTGAAGTATAAACTCAATTATTTGTCGATTTTAGGTATTTTTTATTCAATGACATATATGCTTAAATTCTCTGCAAAAATTTCAGGAACAAAGCAGATGAAGCTAATTGTGTCCTCGAAACCTACTAATCAAGCATCACTGAGGCTATCGTCGCCTATTTTCTAGGATTAAGCGCATTGGATTCCAACAAACCGATCATTGATTCCTTGGGTGCAATCATCTTCCTAGTGAAAACCCTGAAAAGCTTGGAAGAAACCAGCAGCTCACAAGTTATAGAAGACGCTCTTCGTGATCTTTAAGTACAACCTCTCAATTCATCACCAACGTTTCCTTCGTTCTCGAAACCGATTTGATCCCATTTCTCTTGAACACATTGTGAGACATGGAAATGAGCAAGAGTCTGGTTATTTTGGGTTCCACCAACAAAAAGTATACTAATTCAATTATCTGTAAATATTTAGGAAGTCGTTCAACGCATTTAGGAAAGTCTTCCTAAAACATATAAATAAGATAACTAATGTTTTTATTTATACAACAACTCAAATTTAGGAAGCCATCCTACACATTTAGGAATGCTTTCCTAAAACATATAAATGGAACTTTTGTGTCTTATACAACTCAAATTTAGAAAGCCATTCTACATATTTAGGAAACCCTTTCTAATACGTATAAATGAGAAATTTTGTGTCTGTTTATACATAAATGAAGTCGTCCTATACATTTAGGAAAACCTTCATGAAACGTACATGTCTCCCATTTGGTGAGTATTGGCAGCAATACACATGACTGGAAATTTAAGAAAGTCTTCATAACGAATCAAGTAAACATATAACGATTTTACCCATAGTTTACCCTCGCATTAATTAAAATAAAAATAAAAAATAATTTTTTCATGTTAAAACCATCATTACTTGCAATCAAACATTACAATTCATTATGACATGAAGCCACATAACTTCTTACTAGTGTAAAGTAAGGTTTTTAACGATTTAGGAAGGCGGCCTTCCTAAAATAATAGGAATTATTCATGAATTTTTTTAAAAGCTTCATAAATCGTTAAGAACGGTTTTGTTTCATGGTAAAAGCATTATTATCTGCATTCAAACATTACAATTTATCGTGACATGAAACCACAAAACTTTCTTATTAGTGTAAATTTTCTTAAGTCTATGGTTATTGTATCTTAACGATTCAGGAAAGCATTCCTAAAATATTTGAAATCCTTCCTGAATTTTTAAAAAAGCTTCCTAAATCGTTAAGAACAACTTTGTTTCATGTTAACACCATCATTACTTGGACTCAAACATTACAATTCATCGTGACATTAAGCCATGCATATAACTTTCTTATAAGTGTAAAGACTATTATTAAGGTTTCTTAACGATTTAGAAATGTCTTTCTATTTCTAAAATGTTACAAATAGTTAAAAATACTCCCTGGATTTTTTTTTAAACTTTGTAAATCGTTAAGAACAACTTTGTTTCATGTTAACACCATCATTACTTGCACTCAAACATTACAATTCATCGTGACATTAAGCCATATAACTTTCTTATATGTGTAAAGACTATTATTAAGGTTTTTAATGAATCTGGAAGGCTTTCCTAAAATATTAGGAATATTTCTTAGATTTTTTAAAAAGCTTCCTAAATCGTTAAGTACAGCTTTTTCATGTTAAAACCACCATTACTTTCATTCAAACATTACAATTCATTATGACATGAAGGTACATAACTTCTTACTAGTGTAAAGTAAGGTTTTTTAACGATTTAGGAAGGCGGTCCTAAAATAATAGGAATTATTCATGATTTTCTTAAAAAGCTTCCTAAATCGTTAAAAACAGTTTTGTTTCATGGTAAAAGCATCATTACTTGCATTCAAACATTACAATTTATCGTGACATGAAGCCACATAACTTTCTTATTAGTGTAAAGTTTATTAATAAAGTTTCTTAAGTCTATGGTTAAGGTTTTATAACGATTCAGGAAAGCCTTCCTAAAATATTTGAAATCCTTCCTGAATTTTTAAAAAAGCTTCCTAAATCGTTAAGATCAACTTTGAGATTCTCAGAAGCAAAATAGAAATAAAATATATCAATATTCTGGAAACACAACCTAAAAGATGTTACTTTAAATAAACACAAATAATTTTTTCACAAAAAGCGTACCTTCAAATATCCATTTTGCAAGGCTAATTTCTTGTCATCTGAAAGTCCTTGTGAGCCACCATCAACCTTTCCTTCCTCTCTTATCTCTCCTTGTTCGTTAGATTCATTCCTTGCTTAATCATCTTCTAAAGATGTAAAAATAGTAAGAAGAGATCGAAAACAAAGCATAAGTAAATAGAACTAAACAAAAAAAAACTCGCATAAATCCAATAGATATTCGAGTCTCATGACTCAAACCATCTGACATCGTCAAATCCCTACATGATCTCTTATAAGTAAAACGTTTGTTCTTTGTTTCGCGTATGTATTTTCTTCATTTTCGCCACAAAATGTCAACGATTTAGGTCAACCTTAATCTAAGATGAAGACACATTGAAACAACAAGGTAGTTGTTAAATTATGCACATGCTTAGATATATCGAACACAAAATCAATCAAAACGATGATTCTACTTAACTCAAAGAAATCTACTGTCAAATTTATTAAGCTTCATAACACTTGTATGGACTTAACCTTAACCAACCACAAATGGCAGAATTTTTTTCTTTGGCAATCCATTAACCTCGAAAAAATATTTCTAGGACTTCAATCTAGTCAACCAATCAACCTAATCACTGTTATTCCATTCAAGTAAACACAACCTTTTTAGGGTAATGAAACATGAATTCAAACACACACTACAAGAAAACAAGCGCATTTCCGACGGCGTTTCCGACGGGATACCGAGGGATTTCCGAGGTTATTTCGACGGACTAAAAATAATCGGAAATCGGTCAGAATATTCTGACGGTTTGATTTCCCTCGGAATACCGTCGGAATATTCCGAGAGATTTCCGACGGTTTCTGACGGTTAAGGATTTTAGCCGAGGGAAACTTACCCAGTGTAAGTTTTAGCCGGGAGTTTAGAATTTCCCTCGGCTAAAATCTTAAACCGTCGGAAATCCGTCGGAAATTTCCGAGGGATTTCCGACGGTTTAGGATTTTAGCCGAGGGAAACTTACCCGGTGTAAGTTTTAGTCGGGAGTTTAGAATTTCCCTCAGCTAAAATCCTAAATCGTCGGAAATCCCTCGGAAATTTCCGACGGATTTCAGACGGTTTAGGGTAATAACCCTCAAATTCGCCGGATTTTATACATGTTAGGTCTTGATAGATCTATAAGTAACAAATTAAACCTATTTTCTGTGAAATCTTTTTCAGAATCAAACATTTTTAACTTTTTAATTGAAACCCTAATCAAACTCGTAAGTGTCATTATATGTTATATGTGTTCTTATGAAAGCTTGATCTTGTGCATCGATCGATTGTTAGAAAATGGAAAACGACTTGTTATGTTTGGTTTTCAAAGGTTTTTCTTATTAGTATGTAACACTAATGGTTATAAAACTCTAAAATTTATGAAATCTTCAAAATATAAACCCTAAACCCTAAACCCTAAACACGTCGGAAATCCCTCGAAAATTTCCGAGGGATTTCCGACAGACCTAGATATTTTATTGTTTCACAGCCGACAAACGCTAAGTATAAAACTTCAAAATATCAAGGGCCGTCGGAAATCCGTCGGAAATTTCCGAGGGATTTCCGACGGATACTGAAATTTTACCCGCGAAATTAAACCGCCAAGCGAAAATTGTTAAAAATCGAAGCGGTTAATTAAATTTAATTTCCGACGGATTACCGAGGGAATGGGTCTGTCGGAAATCGTTAATCATATTAATCAATCCGTCTTCTTCTCTTTCTTTCTTCTCTCTTCTTCTCCTCTCCTCTCCTTCTTCCTCTCCGCGAAAATCTTCTTCCTTTCCTCTCCTCTCCTCTCCTCTCCTTCTCCAACTCCGCCGCCGCCTCTCCTCTCCTCTCCTCTCCTTCTCCCACTCCGCCGCCGCCTCTCTCCTCCGCCGCCCCTCCACGCCGGCGCCGCCAGCCCTTCCACAAATGTAAGTTTTTTTTTTTTNGATTTTTATAAATGTATTTTCTTAAAACAAATATAGGTTTTTAGAAATATATTTTTATGATTATTTATATGTTTTATTTTGATGATTTAGTTTTTCTGTTTTTATTTTTGTAGGTCTTACGGTCAATTCGATCGAGATCGGTCTGGCGGTTCGAGGCGGAGGAGTACTTCCGCAGCTCCAGGCTCGAGTACTCTTCCGCCTTCTACGCCTCATGCGCCGTCTATTCCGGACAGTGAGAGTGTAGCTCCTCCGGCGATCATGACCATCGAGGAGCTCGTCCAACAGCCAGGACGAGAATTACTCACAGTTCTCGATCCGGACCTCCGCATTCCGAGATCTACTTGGTAATATTTTTTTTTTCTTAATTAATAATTTATTTTTGTTTGATTCCCGATTTTTAATTTTTTTTTTTTATAGGTTTGGAATATCAGGGAATAACATTAGTAAGTCGATTCTGAAGATGTTGCACTCCATCCTCGACAACCCGTATCGGAAATTTTGGGATATTCCGTTAGACGAACAAAACATGTGGTTTCGGACGTTTGCGGTAAGTCACCATTTATTTATTTTTTGTTAAATATTTTGAGATTTTTTTTAACTTCTTTAATTCTATTTCTTTTGTAGCAAGAATTTAATTGGAAGTGGACCATCACGAAAACGGTGGAGACAGAATTTTTTAAGGGGGCTAAAACGCAATTCTCGCGCAACATGAACGGGTGGAAGAAGGTTTGGAGAAGGCGTGGAGAGAAGCCAAAAGGCTTGAACGAGGAGGTGTTTAAGGACTACATTTCGTATTGGCAAGACCCGAAGACCGTAGCTCTATCACAAACTAACTCCAAGAACCGGAATAGTCCCCGAGAAGGGAAGGGATCCGCTATCCACAACAACGGGGCGAAGAGCTTCAAAAAATCCGAAATCGAAATGGGAAGTATTTTTAGTGTTTTTAGTTATTTTTAAATACCGTTTTTATTATTTTTTTTAGTAACTAACGGTTTAGTTGTTTTCTAGACGGAGGAAGACGGCGAAGTTCCGGATCACCTAAAAGTGATGGTGAGGACGCACACCAACAAGAAGACCGGCCAAATTCAAGATCCTGCCGTCAGGGAGCTCGTCGAGAAGGTGACGAAGGTGCAGGAAGAGATCCTTACCCAGATATCGCAGGACGACACCACCGCTTCCAACGAGCTCACTCGGGTCGAGATCAACGACCTAGTGCTAGCGGTAAGTAATAATTATAGATTATCATTTCAATTTATATATTTATTTGTTAATAAGATCTAATGTTTGGTATTGTTTTTGTATGAAGTACCTGTTAAAAAAGGTCGTCGGCCAGGATTGGGTAACATTGTGTCCCAACCTTCAACTTCTTCTGGTAGTTTTTCGATGGATCCAGAGATTCTCCGGCAAAACGAAGAGCTCAAGGAGAAGGTAACGACGTTGGAGGACGAGCTCTCGACTCAGAAAACGAAGAGCGAGGCTTTGGAGGATAAGCTCTCGACTCAACAAACAAGGAGCGACAAAATGGCGAATTACTTCAAATCGAAGTTCCCGGATATCCCGCCAGATTTATTTTGATTTAGTTTTTTTTTTGTAATTTTCCAAAAATTTCTAAAACTTTTAATAATATTTTATAATTTTATAAGATTTTTAAATATTAATTAATTTTACAATTTCGTTTTTAATAAATTATTTAATAAATAAATAGAATTCTTATTTTTTTTAAATCGAATTTATTTAATCCGTCGGAAATTTCCGACGGATTTCCGACGGATTAAATAGCCAACGGATTTCCGAGGACCTAGTACCCTCGAAAATTTTCCGAGGGATTTCCGAGGACAAATCCGTCGGTAAAGGCTGTTTCCGACGGGATACCGACGAATCTGGCCGTCGGTTTTAGGGTGTTTTCTTGTAGTGACAAACCACGAGAGATGAAGCAAAACAACTCATGGAAAGCCACGAGCATTCTACAACACACATTTGCACTAAACCATAAGGCTTGACTAATAAAACCCAGTTAACCAAAATATCACTAAATCACTCCATAATTAAACAACAAGCATCCAAAACCAACCCCAACCAAGCAAATCAGTGGTGAAAAGGAGAGAACATGACAGAAAAAGAACTGAATTTGACAACTAAAAAAGGACAGGATGTCGCAAAAATTCAATAGAAAAGGAACTTCAAATCGCACGCAGAAAAACATAAACAACAAATGGAGCAAAAGATGAACTTACTGAGAGATAACAGTGACATGGTCACGTAAGATGGCTGACGAAAAAATGGGTTGGACGGAGGTACCGTCGGCGATTGAGATTTGAGAGAAAATGGTTACGAGAGAACGTTTCTCTCGAGAAATCCCCAAATAGAAACATCTTACCAAATCTGAAAATCTTGAATCGGAAAAAGAAGTTGAGAAATCTGGCGACAAAGACGAGAAATTAAACTAGTCTGATGATCAAAGACGAGAAATATAGGGATTGAAGTCCCGGAGAAAAGGGGAAAACGCTCGGCCTCAACGAGGGAGAAGATAGATTTGCAATGGCGACTTTTCTTTTTGATAGTGTGGTTTATTAACAAAATGGTAGTTTAGTCTTTTTCTCTTTTAATGAATGCTAGGTTTGTGACTTTTATCTTTGGGTGCTAAATTTGTGAAATTTTAGTTTTTTTGTGCTATTTTGTAGAATTGTCCAAAAAAAAATTCATTCTCGTTCTGTATGGAAAAATAAATATATGAGTGTTCAAATAATACAAAATAAATCTCATTCTAAAAATAATGTTTGAAAATATGTGAGAAAATTTAATAAAAACTAAATAATAGGATAAAAAATAGGAGAATCAAAATAAATAAATAATTGTTAGGTTTCTCTAAAGCTGAATGTTTCAAAGTTACTAACTCACCTGATCGCGACACGTGTCAAGTCAATTGATTAAATTTTGACATGTGTAAGAAAATTAAATCGATTCCTAATTCTAAAAGGTAAAGTTACTAAACAAAAAAGAAAAAATAGAAAATGCAAATTTATCCTAAAACCCAAAGTTAATAAAAAAAATAAAAAATAAAAAATTAATAATGGAAATAATTTAAAATCGATTAATAACCGATTAATAAAAAATGAAAATAATTAAAAACCGACTCATAAACTTAAAAGTAAAGTTACTAAACAAAAATAATTAAAAAATAAAGAATTTAAATTTGTCCTAAGAGACAAAGTTAATATTATATATATATATATATATATATATATATATTCTTTAGTTTTTTCATTTATGTTAAGGAAATTAAACAATAAAAATAATTCTAATATCTCACCTCCATATAAACAACTTGGTAATATGTTAATTCCAAAAAATCAAAAGTTTGTTTCCAAAACTATTTACTGCAACTGCAACTGCTCCACCAAATTCTTCCATCAAGGGATATATTTATTTAATAGGAAACTTCGTTTCCAAATTTGTATATTATTTATTTTTACGAGTGATTTAATTTTGTTTTTTTATTTTAGATTTTTTTTAACGGGTTATCAAATTTAAATTATAAATCTGTATATGCGGATCCTAATCTAGTGATGTATACTTTAACAACAACAAAAATCTGGTGATGTATAAAGTTCGTGAAGAGAAAGAAAAAATCGATATGTGGTTTCTTAATTTTTTTATTATTTATTTTTAACTAAAGTGATCCGGACCAAGGTCCGATTAATCTTAAAGTGAGTCGGTCGAAACAACTTGCGCACCGGGTTTATTACTGGACCGAAGCCCAGCTATGGCTGCTCCATTCGCCGATAACTTTTGTTTCAAGTAAGAATTAAATTTGGAGGGGACAAATTTACGCCATACCTCGAATCGACTACCACTTTACCACCAACGATAAGTTCTAAATTTTTTATTTACCACCTGATTAGTGAAAAACAAAATTATTGCTATTGCTGCTCTTTGTTCTGGATTGCCAACAAATTTGTATTCGTTAAAAAACGTATATACGCAGACATACTCATGTAATATTGGTGTAGACACATGATGTATATATAGAAGAGATCGATTATTGTGGTTGTAGCGATTAAATTCCAGCTGTATATATAGATGTTTGATACATCAAATAGAAGGGCAAAGCCAAATGATCCAAGGTTGGTTGGTGAAAACTAAAGAGGAATTAAAGAAGTGGACAGGTGCATTTAGTGCATATACATATATGGCCTACAAATATCAAGGCAAGCCTCACTCGAAATTTTATTTTGTGTGCTCCCCACCAAAAGTAAACTTAGAATCACATGCTTCAAGCATATTATCCCCCAAGTGAGAATGGTCTAAAATAGTTATTCCAACTGCATCTCCTCTCTTTAAAATTAAAGAACTAATCCCTTAATGCCAAATCAAGACAAGAATAGATTTAGTTCGCATCTTTTGTAAATAATATGTCTAAATCGAATCAATGGTACTATTAATCATACAGTTATGTTTACGACAGGTAATAGAAGATGAAGGCTACTACGTTACAGATGTTGCCCCAGTGTTCGATGAATTCAATGTTGTTACAAAAGACCTAGGTGATGTGGATAACGCAAATACGGAGGATGCAACATATAAAGGAAGATTATTCAAGTGTAAGAGAGACTGTCAGATGACGATGGCCATATATGCTATCAAAAGATTGTTCCATTTTAAACAACATAGGTCAATGAAGCAGAAATTAGTATTTGCTTGCATTAATCCGACTTGCGGGTGGTATGTGTTTGCTAAGCGTGTTCCAAACTCATATTATTTTAAAATAAGGAAGGTGATAACATTGTATTTTTACCCGTTTTAATATCTATTTAAGAACGCTTTAATAAGTGTTTCATTCGCTTTTCTATGTTTTAATTACGGTTTTTACATATTTGTAATTTCAAGACTCTTTTCAGGTTACTTAGGCGAAAGCATTGCAAATTGGAGAAAAACCAGATTTTTGGCTCAGAGTAAAACCGTCATAAGTTCAATTGCCAAAGAGGTTCTTCTCACCGTATGATCCAGCCCAATTTTTGAGATATTCAAGAAGGACCAGCTACCTTTCCATTCCAACAGATTTGAGGACGATCCAACGGTTCAATCAAAAGATACATGAAGATGAAGACGTCCCATCAGGCCACTCCCATAAGCTCTCCAGCTGCGGCCAAGAGGCAATTCACCGCGGCCAAGAAGCCTCCACCCGCGGCGAAATGAAGGTTCACCGCGGCCAGACCAGTTGGACCCACGGTGGAAGCGGCCAAATGTGTCTCAACAGATGATCTTTCCAGTACGGAAGTTCCCAAAAAATGCTTTTCTTGTGCCAATTGTGATGGACCCCGTATCCATCAGGCATATTAGCCGGCGTGTGCCAATTTCCCCCACGATTCACCGTTTCTAGTCCCCCAAAATGATCTATTTGCGCTTCTAGATCTTCTCCAAATAGATACACTAGTGGGGGGACACGCACGATTTTGTTCTTTCTAAACAACCGCTTGTTTCTCCGATATGGATGGTTGATTGGTAGAAACCGGCGGTGACAGTCAAACCAGCATGTTTTTCGACCATGTTTCGATCGAGGCAATAAGGACAAGATAACCTCCTATGCGTTGTCCAACCTGATAGCATTCCGTATGCAGGGAAGTCGCTTATTGTCCACATAAGCACCGCACGCATCGTAAATTTTTTTTTCCTCGAACAGTCATATGTACGAACTCATGTATACCACAACTGTTTCAATTCATTTATGAGAGGCTGCAAAAACACATCAAGGGACCTCTTTGGATAATTGGGACCAGGGACTAAAATATTCAGGAATAGAAATTCCCTTTGCATGCACATATCTGGGGGAAGGTTATAAGGCATTACGATAACTGGCCACAAAGAATATTGCCTACCAGACATACCGAATGGACTAAATCCATCAGTGCAAAGACCAAGATACACATTTCGCTTAGATTTAGAAAAGTCTGGGTGTACCGTGTTAAAGTGTTTCCAAGCTTTTGCATCTGACGGGTGAGTCACTTCTCCTTCTCTCTGTGAATGTTCTGCATGCCACCTCATCGATGCAGCTGTCCTTTCAGATTGATACAATCGTTTCAACCTATCAGTTATAGGAAGATACCATATCCGTTGGTACGGTATCTTACTACGCCCAGAAGTTTTCGGCCTAAATCTCGGGTTTTGGCAAAATCGACATTCCTGCAGCTTATCGTCATCTTTCCAAAAAAGCATACAATTGTCAACACATACATCTATCATCTCAGAAGGCAACCCAAGACTAAACACCAACTTCTGTATCTCATAGTATGTTTCGGCAGCTAAATTATCCTCTAGCAAATACTCTTTAATAAGATCAGCCCAATCATCCATGCAAACCTTAGCTAAGTTATGATCAATTTTAATTGTCATGATCCTAGCTGCTAACGATAATTTAGACTGACTTTCTCTACATCCATCGTAAAGTGGCTGATTTGCAGCGTCTAGCATATCATAAAATCGCTTCACATCTACGTTAGGTTCCTCAACACTATTACCAGCATTTGTTTCATAAAATGCATCAGTAACCATGTCATGCATCCTATCATGATCTTGACCCTGATCATGTTGACCATGATGATGATAACTACTAGTACCCTGATCATTTGATTCATCAAAATCTACATGACCTTGATAATTACTACTACGATTAGCTTGATTCCTTTCGAAACCCTCTCCATGTTGATACCAAACATAATATTGCGGCATAAACCCTCTATTTAGTAAATGCTTCCACACCGTTTCAATAAAAATATATCTCGTATTCTTGCATTTACGACAAGGACATAACATCTTACCGCTTTCCAGGGTTGTTTGCATATTTCCGGCCTGATACATGAATATTTCAAGCCCCTCTTTGAATTCTTTTGTCAACGCTCCCTCCGAATCCTTTTGCGTATACATCCATCTCCGTAGATCGTATATAGATATTTTATAAAAAAATATTTTATAGTGTGTTTTTTTTTATTAGTGTTTGTTTTTTTTTTTGAAATTTTCGTTTGACGTAAGAATGTATTTATATAAATTTTTCAGAATTACCAACAAAATTACAACGGATTTGCATCGAATTTACGACGTATATTTTCGATGTAAATTGATTAGGTGAACCTATTAAAAACGTTTTCTACCAAACTAGAAACAATCGACGTCAAATCGTCGTTAATTTACATCGAATTATAATCGTTGTAATATCGATGTAAAATTACATCGACTTTACAACGTAATATACGAAAGTCAAATTCGTCGTAACTCCGTCGTAATGTTACATAGATACTACGACGAATTTCAAAATTGTCGTATAATCGTCGTAATGTCGTCATCAAATTACGACGACAACAATTTACGACGAATTTACAACGAATACATAGTTCGTCGTAATTCCGTCGTAATTTCGATGTAAATTTACATCGATTTAAAATCGTCGTAAATTTTTGTTGGAAATTGGCTGTTTTCTTGTAGTGGATATGCATGAGACTCAATATGCAAAAATCAGAATAAGATCACAAAAACCATGATTAGATACCGGTCCCTCCCCCAAACTTAAATCACACCATCCCGGTGTGAAATAAATTTAAAGGAGAAACCAAAGAAAAAAACTAAAATGCTAGACTCAAAAACATAAGCTTCACGGTGTTAGACTCGGTGAGCTTGAGGTTGTAGGCATATGTGTTGCCTATCTTGCCCTCGAAGAATCCGGTTCGTGAGAGATAAGCTTCGTCCATAAGTTCGACCTCTTTGGCGTCTTCTACCAACTCGATACCCTTGGCCTTAAGAATTGAAGTAACCACACCACCAATGTGCAATTGAGGTTCCTTCGTCTTTGTAGCGTGAGCCCACTCTTTGTACCCAAGCAAATGGTTAACGAGAATAGCGGCTAGACCCGGGTTTTTCTTATCTCCAATGAATAACCTTCTATCCCGAGGTGTGTCTAGAAACGGTTTTAGCCCTAGAGCAAGCAACTCCATCTTGTCTTCCGCCACGGTCCCAAATTCTTTCTTGGCAAAAAGTGTGTGAGTAAGGGTCTTGTGGACATAGCGTATGGCGGGGTGGAGAATGCAAGATCTCTTGATAGCGCCTGGGTTGTATTCCCCCATGCCAATAATGTTCCACAAGTAAGAAAGGTCGTTTAGCCCATAGACAAACACTAGTCCTCTCTTGGTCCCTTCTTCCTTTAATCCAAACACTTCACTTAGCTCATGGAAAGTCATCTTGTAAGCTTCTCGCCCCACCTTGAACTCAATGAATCCATGACCATCGTCCACATTGGCGCTATTGTCGTCTTGGTCATAGAAGATTGCCTCCAAAGATACTACAAATTGGCAAGTTTGGTCCTTGTGAGTGGTGTGAGCTAAGCCAAAAACCTTCCCGAAGCCCATGTTGGTGAAGATTGTCTTCACATTTTCATAGATCCCCATATTCTCAAGTATGGCTTTGTCCGGGAATCTTGTCTCCACGAACTTCACTGCCTTGAGCTTCTTGAGATAATCATTGTAGATGGGGTCTCTTTTCTTGGGCTTTGGAACTCTCTTCCTTTTCACTTCTACCACGTTCCTTGGTAACGAAAATAAAAATATATATATATAGTGACCAACCTCATAATAAAAATTTCATATTCAGAAACATTTAATTCTCTCTCACAAACCAAATATGTCAATATACGAAATTAGAAGATGGATGTATAATCGTATTGATTCAGAGGGATCGCTAACAAATGAGTTCAGTGATGGGGTGGAGGGATTCATGCATCAGGCAAGAAGTATGCAAAATACGATTAACAATGGTATTATGTACTGTCCTTGTCCGAAATGCATGAATAATAAATTTATCATTACCTCGAAGGTGTGGTCGCATTTATTAAATAGAGGGTTTATGCCGCATTACTATATCTGGTATTATCATGGAGAGGGTCATGGGGGAAATGCATCTAGTAGTAGCAATTATCAAGCATCGAATTTTGAAGAGTCAAATAATTTACATCAATTTGATTATCATGCGGAGCAGCATGGTCAAGATCATGATAGGATTCATGACATGGTTACAGATGCATTTCATGAAACCGCAAGTACATTTGCACCTGATCATGATGATGAACCCAATCTAGATGCAAAAAGATTTTATGATATGCTACATGTTGCAAATCAGCCACTTTACGATGGATGTAGAGAAATGCACTCTAAATCATCGTTGGCGGCTAGGATGATGACTATTAAAACTGATCATAATTTATTTGCATGGATGATTGAGCTGATTTGATTAAAGAGTATTTGCTAGAGGACAATTTAGCTGCTAAAACTTACTATGAGATACAGAAGTTGGTTTTTAGTCTTGGGTTGCCTTCTGAGATGATATATGTCCGTGTTGACAATTGCATGCTTTTTTGGAAAGATGATGATAAGTTGCAGGAATATCGATTTTTCCATAAGCCAAGATATAAGCCGCAAGGTACTGGTCGGAGTAAGGTACCGTTCCAGTGGATGTGGTACCTTCCTATAACTGATAGGTTAAAAAGAATGTATCAGTCTGAGAGGACAGCTGCATCAATGAGATGGCATGCAGATCATTTGCAGACATATGGGGAGGTTAGTCATCCTTCAGATGCAAAAGCGTGGAACACTTTAAGACGGTACACCCAGACTTTTCTAGAGAGAAATGAAATGTGTATCTTGGTCTTTTCACATATGGTTTTAGTCCATTTGGTATGTCTGGTAGGCAATATTCTTTATGATCAGTAATTCTAACGCCTTACAACCTTCCTCCAGATATGTGCATGCAAAGATAATTTTTATTCTTGAGTATTTTAGTACCTGGTCCAAAGCATCCGAAGCGTTCCCTTGATGTATTTTTGCAGCCTCTAATAGAGGAATTGGAGCAGTTGTGGTATACCGGTGTTCAGACATATGATTTTGCAAGGAAATTTTTTTTACAATGCGTGCGATGCTTATGTCGACAATAAGCGACTTTCCTGCTTACGGGATGTTATCAGGTTAGACTACGCCTAGGCGATTGTCTTGTCCATATTGTCTCAATCGGACATATGCGTTTCAATTGAAACATGGTCGGAAAAAAAGTTGGTTTGATTGTCACCGCCGATTTCTACCGATTCACCATCCATATCGGAGAAACAAGCGGTTGTTTAGAAAGAACAAAGTTGTTCGTGTTCCTCCTCCTGTGTATCTTTCCGAGGAAGATCTAGAAGCACAAATTGATCATTATGGTGGAAATTGGCACAATCCAGCTAATATGCCGGATGGATATGGGGAGCATCACAATTGGCATAAGAAAAGCATATTCTGGAAGCTTCCGTATATTGGAAGGATCATTTGCTTAGACACATTCGGGATGTCATGCACATTGAGAAATTTTTTTTTTGATAACATCATGCATACAGTGTTGAACGTGCGTGGAAGGACTAAAGACAGCGGTAAGTCAAGAGACTTGCCTGATCTTTGTTCTCAGAATAAGTTACATATTACAAGCAATAAGAAAGCACATGTTCCTATATTTCGCTTGGGTGCACAAGAAAAGTCAGCCTTGTTCAAATGGGCGACATCTGATGTGAAGTTCCCGGATGGGTACGTATCTAATCTAGCTAAATGTGTTAAGAAAGGGCAAAAGTTTCCAGGGATGAAGAGTCACGATTGTCACGTATTTATGCAACGACTACTTCCTTTCACATTTGCTGAACTTCTACAAGGAAATGTACACGAAGCAATTGCAGGTAAATTTAAATTAATCACATATGTATACATTGATATAATATAGATAAAATGGAAAATTAACATTATTACCTTATATATATATGTGGTTGTTATTGTAGGCATTAGAGCGTTTTTTCGGGATCTTCGTACCCGCACTTTGTCAGAAGATGCTATTGTTGGAATATGACCTTTAGTATTCTGCCACCCAGTCTTTACTTAACATGCTCCTTTCTCTCTTCTACTTAAGGAGGACGAATTCCTATGTCTTTCTCTCTCCTTCATGCAAGTATTCTCATTTAGTATTGTAACAACTAGTTTATTCTCTATATATTTGTATCTCCTTGTACAAATCAGATTAAGTGAAACAATATACAGTTTCTCTCTATTCTCTCTGTTCTACGATTCTCTATTCTTTCTGGATTGCTCTTTCAATTATCTCACGTCTAAGTTTGAGATATTGAAATCTAAGATCAAGCACATTGAAAGCAAGAGTGTTTCTTCATCATCTCAATCTCAAAGTTCTTTACCCAAAAAGGCAATACAAAACTCCGAGGAGTATTGCAATGCTATATCCTCCAATGATGAGCATGAACGCACAATTGAGGAGTTCTTAGGACTACTCTATAGTCCAAATGATGTCGAGCTTCCATCTAAAGAGCTTCCCTCAAATCTCAATGAGGACATTGAGCAACAAGGTGGGGAGGTAACCCTTGGGAATGAAGATGATGTAGTTTTTGTTGAGGAAAAGGGTAAAAGCATACATGAAGAGCAAGTGATCTCTACGCAAATAGAGGTTGAGAAGTCTCTCAAGAACGTGGTTAAAGAGAAGAACGTGGAGACACATGTGATGTCTAAGAAAGAAGCCTCTTGCATTGGACCTTCTCCATATGAGCCTCCACTTCCATTTCCCGGTCGTTTTCTCACCAAGGCACAAAAGAAAGTGCTTTCAAGTTTCAAAGCAAACATGGATAAGATTAGAGCACCTTTGCCTAGTGAGAGTAATTTATCTAAAGTCCTAAAACACCAAAAGTTCATCAAAAACATACTTGAGAACCGAGAGAAAGTGGAAGAGCTTATGGCGGTCTTTGATTCACCAAGCACAACAAGGGTTGAGCCTAAGTCTATCCCCAAGCTTGGAAATCCCGGTAAATTTTCCATCTCTTGCTCTCTTGGGGACTTAAAGATAGATGATGCTTTGTGTGACTCGGGTTCGAGTGTGAATGTCATGTCCTTGGAGATGGTTAAGAGTGTTGGGATCAAGAGTATGGAAGATTACCCCTCCACTATCACGTTTGGAGATTCTTTTTCAAGGAAACCACTTGGCCTTGTTGAAGACTATCCTCTCAAGATCGGAGAGTGTCTTGTACCAACGGACTTCATTGTTATGGAGATGGGACAAACCAAAAATCTCCCTCTCCTTCTTGGAACTCCATTCCTCAATACCACCGGTGCAAGCATGGACTTCACAAACAAGAGGGTAGTGCTCAAGAATGTGAATGATAAGCTCTTTTACCCAATGAAACCTCCATCAAATGGGCTTTGCGGCACAATCACTTGTAAGGATGATGAGGTTCAAGCTCCAAGAGTTGAGTATGTGGGTAGTTGTGCGACGACATATTTGGCTTCACCCCCAAGAGCTTGTAAGAAGAAGGAAGATTCTCATAAAAAAAAGCTTTTGGTTATGGTAATGATGAGGATAAGTCCATGCTAGACCATCCTTCCACCATGACACTCACTCCTTGGAAGTATGAAGATGGGGTGATCGAATACAAGATCAAATCCAAAGGACAGCCCAAGCCTTTTGCCTCGGCTAAAGCAATCCTCACACCGGAGCTTAAAGAGAAAGGGCAACTCGATATTCAAGAGGTCCTGAGAAAGGTCATCACTCTCGAGCTCAATGACCCACCAAGGAGTACTAACACTCCTCTCACACCCGCCTAAAAGGGTAACAAACGTCGAGTTTAGTGACGTTAAACAAAGCGCACTTGGGAGACATTCCCATGTCTATCTTTGTAAATTTTTTCTATATTTTTAAGTGCTTTTTAATGTTTTTGTTAAGTGGTTTCAAGGTTCTTGATGGTAGCAAGGTCATGGCAATGCAACAACGGTGTTTGATGTCGAAAGCTCTCCATTCTTTCCATTCACATGGTACCACTCCTCCATTGTAAGTAGCTCTCTTCTTTTGAGTCTTTGCATTTTATCTTTGTTTTTGGTTTATTCCTTGAATTTATTTCACACCGGGACGGTGTGATTAAGTTTGGGGGAGGAACCGGTATCTAACCATGTGTTTTGTGTCTTATTTTCGATTTTGCATCTCTTAAATCTCATGCGTATCATGCATTCACTTATGACATAGAAAAACACAGAAAAAATCGGAAAATTTGAAAATTTTGAAACACAAATAGAAATCATCTAGTTGCATTTCATGTGTAGGATTGAGTCTAATTTGCATATAGGACTTTGGGGACTTCTATGATCAATCTATGATGTCAATACACACAATAAAGCAATTTCCCTTAGCCTAGAACACTTAAACAAGACTAATCCACTCTCATGGTCTTAATCACTTTGCAAATCAATTTATCTAGATAAGCTTTCTTAAGACAAATCTAGCATTATGAACACTAAATAAGAAAGGAAAGAAGTAATCTAAGCCCTAGACATCATTGATCAATCAAGAAATCCCCTAATCTACCTCACCCATGAGCTCTAAAAGAACTACTCATTAATCATTGTGAAACTCTCAAATCCCATAAGGAAGATGATAGATTCCATGATTAGAGAATATAAAGATGAAAGATTAGAGAGATTAAGAAAATTAAACTTTAGCTTGCATTAAATCAAAGGTATATCTCTTACAAATCACCAAGATCCCAAAAGGAATGTGTTTTTAAAGAGAAAAACAAGATAGATCATAAAATTTAAGTTAAAACATATATAAAGGTGTTTGGGTCCAACCGGGTCAACTCGGGACAAACCGGGTATTGACCCGATGGGTTTGGGTTCTGCGAAGGCTGCATCGGACTGTTGCACTGTGCATCCAAACACTCCATATTTAAAAAAAAAAAATCTTTTTGGAAACTATTTTAACATTATCCCAATTTATTTTTACAAATATAAGTATATAAAAATAAATGTAATTCCGAATTTGGGATAATATATATATATATATATAAATATAATATCTTCATAAAATCTTTGCGGGTGAGATGTGGTGTTGAAAATATGTGGTTTAAAATATTTTATTAGACAACATAAAAAAGTTTTTCGAGATTTTTTTGGTTTAGTAAATTAAAAATAAATAATATTAAAGAAGAAATCAGAAAAAAATATTTAGAGAATTGCCAAACATGAATTTATAAAATAAATAATGTTAAAAAACTTTTTTTCCAGAAATAATATTAAACTGCCAAATATGAATTATTTTGTAAACAATATAAAAAATCAGAAAATATAAAATTTTGGAAAAATATTAAATCATATTAGATTTTAAGTTGGAAATATCAAACAAAATTGTTTAACTTTCGCTAAATTTTCTGATTTTAACTTAAATCATACAAAATTTATGTTATAAATTTTTTTTAATACATTAAATTAATGTTTTGAAATCTGACATGGGAAGCAAACCAGAGAGTCCTTCGGGTCACCGGGTCCGTGGGTTGACCCGATTCGATACAGTCTGATCGCAATCAACAATTAGTGAAATTATATATATATATATATATATATATATATTTTTTTTATATATATATAGTATGAAACTAATAAATATCTAGGATATGTTTATAAAAAAATATGTTAAAATGACAATAATTATTATTGTAGTTGATAAAGTATTATTCTTAAAGATTAACCTGCGTTTGGAGCGACTCAACGTGATGCTATCTACACCAAATTTAACAAGAAGTTTGATGACTTTGCTGCCCACGTCATCACACTCAAAGAGCAGACACTAAAAGACGCTGCTGCTATCAAGGAAAACATGAAAACCATGGAGGAGGAGCAAACAAAGCAAAAATACGACATCATTCAAAACTCCATGGAGATTCGCGATTCAAAGCAAGAAATCAAGGAAACTAGCGAGTTTTCCTCTTGGTACAGAGAGAAGACTGATGATGAACTTCAAGAAATCGAA
Organism: Eutrema heterophyllum; assembly: GCA_002933915.1. Lineage (NCBI taxonomy): Eukaryota > Viridiplantae > Streptophyta > Magnoliopsida > Brassicales > Brassicaceae > Eutrema > Eutrema heterophyllum. The sequence continues at coordinate 537,918 of PKMM01039102.1, read as the reverse complement.
TATCGCCTCAGCATACTCGAATACAAAGCTAGAGAAACCGATGCTACGGTAAGTCACCTATCCGACGCTCAAAAGACGAGCGAGACTTGTTTGGAGAAACTTTCTAAGAATCATGAGGAGCATGATACAACACTTGATGCTCATGTTCCTGACCTAGAAGAGAAACCAAATGACGCCCTTGAACCAGAAAACACTGAAGGAGACAAAGAAGACGACGAACCAAACAATTCCCCACGAAAGCCCATCACCGCAGTCGCAGCCACTTGACCCGCGGCCACACCTCCTTTCGCCGCGGGTGCAACCATCCGATCCACAGCCGAGCCACCTTCGACCGCGCCTCCGTCCTCTCCTCACACGGCCGAACTACCATCCACCGCGCCTGCATCTTCTCCTCACGCGGCAAGCTCCTGTTCGTTTCCCCTTGGACCTCTCGTGTCCCAAACACTAACCTTTGAGCAAGCTGCCTTCTCTATAGATGCTCAAGCTTCAGATGAGCCCTCAGGCGACTTGGAACCAGATTCATATGCACCTTGCAAGGTGATTCAAGCTCATGAAGAAGCCTCATCCTCTTCATCAACAACACTTCAAAGGAGCTCGCCAAGGAAGATCTATATGCCTTATATCGACTCCTACCATTATTTCGACACCGCAGACTCTCACTGTGAGTCCTACTTGGCCTTTGAACCGACACCTCCAGCAAGCCCAATACCCGAGGAGCCAAAGACACAAAGCATCACCCGAGAGAGATTGATAGAGTTCAACAACTTTGTGAGGTCAATCCCGATGCACATCTCTTTCGAAGAAGTTTGGGAAGGAGGTCATCTACAGGAATTCTTCCGCTACAGCAGAGAGGGAAAGAAAGATATTCACACCTACTTCAGAAGAGCAACACATTTATCAACGCCTTATGCCGCCTCTTACGCTATCCGAATCTTCCATCCCGAGAAGTACCGATGGTACCCGAACAAGATAAGCCGAGAGAAGCTAGAAGAATTCAACAGTGTGTTTTGCAGTCTACCTCGAGGAACCACTTTTGCTAGAGCTTGCATGGACCACATAATTGGTCATTTCTTTTGTGAAAGTAAAAAGTCCATCACGGAGATAGAAGATCTTTTCGACAATGCCATGAAAGGACAACCGGTTCGGACTTTCCATAAGATTGAAGAACAAGGTCAATTTCTTATTGACGCATCCGTGAAGTTGAGTTTAAAGACGTTCTTTGTGACTCCGGAGCTTGCCTAGGCATAATGTCAAAATCTACCGCTAAACGCCTCGGTATCAAGCACGTTCATCCAACTAAGACGAAACTTAGCATGGCCGATGAGACTTGTGCTACACCAAAAGGAATTTCCCGAGACATGCCCGTAAAGATTGGAGATTGCATAGCTCCTGTCGATTTCTACATTGTCCAAACAACGAAGGGCGATGCAATACTGATAATCCTAGGATGGCCTTTCTTGTCAACCATTGGAGCCATCATGGATTGGCCCTATTGACGTGGGTCCTTTGTCAACGTCAACAAAGATGTGTTCTACAATGCTGTCCCGCTCAAGTTCAAGAAGGACGGATATCCCAATTTGAGAGACCCCGATCCCGACTCACTATGTAGCGATGATTCACATGATGAAGAGACCCAAAGAAGATCAAAGAAGACTTGTCGTAAGACACTGTCCTTCTACGACTAAGCTCATCTAGCTACAAACGACTTTAAACAAAAGCGCTCAATGGGAGGCAACCTATTTTTAGGTACGTTTTTCTTTTTCATTTTTCTTTCTTTTTCTATTAATGTTTTCTTTTTCTTAGTTTCAGCTTTCTAAAAAACCAAAAAACCCAAAAAATAAAAAAAAACCGAAAAGACAAAAAGAAGAAATCACGGTTCGAAGTTGCTCGGTCCAGCACAAACCGTGAGGAAGGACTTGACCGCAAAAGCCATCGACCGCGAGTGCGTCCCACCGACCCACGGCGAACCAGCCATCGACCGCTGGTGCGTCCCACCGACTCGCGGCGAACCAGCCATCGACCGCGTGTGCGTCCCACCGACCCGCGACAAATCCCCATTTGGCCGCCGTCAGAGCCCTTCGACTCGCGGCCAGCCCCCTGTCGACCCCGATCGACTCCGTTCGATCCCCGTTCGTTCCCCGTTCGATCCCAAACCATTCCTAATCACCCCCACATCCATCCCCATCCACCACCATTCCATCCCCTAATCCATTCCCCAACCGCATCGAGGTTAGTTTTCTTTTTCCTTAAACTTTTTCAATTATTACATACATCTATTTATTCGTCCTTACTCGATTTATTTCACACTGGGGACAGTGTGATTTAAGTCTCGGGGAGGATTTCGTCCCTTACTAATCACCTTTTCTTTCATTAGTCTTTGATTTTCTTTAAAAGTTTTCAAGTTTTTCAATAAAGTAGGAATACGTTTTAAGGGAATGATGAAAGAAATCCATGACGATAACCGACCAATGTGCTTCTACGCTATTTCCTAGTAACATGCTCTTTCGTAATTTGGTTCTAGATTAGGCCGTAGCTAGAGTTTCTGTTAATGCGAAATCCCTAGAGGAATTTAGATCGTAGAGATTCTTTATGATGGAATATACTAGCTCTATTATACTTGAAATTTAATCTTGACTTAAGTTTCTCATCAAAGGATTAGGCAAAGATAACGAATCATACATTCATGACGTTCTGTTACCTTTTACCACTCTTTGTCGTACATGAATGGCCAGCTCATCTTTAGTTGGTACCCCACCCGAAACTTAACCATTGTTCAAACCTCATGCAACTCTCTTTGTGTCTTATGTGTAGATATGTGCAAAAACGCTGGAGAGGGAGGAACAACACATTTTCCAGTCACTAAAGATGAAGACAATACGCGATTGGTGGAGGTGAATTCAACAAAGATAAGAGCTTGGTTCTACCTTGGAAAACTCAAAATATTGTAAATTTCCGCCCCTAAGACTCTATCTCATAAAGGTGTTTCCCCCTTTCAAAAAAAAAAAAAAAAATAATCGAAAATAATCGAAAGGAAAGGGAAATAAGAGCCTAAAAAGAGTCTAGGTTGGTGATAGTAGGATTTTTACTAATCAATTACTCAAACCCTACTCATATCATTGTAGTATTTGAGGATCAATCCAAATGGGTTTTAGTGTCTCAAGCACCAAGAATGCATAGAACTATTCAAGTTAAGCAAATATGATTGGTTTTGGGATTAATTCTAGCAATCTAATTCAAAAGAAACAAGGAACAAAATCTAGCAATATTAAACGAGGCTAAATGCAATAAATAAAGGCGAATCCAAAGATGATGTTATGGAAATAAGATGATCCCATAGCTAATTCATGATGCTTAATACTCAAATAGTGCTAATCCCTAGGTTAAGATCACTAATTATGACTAATCATCTCTCAAGATACTAATCACTTTGCTAATCACTAAATCAAGAACAAATTCTCATTTGTGATAGAATGATTAGCAAGCATTAAATTCAACATTCGAATCAACCAATAAACACCCTAGACAACTACTCTCATAGGCTAAGCATGTTTATTTCTTACTAAGTTCTTTGAGGGGTTTCATCAAACACCTTGTGTGTGTGAAATTCCCTAAAGCCTAGATTGATTATCTCTAACCTAATCTAGCATTAAGCACACTTAGCAAGAAGGGAAATTGGTAAATCTAACCCTAATCATCATGAATCAACCATTGGATCACCCTAAATCTACCTCATCCCAAGATCCTTAGAGACTACTCACTAATCATGGAAGACCCAAAAAATCCTATGAAAAGATGTTCAATCGCATGATTAGATGATGATTTGATTAAGAAAGAAGAGATAGAAGATATAAATCAAAGAACTAAAGCTTAAATTGCATAAATCAAAAGGAGATATCTTTTACAAAATACTTAGAACCCTAAAAGGAAGGTTTTTGCTAGAGAAAAACTTAAGATCAAAGAAAATTAGGTTTAGAGTATTTATAGTTGTTGCTGGGCGGACCGGGTCAACCCGGGACAAACAGGGTGTTGACCCGGCCAAAACTGGGTCGACAGTTCTACACCGGCCGGTGGTGGCCCGGTATGACGGGCCGGTATGGTGGTCAGAGCTTCTATGCCGGGTCGAGGCGAGGCGGTGTGAAGGGCCGGTACGTGGTCGAAGGCTTCACACCGGGTTGAGAAGGGACAATGCAGCAAGCCGGCAATCGACCTGTCCGTGTGTTGGTTGCGTGTCGGGCGGGCATGCTGGTCGAACGTGGGCCGGTATTGCTTGTCCTGGAGATGCGCACCGGTCGGCCATCAAGGGGTGTGACGGGCCGGTATTGTACTTGCCCGAGGGAGTGTTCCACACCGGACGAGCGTGTCGGTCGGTCGAGGATCGGTGTTGGCGAGGCGAGAGATGGGATACCGGTCGGTGGCAGGCCGGTGTGATGGCCCGGCATTCTCCCTGCCTTGGCAAAAGCTGTGATACCGGCTGGTGACGGGCCGGTGCCGCGGGCAGATGTGGTCAGTCCGACTTCACCTTTGCTTCAAGCCATCCTTCCTTGATCCAAATTCCAAATGCAAGCTCTTCCATAGTTTCCAAAAGTCTCCAAACACCTAAAAACACACTCCAAAACATGCAAGACACTCTAGGACCTAGTATGAACAACCTAAACTCTAAATGAGAACCAAATCAAAGAGAAATGCTATGAAACTATATGCAAATGAGACAAAACCTAGGCTAAATGAATGTTTCAAAGATGTAAAATATGAGAATGTTTCAAATCCACAAGTACCATTAAAAGAATTTAAACTCAATTTCCAAGTTGCTAGCTCCAAGATGCGATCAAACAAGTCTACTCAAAAAGAGCTAGCCATATCCTTCCCTACACAAATCAAGTTCAAGTCTCAACCTACACAAGCACTCATATCATCTAATCCTTTAACATTCATTTAATCGTTCAAGTGAATCATGTTCATGCAAGACAAGTGAATTCATTTGGCTAGGGTCAAGGTCTTGAGATTAAGATGATCTCAAATGTATGAGATTATTCGAATGCAAGAGATCTCTCAATGAATGAGCAAACTTTAGCAAAATGCTAAGAGTAAAAGGCAATCTATGCATACAAGGATAGACTCACATCTACCCAATGCTAAAATGTCTCTAACCCTAGCATCTCTACCCATGAAGCCCCATACCTAAGCTACCATTTTCTCAAAAGGCAATCTTGCCTTCATGTCCCAAACATTTACTTCTTCTTCCACTTCATCTTTTCTCACTTGGGGAATTTCTTCTTCTCCCTTGAATCTTGCGGCTTCGTGCTTCTCTTGTTGTTTCCTTAGCTCTTCTTTTCTTTCATTTTCTTTGCCTTACCTCATCTTTCATCATTTGATGGCTTACCCAATTTTTGGGTTTTTCCTTTTTCATTGAACTCTATGAGGCTATAACTATTGCTAAGAGCTAATCTTATTAACTTGCACCGACCACTTCACACTATTGCATTCCCCTTTCACCTTCACGTTCTCCGTAGGACTCACCACCTTCTCATTCCACAATCCCAATAGTCACACACTTTCATTCATTCAAAACCCAAGACTTCCCTTTCCAACAAGCCTATCCTAGTCTAACCCTTGATGTTGGGCTAGATCTACATGCAAACCTATCCTTGTCGCCCTAAACTCAACATTTTTTGCCAAGTTTACTCGAAAAATTAGGCCTTACATTCGCACACTAAAGGTTCCGGCTTGAAAGGAGGGTAGGTTAAAGGTATGGTTAACCGTTCAATGAGGGGAATCGGCTATTTGGGCTAGCAAAAGAGTGGTGAAAAGGATAAGAGAGCCCAAATATGTATGTGGTAACCATGAATTCACTAAGACATGCATGAACACGTTAATTTCGATGTCAAAATTATGGTTTTGTCTTAAGTAGGATTAGAGTCAAATCAAAACTTGCTTTAGCCAAGACCCTAGTAACAAAACATGAGATCAAAATATGGTTCATTTTTGATTTCAAACACGAGATCAAAAGCATCAAACAACTAGCAACGAGGGCATTGAATCAAGCTCTTAAAATGGTACTCTACAAGGAAAATTATATCATCGCTCCCAATGCATGTGCAATGCAACCTATATGCTACTAGACTCGATCCTACTCATGAAATGCAACTACATACTTTCTTTTTGTGTTATCAAAATTTTCAAAAATTTTCGATTTTTATGAGTTTTCTATGCCATAAGTGAATGCATGATATGCATGAGACTCAATATGCAAAAATCAAAATAAGATCACAAAAACCATCATTAGATACCGGTCCCTCCCCCAAACTTAAATCACACCGTCCCGGTGTGAAATAAATTTAAAGGAGAAACCAAAAACTAAAACTAAAATGCTAGACTCAAAAGAAAATAAAAACTATGTACAAGGGTTGGAGTGTTACCTAGAAACTTTGAGACGGGGAAGATGACCCCATGGAATAAGACGGGTTGCTCGAGCAAGGGGATGGAGATCTAATCGCCTTCCTGTTGGCCATCTTCTCTTCTCGAGCCCACAAACGGTGTGCTTCTTCATGCAGCACGATCTCTCCTTCATGTACCGCAAGGCTTTGGTCCAATGCCATGGAGCTCTCACCAACTTCCTCTCGGTCCATTGCACTTGTCTCTCCTTGGTGTTGGGATGAGCTAGCCTTTGCCCCCTTTGCTTTGAGCTCCTTGACCGTCTTCTTCAAACTCTTGACTGTCCTCACCAATTTCTTCATAGTTCTATCTTGCCACTTGCACCACCGTTGAAGGAGTCTTGTTTGGTGGTGTGCATGTCGAGTGGCAATGTCCAACATCTTCCCATCATAAGAATCGAAGCTATATCTCTCGCTTCCGTACTTGGGGTCGGTGGAAAACGGTGTCTCATACTCTTCATCTTGACCATTGGATGCCTCGGCCTCGTCCCCTCGTGCTTGCTTGGCTTTCTTATTCGATTAGCGTATTGTCTCAAGTGGTTGGTCCATGGTCGGGTTATAAAAGTGGTCATTGGTTGGGTAGAAGTAGATGTCTTTTCGCCCTCAAAGCTTGGTGAGAGGAGCATTGGGCAACATAAGCTTCACGGTGTTAGACTCGGTGAGCTTGAGGTTGTAGGCGTATGTGTTGCCTATCTTGCCCTCAAAGAATCCGGTTCGTGAGAGATAAGCTTCGTCCATAAGTTCGACCTCTTTGGCGTCTTCTACCAACTCGATACCTTTGGCCTTAAGAATTGAAGTAACCACACCACCAATGTGCAATTGAGGTTCCTTCATCTTTGTAGCGTGAGCCCACTCTTTGTACCCAAGCAAATGGTTAACAAGAATAGCGGCTAGACCGGGTTTTTCTTATCTCCAATGAATAACCTTCTATCCCGAGGTGTGTCTAGAAATAGTTTTAGCCCTAGAGCAAGCAACTCCATCTCATCTTCCGCCACGGTCCCGAATTCTTTCTTGGCAAAAAGTGTGTGAGCAAGGGTCTTGTGGACAAAACGTATGGCGGGGTGGCGAATGCAAGAGCTCTTGATAGCGCTGGGGTTGTATTCCCCCATGCCAATAATGTTCCATAAGTAAGAAAGGTTGTTTATCCCATAGACAAACACTAGTCCTCTCTTGGTCCCTTCTTCCTTGAATCCAAAAACTTCACTTAGTTCATGGAAACTCATCTTGTAAGCTTCTCGCCCCACCTTGAACTCAATGAATCCATGACCATCGTCCAAATTGGCGCTATTGTCATCTTGGTCATAGAACATTGCCTCCAAAGATGCTAGAAATTGGCAAGTTTGGTCCTTGTGAGTAGTGTGAGCTAAGCCAAAAACCTTCCCGAAACCCATGTTGGTGAAGATTGTCTTCACATCTTCATAATCCCCATATTCTCAAGTATGGCTTAGTCCGGGAATCTTGTCTCCACGAACTTCACCGCCTTGAGCTTCTTGAGATAATCATTGTAGGTGGGGTCTCTTTTCTTGGGCTTTGGAACTCTCTTCCTTTTCACTTCTACCACGTTCCTTGCGTCCCCCTCTTCTTCATTGTCTAGCGCCACTCTCTTCTTCTTCCCTTGGTCCTTGGAGCACGCCACTAGAGCCAATTCCCTTTTCGTTGGTAGACTTTGACCTTGAGTTGCGTTGCTTTTTGTCTCATGGTGCCTACATTGTCTCAAAGAGTTCATAAGTTTCAAGAGACAAAAACACAATTTTCGGCAATCTCAAGCAAAGGCACTCAAGAGACAAAGACAACTCTTAAGGAGCTAGAAAACATCTAGTAACCAATTAGGAGAAATCGATTATCTATTAAATGCCTCAAAAACCCATGTAAATTGTCAAAGTTCCAATCTTTAAGCCCTAGAATGTGGATTCAAGAAACAAAAATTTCTCTAGTAGAACACAACTTAGCACAAGAATCACCAAGCCCAATCATTTTCGAGTCAAGTCCCCAAGGTTTATGTTCAAGTAAATGCATTTCTCAAACAAAATCATGAAGTTTCAATTTAAGAGCAAATCCTTGATTTTTCACGAAAAGTTTGAGTGAAAATACCTTGGGGATGCAAGAATAAGTGATAAAAACGTTGGTAGATCCATAGAGAGGAAAGAAAACCGAGTTTATAGCCACTTGAATCACAAAATTCGAGCAAGAGTAGAGAAAGTTATGGGCAAATGAGTTCTTGGTGGAAGGAAAGGGGTGTGGCCGCGAAAATGGTGAGAGAAGGAGGTTAGGTCGCGCACAAAGAGAGGGAGAAAGACTTACCTGGCCTGGTCGGGCTACTTACATGGGTTGATGCATCGGGCAGACCGCTGGGCAATAGATCTGCCGCACGGACCGTTGGACAAAGGAGTCGTCCACCGGGTAAAGAGCCAATACCGGGCCGTTTCCAGCCGGCACACGCGTCCGGTATGCGTTTGAGGCTTCAGCACCGGGCCGTTACCAGCCGGTGCATGTGAGCGGTATGTGCTCATACCGGCCCTTCTCCATCCGGTATTAGTGGCCGACGTTTTTCCTGATTTTTGCAAGTGCCCAATACCAGCCCTTCTCCATCCGGTGCACGGGTCCGGTACGCAATTGTGCGTGTCATCGCTCGGCTCGGTACCGGGCCAACTTCAGCCGGTGTAGAGAGGCGGTGTTTTCCATGATCTTTGCAAGCTCCCAGTACCGGACCAAGTCCATCCGGTGTGCACGGCCGACATTTCCCTTATTTTGGTTACCTTCCGACACCGGACCAAGTCCATCCAGTGTTCCAGGGCGGTATGCCTCCACTGGGCCAAGTTCGGCCGGTTTGCTTAGTTTCTCCACTCTATGCACATCTTTTAGCAAGGCACCACGAATTATACCGTCGAGAAACCTATCAACACTTAGCAAAACATCAAAAAGAACTAGAAAAGATTGGAAAAGGAAAAAATAAAGTATATACAAGGATAAACATGGGAGTGTCCCCCAAGTGCACTTTGTTTACCGTCACTAAGTTCGACGTTTGTTACCCCGTTTAGGCGGAAGGAGGGTTAGAAAGAGGAACCATGACCCTTTCCTCAATGAAATCACCCGCCAAGTAGGGCTTGAGACATTGTCCAGAGACTGTGAACTCTTCACCCGTCTTGTTCAACAACACAACCGCGCCATACGGTCTCACTTCTTTGATCTTAAAGGGCCCATACCCTCTTGACTTGAGCTTTCTGGGAAATAGCTTCAACCGGGAGTTATACAACAACACTTGGTCCCCAACCTTAAGATCCTTGGGTGTTATTTTCTTGTCATGGAACAACTTTGTTCTCTTCTTGTAGAGACGTGAAATTTCATATGCATCGAGGTGGACCTCGTCGAGCTTGTTCAATTGAATGAGATGCCTTTCCGAGGCTGATTTGATGTCAAAGTTGAGAAGTTTAACCGCTTACAAAGCCTTGTATTCCAACTCAACCGGCAAGTGACAAGATTTTCAATAAAGAAGATTGAACGACATTGTCCCAATCGGAGTCTTGTAAGCGGTTCGGTATGCCCACAACACATCATCTAGCTTCACGGACCAATCTTTCCTCGAGGTCCCAACGGTTTTCTCTAGGATAGCTGATAAGTAGAATTTTTCCTTCTTAAGAATCAATCCTTAAGCTTACTCATATCATTGTAGTACTTAAGGTGTCAATCCAATTGGGGTTTGTTCAATGCAACAAGAATGCAAAAAACTCTTTAATCCAAGCAAACAAGTGTGGTTTTGGTTTTCTAACAACCTAATGATTCAAATTAAACAAGTGAACAAGTAATAGCACTCAAAACGATTAAGACAATGATTAAAAGAGGATCTTTGGGCAAGGCAATTGATTTGGGGAAATCTTGAGTTAAGCAATGATGTCTATCCAATCACAAAAGTGAATTTCCTTAAGCCTAGAACACTAATCAAGATTAGCCTAATGTGTTAGCACTAATCACTTCACTAATTACAAAATCAAGATCATATTCTCATTTGTGAAAATGTAATTAACAAGCATTAATCATAAGTTCTATTAGCCAAGATTCACCTTAGACATTCACTCTCATGAGCTAAGTATGAAAATCTCTTATTTAGTTCATTTGGGAATTTCATCAAACACCTTGTGTGCATGAAATTCCCTATGATCTAGATTAATTATCTCTAGCCTAACCTAGCATTAAAACCACTAAATAAGAAAGGAAATAACATCATTAAGGTCTAGACATCAAAGATTTACAAAAGAAATCCCTAATCTACCAAGCCCAATGATCCAAAAGGGATCTACTCACTAATCATATTGAAACCCTCAAATCCCATAAGAGAAGAGATAGATTTTATGATTAGATTATTGACAATGAAAGAGATTAGAGAAATTAAGAAACTAAGACTTTTAATTTCACAAAACTCAAGATATCTCTTACAAAATGTTTAGAACCCTAAAAAGAGGTTTCTTTGCTCAAGAACAAGAGAAAAGAAAAGCATTTCTCATGAAAAATTAGGTTTTCAAGTATTTATAAGGTTTTTGGGCAAACCGGGTGCCGACCTGGTTCAAATGGGTCGAAGATGGTCTCACAGGCTCACACCGATCGGTGCTGGAGCGGTGTGGTGAACCGGTGTGAGTTCTGGGTTCTTGCACCGAGTGGAGCACCGGTCGATGGCGGGTCGGTGTTGGAACTTCTTCGGTCGAGAGGAAGCACTTTAGGTAAGTAAGTAGTTTCGTATGAAATTTAGAGGTTGAGGAGGAAACCGGACGGCTGGATCGGTGTGGAAGGAGGCTCGAACGGTGCTTAGCTTCTGGTCGCACACCGTTTGGCCACACCAGACGAGAGCAGATCGGTGCTCTGCTAGTCGGACACCGTTTGGCCACACCGGACGGCCGAGCGGTGTGGTCCTGTTCTTAGCCTTCTTTTGCTTCTAACTCGTTTTCCTTGCTCCAAGTCTGAATGGCCTCAAGTTCTTTTCTCCAAATCACCTCAAAAACACCTAGAATACACTCCAAAATGCACAAGACTCACTAGGACCTAATGCAAACACCTAATACTCTAATTTAGACCAAAATGCTATAAAACCTATGAAAGACACATGCATGAGACCCGAAACACTAAATAAAATGCATGCTAAAACGGGTAAAATATGGGAATATCAACTCCCCCAAACTTATTCTTTGCTTGTCCTCAAGCAAACAAACAAGAATAAGGAGAGAGAGAGGTTTGAAAATGGGAGCTTAAATCCAAAAGCATCCCAAGAAGAGATCGAATTCAACGTCCAAGTTTGTAATTCTAGAATGCATCAAGTGAGTCTACTCTAAAAGAGTTAGCCATTTCTATCTCCACATGCATCAAGCTCAAGTCCCAACCTACACAAGCATTCTTATCCTTCAACCCTTTGACATTCATTAATGGTTTGTGAATCATGCCTATGCAAAATTGAATGAACTCGTTTGGTTAGGGGATAAGGTTTTTGAGATGAAGATGATCTCAATCACACGTGCACGTATTCCAATGCAAGGATCTCTCTCGGAATGAGCAAACTTTAGCAAAATGCTAAACGTAAAAGGCAACATATGCATACAAGGGTGAATTCTCATCTACCCAATGCCTAAGATGTCTCTAACCCTAGCACTTCTAACCCATGAAGTCCCAAACCTAAGCTACCTTTTTCACAAGGCCTTTTGCCTTCATTGCTCCACACATTTTTCTTGTCTCTTCACTTCATCTTTTTCTCACTTGGGGGATTCCTTCTTCTCCATTTAACTTGTGGCTTGGTGCTCTTCTTTTTGTTGCTTTAGCTTTTCTTTTTCAATCTTTTTCATGACTCATCTTTCATCATTTGATGCCTTAGCCACTTTTTGGATTCTTTCTTTTTCACTTTGCACTTTGAGGCCAAATCTTTCACTAAAATCTATTCTTGCTAATCTCAACAACCACTTCGCTTTATTGCATCCCCCTTTTCGCTTTCTCCCCATCTTTCCTTTTCCATTCCACCATTCTGTTGTTGTTTCACCCACGTCCCAAACCAACACCCCAAGACTTCTCATCCTAGCTAACTTATCACTAGACTACGTTGATGTTGGAGCTAGATCTACATGAGAATCCATCCTTGTCGCTTTAAACGTAACACTTTTTGCCAAGTTTGCTTAAAAAGTAGGCCTCTCCATCACTCACAAAAGTTATAGGCTAGAAAGGAGGTTTAGTTCAAGGTGTGAGAAACCATTCCAAAGATGGGATAAGGCTACTTGGATCTACAAGGGTGGTAAAAAGTGGAAAAGAAGATCCAAGTATGTATATGGGTATCCACAAGTTCATTCAAAGATGCACAAACACGATAATTGCAAGTCAAGATTAAAGTTCTCATTAATAGGGTTGAAATCAATTCACAACTTGCTTCAATCAAGACGAGAACGTCAATGCATGAGATCTAAAGATGGTGCATCCTTATTTTCAAACTCACTAGCATGCATTAGACAACTACAAACGAGGGCGTTGAATTAATTTCTTAAAGTGATACTCTAGCTTATCATTGCTCCCAAAATGCAATATGCAATGCACCTTTCATGAGAACTAGACTCGATCCTACACATGAAATGCAACTAGATGACTTCTTTTTGTGTTGCAAAATCTCGTAATTTTGTAATTTTTGGAAATGCATGATATGCATGAGACTCAAGAGAAGCAAAATCGAAAATAAGACACAACGACTTTTGCAATTTTTGCGAATGCATAATATGCATGAGACTCAAGAGAAGCAAAATCGAAAATAAGACACAACGAACAAGATTAGATACCGGTCCCTCCCCCAAACTTAAATCACACCGTCCCGGTGTGAAATAAATCCAAGGAAGAAACCAAAATAAAAGATGAAATGCAATGACTAAAAAGGAAAGATCTACTTACAAAGAGGGAGTGTTACTATGTGAATGGAGAGAATGAAGAGCTTTCCACATCAAACACCGTTGCTACTTTGCCACGACCTTGCTACCATCAAGAACCTTGCAACCACTCAACAAAAGATCAAAAAGCCCTAGAAACACAAAATCAACTAGAAAGCAAAGAGAATATGTACAATGATAAACATAGGAATGTCTCCCAAGTTTACTTTGTTTAAAGTCACTAAGTTTGACTTTGGTTACCCTTTTAAGCGGGTGGTGGAGTGTGAGAACTCCTTGGTGGATCCTTGAGCTCAAGTTTGAGCACTTTCCTCATGACTTCTTGAAGACCAGCTTCCCCTTTCTCTTTAAGCTCTGGTGTGAGGATGGCTTTGACCGAGGCAAAAGGCTTGGACCGACCCTTGCATTTGATCTTGTACTCTATCATCCCATCCTCATACTTCCACGGTGTGAGCGTCATGGTGGCGGGCTGGTCTAGCGCGGTTTTATCCCCGTCAAGCTTGCTTGGTTCGTTCTTAGCAAAGGTAAAAGGGCGATGCTTGTCTTGTGTCTTCATTTTGGCCTTAGTGCCTTTACCCTTTTCTTGCTTCATTTTATCTTCACTTTCCTTCCTCATTGTGGTAGGGTGAGGAGATTCCAAGCAAGCCTTATCAACTCCCGAAGCTTTTTCACCATTACCATAACCCAAAAAACGTTTTCTCATGAGATTCTTCTTTCTCTTCACAAACTTTTGGGGGCAAAGCTTCATGAACCATCTCACAACTTCCCATATACTTCACTTCCTCAACACGAGACTTATCATCCTCAATAGTAATTGTGCCAAAAAGCTTGTTGGAGGAAGCCTTCATTGGGTAGTAAACCTTGTCATTCACATTCATTAGAATCACACTTTGGTTTTTAAAATCCATGCTCGCTCCGGTAGTATTTAGGAATGGGGTTCCAAGAAGGAGTGGGAGCTTGTTGGCCTTCTTCATTTTCATAACAACGAAATCCGTTGGGACCAGTCAATCCCCAACTTTAAGCGGATAATCTTCAACAAGACCTAGTGGTTTCCGTGAAGAAACATCTCCAAAAGTGACGGGTGATGGGTGATGCTTCTTATCCCTAAACTCTTAAGCATCTCACGGGACATGACGTTTAGACTTGAACCGGAGTCACATAGAGCATTCTCAATCTCCAAATCTCCAAGAGAGCAAGCTATATAGAATTTACCGGGGTTCCCGAGCTTGGGGATAGTCTTAGGTGCAACCTTTGTCAATCCTTGTGAATCAAAGCAAGCAACACTACCCTTGTCTTCAACCATGGTCACGTCTTCATCCTTCTCAAAGGCCACCCCCCACCTTGTTCCTCAATGTCCACATTGAGCTTCAAGGGAACGTTTGTAGGGTAAAGGTCTTCGACTTGCGAACCATAAAGTAGAAGCTCAATTTCCCTAATAGCGGCTTCATTCTCATCAATGGGACGTGATTCATTTGAGAAGATGGCATTGCAATACTCCTTTGAGGTTTGTATGGCTTTTCCATGTGAAGAACCTTGAGGATGAGGTGATGAAGAAATGGCTCCCTTGGTCTCCATTTCGTGCACTTTGGAGTTCAATGCCTCAAGCTTCTTGTGGAGATCATTGTATGAGCAAGCCACTTTGGTATTGATTTCTTCTATCTTCTTGCTTATATCCATTGCTCCATTCGCTTGATCTTGAAGAAGTTGTCGAAGAACATTTTTCACATCAAGGTCTTGAAGAGTGGGGTTGTCGAGGCCTCCTTGGTTCCCTTGAAACTGATTTTGAGGGATAAAGCTTTGACTTTGGTATTGAGTGGGGAAGTTCCTTTGTGGAGCATAGTTGTTGTTGAAACCCCTCACTACAAGAAAACAGGGTTTTCGCGACTACATAATCAGTCGTAATGTAGTTGCTAAAATTGTTTTTACGACTACATTACGACTAAGTTACATAGTCGCAAATGTTTGGTCGTAAAAACAAGTAGTTGGTAAGTAGTCGCTAATTTATGACTGATTTGCGACTTTGTTGCGATTACAGAATGGAGTCGCAGACCAGTCGCAAATAAGTCGTAAATATATGCGACCATGTACCGACTACTTTAACGACCAACATGCGACTATATATTGTGTCGTGTGGAAGTCGTTTGTCGTAGTCGTTAAAGAGTCGTGAAATTTTGTGACTATTTCCCGACTAATATGCGTCTAAATTAGCGACTGATTTTCGACTAATATGTTCATCGGAATAGAGACTTGGTCATCGTTTGCAATTGGTTTACGACTGTTTTGCGACTGATTTGTGACTATATAGCGACTGATTTACGACTACGTAGCGACTGATTTTATTGACGAAATTCAAAATGGTAATACTGTACCCAATTTGTATTATCTAGCAATTTGGAAATCATATACAAACTAATACAAAGAAGACTCGAAAGTTAATATGAAAGAAACATTAATAAAGAAACATTAATATATCATACATTATTTTTATGTATCAAATACAAACCAATACAAAGAAAACTCCAATGTTAAAAAACATGAAAGAAAATGACAGCCTAGGGTGTAGAATCATGCTGCCGACCAGATTGAGAAGCCATGAAGTCGAGAAAATTTGGATCGGTTTCACGAAGATACCTTTCCACCAGTTAATAGTGCTCAAACTTGCTTCGTTGGTCAGCCGCAAGTTGGGAAAACTTGCTTTGTTGGTCAGCCGCAAGTTGGGTAAGCTCTGCCTCACGCCGAGCGTTATAAGCAGCTTGTTCTTCTATTTGGCGTTGAGTTTGTTCCAACTTATCTTGCAAGGCTTGAAACGATGAAGAGCTTTCCTCGAACTTGCGTTTCCACCAACATGAGACTCTGCGAGGCTTCCTATTCCATATGGTCTGCCTCTTTCATCCGTGTACGTTGACTGCATAAACAAAACATAGATTTATGAAACCAAATGACAGATATAGGGAAAAAATAAAATGTTATAAGTTTATGAAACCATATGATGAAAACGAAAGATAACATGGATTTTGTATTTACCTGAAGAAAGAGTTCGTTGTAATCCTCTGTGGTTAGCTCTCGATGTTGTGACGTACCGTCTGAAGTTCAGGCCCGATCTCTTGCATCTTAGCTTGCAAGTTCTTCTCATAAGTTTGTGCGATCCTCTCAGCCTTCAGATCAACAAACGTCCCATCTGGTTTTGTGTGAGTCTTCACAAAAACCTCACCGATACTAACCGGTCTTCCCAATTCCTCTTCCTGAAAATGTAACATAATAGAAACTTGAAGAAGTATTAGATATAGAAATTACACTTACCATTTCTTGTTGGATTTGTTGATATGACTTTTGGTCTGATAAGTGTTTGTGCACACCAAGGCCTTTACGGTCAGATTTCCGAGCAGCTGATGTGGTCTGACTCCTCTCTTTAGCTTCGTCAGTGTCCCAACACTCTGTCATTGTTGTCCACAGTGTTGAGTTAATCCAGTGTGGTCGCTGTCGAGAAGTCCTCGCGCTGCTTACCATATCCTTCATTCGCCTTTGACAAATCCTCTCGAAATGTTGTTGAACAACCCCTGAGATTAAGGGATCCCATGTGTGGGTTTTCTACAAGAGAAGTAATAATGGTGTTAGTGGACAGAATAGAAAGAAAGACATATATGAAACTTAGAGGAGAGAAATGCTTACCGCGAACTCGACGAAGTATCTTTCCCGTCTATCGCGAGGCACAACAGTCCAACTGTAGTATGGACCATCAAACTTGTTTGTGAACACCTTGGTGATCTTCCTTGTCAGCTTTCCCTTGTCACGGCCAAACCTAGACAGAGAGAAATAAGTACCTTGAATAGCAAACTGTGAGCTTACAATGTCGGTTTCAATTTCAAACACAAGCATACAATGTCAGGTTTCAATTTCAAACACAAGCAAATGCAGTTTATAGATCATTCTTATTCATTCTCAAGATCAGTATTTGTTCAAAACTAAGGAGGCAACCGAAAAGTTTTAATTGACCAATTAAACACACATCAAAAACATAAGACAGATTAAAAAAATGATGAATTTAGTAAAGGTAAGAGCTTGAAAAACAAGCATATGCAGTATATATACAATTCTTAGTTATCCTCAAGAACTGTATTTGTTCAAACTAAGGAGGCAAACATAAATTTTTTGATTGATAAACCAAACACACATCACAAACATAAGACAGAAAAAGGCGAACCATGAAAATATATTTCTGAAATTTTTTGATTGATAAACCAAACACACATCACAAACAACTATCCTTCTAGCATAGAACAATGGAAGGAGATGCGTATGCCATTCCGGTTGTGTCTTCAGTTAAACATCTCTTGTACATCAGTTATCTATTCTTATGTCCAAAAACATAGGTTCTCAGAAAGACTCAAAAACATGTTTTAAGATAGCAAAAGTTAAAATCATATTTCAAAGGCTTTCAAGAAACAGGAACTAAATGCAAGTCTCTGAAACTAAGCTATCAAATGTTCAATAATAAGATCAAGAGTGAATCAACAGCACATGGATTAACTTTCCTAATTAGAGCCAAGTTCTCACGCAACTTGCACAATAAGACAGATTACTTCCAATGATGCTTTGCAGAACAAGTAACAACAACGAGATATATGTGAACACAAGCAATTTCTAAACACAAGCAATTTTAGACATATCAGGAAACACAAGCACACACAAAGACTGAGGGCATGTCGGAGACAAAGTAAGCAAACTGACCATGTGGTGTTTGGCAGTTGAGGGCATGTCGGAGACAGCACAGTTGTATACTCATGCCGGTTAGGCACCCTTAGCAGCGCTTCAAGCACCCTAAGTTGCTCTTCCTAGAGATCGGCTTCAATCTGTGCATTGTCGTCAATGGGGTCAACTTCGATGTGGTTGGAGTTATGAGCTTCAGACGACTGATTGCTCTGACCGTCGGAGTTCTGCAGAGGAACACTCGAATTGCTAGCTCTTGGAGTCGTTTGCGCTTCAAGTTCAGAGGATTGTCGGAAAAGCTGGGTAGGCGGTGGAAAGTCCCGGACATTTGGTGCTGACGTTGATGGTTGAGCGTGCACGGGGTTCAGAGGTGGTGACGACAGATTCAGAAGAACTTGGGCCGGCGGCGTGAAGGTGTACTGCGGCGGTAGAGGGTTCGGTATTCGCGACGAAGCTCCGGGTCTCTGAGAAACGTTAGGAACGAATTTTCTCCTCCGTCCTCCACCGTTCTAATCTGCCGGCATCGTGTGACTCAAGACTCGCCGGAAAAATTGAAAGGCGAAGAAGAGATTCAACAGTCGAAGAAGAACCGGAATGGCGAAGAAGAAATTGAAAGGGGATTTCGATTTCGATTAATCAGAGACGAAGGCTGAGGGACTTAGGGTTTCGTAGGTTTTTTTTTTTAATCTTTGCTGGTCTAGTTAAGTATTATTTTGTGTGATAGATACCAATTAATTACTCTGGCATACTGGTAAATCTTTGAAATGTTTAAGTCCCCCCCCCCCCCACGGTTCGAGTTGTGGTGAGGACATGTTTTTTTTTTTAATCTGAATAAAGCTGGTCTAGTTAAGAATTATTTTGTGTGATATATGCTAATTAATTACTTTGGCTTATTGGTAAATTTCTCACACTTGTTTTAGCCCCCCCACGGTTCGAGTCGTGGACAAGTTTTTTTTGTTTTTTTCTATTCAAAACGACAAATAATGTAAAAGACAAATTACACCGAAATTGTGACATAAGTAACATAGTTAATTAGTACGGTTCTTCGTCATCTGATTCTTCATCAGAAGACGACAAATTACACCGAAATTCATATTCTGGTTTTGCATCTCCGACATCGTAATCGAGGTTTATTTGGTCTCCTTGTACGAAATTGTCGAGTACGAGATCTTCAATTGTAGTCATCAATACACCATCATCATTTTCTGTTTGCAAAAGAGTCGGTTCTTTTTTTTCATATTCCCCTGAAATGTTTCCCCTCGGATTCACTTTTAGAACATTGAGCCAGAACTGCTTCGGTTACTTTGTGTATGGGTACGGAATATAACAAACTTGATCCGCTTGAGAGGCTGTTTGCAATATAAAATGTATATATAAGTTATACATCAGTATATATNTATATATATATATATATGATATCAACATTAATAAGTATGTACCTAGAATAAATGGTTCGTATTTATTGTATTTTCTCGATGAAAGAACGTCTACAACACCACCATTTCTCATCCGAGTGCCTCTACCGATAACAGGGTCATACTAATTACACTTAAAAAGTGTGATTCTCAAATTGACCATCCCCTCGTACTCGAGTTCTATGATATCATTTAAGGTCCCGTAGAAATCTGCTTCATCAGATGCATCAGTGTAATTTTGACCTTTAACACATACCCCATAGTTACATGTCTTTCGTCCAGCGCCGTGAGTCTGCGTATGAAACAAATAGCCTCTTGTAAAATACATTGGCCAGGTTTTGACCTTATTCAAAGGTCCAGGCACTATCTCTTGAACCCAAGTAGGAAATGGATTCGTGGCGTTCCAGTAAGTAACCTGCATATATATAAACAATAGCGTAAATATATATAAGTATAAATATATGCATAGTTATGAATATTTTTAGACATACATATTCTTTCACCCATAAATGATATTCGTCAGCTCTTTTCGCAGAGTGTTATTTTTCGGAAAGTCCTGGATATTTTGCAGAAATAAATTCCTCGAACATTCTACACAAGACCAACATAAATATGAGAAATAAAACAAGGATTATATATATTAAAACGCAATATGGGAGAGATGCCAACTTATATACCTCTCAATTGGCTGAAAATAGTCACAATTTCGTAAAACATATGCATGTGCGCATTGATAGTCTCTCTTCTGAGAGCCATATTTCATGCATTTCTCCACTTGGACGGCCTACGTGAGTAAATATATAAGGTACTCCAGGGACATGATATACGGGGACTTCACCTTCATCGAATCTTGTTAATCTGACCAAATGAGTGAAAAAGTAATTCATATTAAAATACATAGCATGTGCATATATACAAATTAAATGGCAAAGTGGGCATGATGTGATTGATTTTAGCATTTACCTTGATTTCGTTTGTATATTCGCAGCAAATTAGTGCTATGAGAAATAAGCAATCTCGTCATTGATATATGATTCAACAATCGATCATGCCGCATATCTTTTGTTCTTTGCTTTCCCTTTCAACTTTTTGAAAAACCTTTCAAAAGGATACATCCACCTATACTGGTCAGGGCCTCCTAATTCAACTTCGGAGGGGAGATGTATAGGCAAATGCTCCATCACATCGAAAAATGAAGGTGGAAATATCTTTTCCAAATTGCATAGGATTAGAACTATGTTCTGTTTTAGAATTTGAACGCAACTTTTATGCAAAGTTCTTGAACATAAGTCCCGAAAAAATGCTTCAACCCCTACAATATATATTCAAACTGCATGAGGTTACTATCTAAATTACTATAATCATATATATTTAAAGAAATAGTCGTAATTAGTACTTGATAACGCAAGGTGGACATTCCGGTCTAGGAGTTCTGCAAAGATAAAATGAAGTAACCGCTCCATAAAAACATGGCAGTCATGACTCTTCATGCCTGAAAATTTTTGGTTGTTCATATCAACACAAGTAGCTAAGTATGAAGAATAACCATCTGGGAATTTAAATGCATGTTTCACACATTCCAATAAACTTTTTTCTGGCTTCTTCTGTCAATGTGAGGGCTGGGAAAGGAGCTTTATCCTCACTATCAATATGTAAGTGTGGCCGAGAACAAAATTGTTCTATATCCAATCTTGACATGATGTTGTCTTTCGATTTACCCTTCACACTCATAAGAGTATTCATGATGTTGTCAAACAAATTCTTCTCTATATGCATCACATCAAGACAATGACGGAGATTGAGGTCCCTCCAGTACGGCAGCTCCCAGAATATGCTTTCCTTGTGCCAGTTATGTTGCTTCCCATAACCCGGCTTCTTCTTTTTGTGACCGTTTCCACCGACGTCCTTTGTTTTCGATAGATTTACACCAGCCAACCGCTCGTAATAAACTTGCTCACCGGTCAAAGACGGAGGTGGATACTTTCTCAAAGCGTCTTTTCCCTTTAGGAAGTCTTTTTTATTCCTCCTCAGTGGATGACCATGAGGAAGAAATCTTCGGTTACAATCAAACCAACACGTCTTCCTTCCCTTAGGTAGATAAAAAGACTTTGTATCTTCCATGCAAACTGGACAAGACAATTTACCATGGGTTGTCCATCCGGATAACATGCTATACGCCGGAAAGTCGCTTATCGTCCACATCAGCACTGCTTTTAGATTGAAATTTTGATTCAAGGACACATCGTATGCATCGACGCTATTAGACCACAACTCTTTTAACTCCTCAATAAGAGGTCGGAGGAAGATATCGAGACTAGCTCGCGGATGATTTGGCCCAGAATTCATAATTGTAAGAAATAAATACTTTGTATTCATGCACATACAAGAGGGTAAATTATATGGAGTCAACATCACAGGCCACAACGAATGATTACGAGACATGCCAAATGGATTGAACCCATCCGTACATAATCCAAGATAAACGTTACGGGGTTCTTTGGCAAACCGGAGATTTTGATCTTGAAAATATCTTCACTCCGCCGCATCAGAAGGATGACCCATTTCTCCCTCCTTTGCTTGGTGCTCGGCATGCCATCTCATTGCCGTTGCAGTCTTCTCGCTTTGATACATTCTCTTTAATCTGTCAGCAATAGGTAGATACCACATACGACTGTATGGTACTTTGGTTCTACGCCGGTCGTTCTTAGGCTTCCATCTTTGTGCACCACAAAACAGACATTTATCTTCCTTCTCGTCATCTTTCCATAAGATCATACAATTGTTAATACAAACATCAATTGTATGATATGGGAGACCTAAATTGCGCATTCACTACAAGAAAACAGCGTTTTCGCGACTACAGTTTGCGACTACACACACAGTCGTAAATTATTACAACTACGTAGCGATTATTTTGCGACTAGTTTACGACTTCACAAATACAGTCGCACCATACTCGGTCATTTGCGACCCAACGTATTAGTCGCATATTGGTCGCTAATTTACGACCAATTTACGACTACCGTCGAGTCGGAAAACTTTAGTCGCAAAATAGTCGCTACTTGTGCGACTAAATTGCGACTTTTGCGGTGGGTCGCAAAACAGTCGTTTGTTGGTCGTAAAATAACAGCATTTAACACGTTTATTCTTGTTGCACCTACTTGTATCTACTTTTTGTGACTACCACTCATAGTCGGACAGCAGTCGCTATGTAGTCGCAAATCAGTCGGAAAAATGTCTATAAATAAAAACTTGAGACCATCGTTCTCCTCATTCTCATAAACGAAAAAAATCGAATTTTAAAAGAGAAACCATTTTTTTTTTATAATGTCGGGAAATTACAATTATAGTAATTTTCGGGAGTGGATGTATAAGCGAATCGATGAAGAGACGGGAAACTTCTCGGTAGAGTTCACCACAGGGGTGGATCAATTCATGGCATTTGCAAATAGCCAGTCTCTAGCGCAGAACAATGGCGGTAAGTTTTACTGTCTTTGTAGTGTTTGCAAGAACGACAAATTTCTCCCGGGGCCTAGAATTTGGAATCATCTGTATAGTAGATGATTTATGCCAGATTATTATGTTTGGTATAAGCATGGAGAAGAAATCACTATGGATTTAGGTCCGAGTTATGTTGATCCTACGCATTTAAGTGGGAGTAGTGAATTGGGTAATGTAGTAGAAGATAGATATGTGGATATGGTGAATGATGCATTTCGTGATAACGTGAGTTTTGATAACTATCATCAAGGTGGTACTAGTTATCAAGATTTAGAAGAACCGGTACGTAACCATTCAAAGAAATTCTACGACTTGTTAGAAGGAGCGAATACTCCATTATATGATGGTTGTCGTGAAGGTCACTCGCAGTTATCTTTAGTTGCTCGAGTCATGCAAGATAAGGCAGAATATAATATGAGTGAAAAGGTAGTGGATTCGGTTTGCGGAATCTTGACATACTATTTACCAGAAGGAAACCAGGCAACCGGTTCACATTACGAGACAGAAAAATTGATGCGCAATTTAGGTCTCCCATATCATACAATTGATGTTTGTATTAACAATTGTATGATCTTCTGGAAAGAAGACGAGAAGGAAGCTAAATGTCTGTTTTGTGGTAAACAGAGATGGAAGCTTCAGAACGACCGGCGTAGAACCAAAGTACCATACAGTCGTATGTGGTATCTACCTATTGCTGACAGATTAAAGAGAATGTATCAAAGCGAGAAGACTGCAACGGCAATGAGATGGCATGCCGAGCACCAAGCAAAGGAGGGAGAAATGGGTCATCCTTCTGATGCGGCGGAGTGAAGATATTTTCAAGATCAAAATCCCCGGTTTGCCAAAGAACCCCGTAACGTTTATCTTGGATTATGTACGGATGGGTTCAATCCATTTGGCATGTCTCGTAATCATTCGCTGTGGCCTGTGATGTTGACTCCATATAATTTACCCTCTTGTATGTGCATGAATACAAAGTATTTATTTCTTACAATTATGAATTCTGGGCCAAATCATCCGCGAGCTAGTCTCGATATCTTCCTCCGACCTTTTATTGAGGAGTTAAAAGAGTTGTGGTCTAATAGCGTCGATGCATACGATGTGTCCTTGAATCAAAATTTCAATCTAAAAGCAGTGCTGATGTGGACGATAAGCGACTTTCCGGCGTATAGCATGTTATCCGGATGGACAACCCATGGTAAATTGTCTTGTCCAGTTTGCATGGAAGATACAAAGTCTTTTTATCTACCTAAGGGACGGAAGACGTGTTGGTTTGATTGTCACCGAAGATTTCTTCCTCATGGTCATCCAATGAGGAGGAATAAAAAAGACTTCCTAAAGGGAAAAGATGCTTCGAGAGAGTATCCACCTCCGTCTTTGACCGGTGAGCAAGTTTATTACGAGCGGTTGGTTGGTGTAAATCCATCGAAAACAAAAGACGTCGGTGGAAACGGTCATGAAAAGAAGAAGCCGGGCTATAGGAAGCAACATAACTGCAACAAGGAAAGCATATTCTGGGAGCTACCATACTGGAGGGACCTCAATCTCCGTCATTGTCTTGATGTGATGCATATAGAGAATAAATTTTTTGACAACATCATGAATACTCTTATGAGTGTGAAAGGTAAATCGAAAGACAACATCATGTCAAGATTGGATATAGAACAATTTTGTTCTCGGCCACACTTACATATTGATAGTGAGGGTAAAGCTCCTTTCCCATCCTTCACATTGACAGAGGAAGCTAGAAAAAGTTTACTGGAATGTGTGAAACATGCGGTTAAGTTCCCAGATGGTTATTCGTTAGACTTAGCTACTTGTGTTGATATGGACGACCAAAAGTCTTCAGGCATGAAGAGTCATGACTGCCATGTTTTCATGGAGCGGAATGTCCAACTTGCGTTATCAGGTACTTATTACGACAATTTAAAAAAAAAATGATTATAGTAATTTATATATTAACTTCATGCAATTTTCACGTATATTGTAGGGGTTTGAGCATTTTATCGGGACTTATGTTCAAGAACTTTGCATAAGAGTCGCCTTCAAATTCTAAAACAGAACATCGTTTTAATCCTATGCAATTGGAAAAGATCTTCCCACCTTCATTTTTCGATGTGATGGAACACCTGCCTATACATCTACCCTACGAAGTTGAATTATGAGGCTCTGTCCGTATAGGTGGATGTATCCTTTTGAAAGGTTTTTCAAAAAGTTGAAAGGGAAAGCAAAGAACAAAAGATATGCGGCAGGATCGATTATTGAATCATATATCAATGACGAGATTGCTTATTTCTCAGAGCACTACTTTGCTGGGAATATACAAACGAAATCAAGGTAAATGCTAAAATCAATCACATCATGTCCACTTTGCCATTTAACTTTTTGTATACACATGCTATATATGTATTATAATGTGAATTACTTTTTAACTCATTTGATCAGGTTAACAAGATTCTATGAAGTTGAAGTCCCCGTATATCATGTCCTTGGAGTACCTTCTATATTTACTCAAGTAGGCCGTCCAAGTGGAGAAATGCATGAAATATGGCTCTCAGAGAGAGATTATCAATGCGCACATGCATATGTTTTACGAAATTGTGACAATTTTCAGCCAATTGAGAGGTATATAAGTTGGCATCTCTCCCAGATTGCGGTTTTAATATATATAATCTTTGTTTAACTTTTCATATAATTTGTGTTGGTCTTGTGTAGAATGTTTGAGGAATTTATTTCTTCAAAATATTAATATTCCCATAATTTACTTGTTTTAGCATCACATTTTACATGTAGTTTCTAGTCGCATGCATACATAATCATGATTTTAGTTAGCATTTCGGTTTCATTTAGAGTTAGAGTCTTTGCATTAGGTCCTAGTGAGTCTTGCATGATTTGGGGTGATTTCCAAGGACCTGGAGACGTTTTGAGAGGCACCGGAGGCTTTGGAACCGAGTACGTGCGACCCCGGGAGCAAAAGGAGATAGCCAAGGCAAAAATGGTGTTTCCAGAGGGCTGAACCGACCGATCCTGGGTCGGTACACTGGATCGGTATTGGGACAGAAGCTTGTGCCGATCCACAACCAATTTTGTATCGCTCTAGAACCGACTGGCATACTCACCCAGATCGAAGACGATTCACTCGACGTTCCTTCTCTTGCCCCACACCGACCGACTCTAGAGCGGTACACTGGATCGGTACTGAGGCAGAGAGTTGTGCCGATCTGAAGAGCTCTCCCATACCGGTCTGGAATGAAGCGGCACGACCCCACAAGAAGATTAGTACCGATCGACCCTGGATCGGTACTACCCGGTGGCACTAAAAGGGCGATCATTTGGCACGAACTTCTGCTGGCTAAAACTCATACCGCACACGACCCAGCTCATCCTGCGCACGACCAGATTTCATTCCAGCCGGCTAACTCGGCATCAAGAATCTATCCAACCTGCACAATGAAGATTAGTGCCGACCCAGAATGGGTCGGCACTAATCCCGCGGTCACGTAGGTCGATTTCTGCCGGCTAAAACACGTCCCGCGCACGAACCGGCAACCTCGCGATGAAGATTAGTACCGACCCGTTCTGGGCCGGTACTACCAGCCGGCACTAAACCCAGCACATGCACAGATCAATTCCTGCCGGCTAAAACTCATCCCGCATGCGACCCAGCACGTTCCGCATCGACCCGATCTCGGATGGTTTGTACCGACCCAGAATCAGTCGGTACAAACTCTTCTTCTGCAAACCAATCCAGACCCGACCGGGTCAATACCCAGTTTGTCCCGGGTCGACCCGGTTCGCACTATTCACTATTTAAACCCACAAAAAAACCTGATTTTGGGGGGATGTCTTTCTTATGCTAAAAAAAACCTCTTTTTGAAAGTTCTAAGTATTTTTGTAAGAGAGATTCTCCTTTTTAATTTATGCAATGTATTCTAAATCTTCTTTCTTAATCATCTAATCATGGGATTTAACATGTTCTTCATAGGATTTGTTGAACCCATCATGATTAGTGAGTAGTCTCCTAGAATCTAGGGATGGGTTAGGATTAGGTGACTTCCATGAATGATTTGTGATGCTTAGGGATAGATAATCAATTTCCTACTCTTAGGGAATGCGTTTAATTCTTGATTGTGCTTGAGAAAGTTAAACTTGATCTCAAGGCATTTCCCACCCACAAGGTGTTGGATGAAATGCCTAAGAGAGCTTTCTAAGAGAAATACCCTTCTTAGCCTAAGAGATTAGTTGTCTAAGGGATTATTTAGGTGATCTTGATTTATGAATTTAATGCTTGCTAATTAAGAGTCCACAAATGAGAATTTGATCTTGGATTAGTGATTAGCATAGGTGATTAGTACCTTGAGAGAGGATTAGTCACGATTAGGATCTTAACCTTGGAAATTAACCTTGATTGTGTATGAGCATCATGAATTAGACTTGGAATAGCCTATTTCCAATTGCCCCATCCTTGGATTCATTCTCATTATTCGAATTCACATCTTGCTTAGTTTGTTTCATCTTGTTCATTTGCTTAATCTTGTTAGGGTGTTAGTAAAACTCAACAATTCACTTATTTAGCTTAACTTACTTGAGTGCCTTGTATTCTACGTGCTTAGAATTAATCCCAATACGGATTGATAACCTTCTATACTACTCGTATTGGAGTTATTGATACCTCCTTAAGACCGAAAAGTCTTAGTATCAATTTGGCGTCGTTGCTATATTGGGATTTAATTTTAACATTGAGATTTAGGTTCTTTGTGAGCTTAAGTATTACTTTCTACCAAGTTACTAATCTTCTTTACTTCCTATTGCTTTTGCTCTCTATAGGTGTATGCATACCCGTTCCCGTGGCAATACCAATCTCGTATAACCGAGGGACGATATTGATCAACTTCAAAGGGGTTCAAGAGCACGACGAAACCGCGTGAGAGCGCAAGAAAAGGTTGGTAACGAAATGGATAATTTTGACGATGTTCCACTTGGGAACATTCACGATAACATTCCACACCAAAGGAACGGTGGGAATAGAAATGGGAACAACCAAGGAGGTGGTGGCAATGGAAACCATCACCACCCAATCCGTCCAAACCATCCACCTAGGGCTCGGCATGTTGTTGGAGAAGGTGATGCGGCGAATGCACACCAAAATCGCCAAGGGATTCAACCACCTTCGGTAGAAAACAACAACTTTGAGGTCAAACCGGGGTTAATCAACATGGTTCAAGCTAACAAGTTTTTCATGGGTTGTCAATGGAAGATCCATTGGATCACATAAACCAATTTGACCGGATATGTGGTCTCACTAAGATCAATGGAGTCTCTGAAGATGGTTTCAAACTTCGTCTCTTCCCGTTCTCTCTAGGTGACAAGGCTCACCAATGGGAAAAGAGCTTACCGCAAGGATCTATTACTTCTTGGGATGATTGCAAACGTGCGTTTCTTGCCAAATTCTTTTCACCGGCTAGAACCGCCAAGCTTCGCAACGAGATATCGAGCTTCACAAAACGGTCCAATGAGTCTTTCAACGAGGCTTGGGAGAGATTTAGAGGCTACACTTCTCAATGCCCTCATCATGGCTTTAGCAACGCCTCTCTCTTAAGTACTTTATACCGGGGTGCTTTGCCTAAGATTCGAATGCTACTCTATACGGCATCAAATGGTAATTTCTTGGCTAAAGATGTGGAGGAAGCAATGGAGCTTGTGGAAAACTTGGCAACTAGTGATGGGACATATGGCGACGATTATGACCGTGCCACAAGGACCACAAGCGAATTTGATGAGCACAAGCGAGCCAAAGACATGAAGGTACTTAATGAGAAGATGGATAAGCAAGCATCTTTGATAGATAAACTTCTTGAGGCCACTAAAAAAGAGTCTCAAAAAGCGGTTCATTTCATTGGTGATTATGAGGATAATCAAGGTTGCTATCAAGAGGAAGCCGTTGACACACAAGAGGAAGTGAACTACGTTGGGAACCAAGGGAACTACCAAAGACAAGGGTTCAATCACAACTATAGGAACCATCCCAATTTCTCTTACCGGAATACAAATGTTGAGAATCCACAAGACCAAGTGTATCCTCAATAACAAGGGAACCAAGCCCCTCAACTAAAGCAATTCAATCAACAACAAGGTCAAGCCTCTAACTCAAACCAAGCTTTCATTCCCAAGAACAACTTCCAAGGAAACCAAGGCGGATTTCCACAAAAACAAACTTTTGCACCACCCAGTCTTCAACAACAACAAGGGTTTATACCACAAGGTCACGCATATACGTCTAAACCGCAAGAGCTTGACTTGAGCTCCATGTTCCAACAATTACTAAAGGGACAAGCGGAGATCAATACGCGGGTAGATTGCTCATACAACGACCTCAACACCAAGATTGAGGCTTTGAACTCCAAGGTAAAACAAATGGAGACCAAAGGCGTTACTTCCTCTTCACGACAACAAGGTCAATTTTCGGGCAAGTCCGAGACCAACCCCAAGGAGTATGTCAACGCCATCGCCCTACGGAGTGGTACGGTTTTGCCAACTAGAGTAGCTCCTCCTAATCTCAACGAGGACATTGAGAACCAGAGTGGGGGGTGGAACTTCAAGAAGATGAAGACTTGGTTGAAGACGTGGTAGTGAGAGATCAAGACAAGGGTAAAGAGGTTAAAAAGGTCAAGCCTAGGGTTGTTGTTGCTCAAGAGAAGCCGAAGAAGAATGTGTTTGTCCCTAAGCCCTACGTTCCTAAGCTACCATTTCCCGGGCGATTCAAGAAGCAATTGTTGGAAAAGTACAAGGCGTTGTTTGATAGGCAAATGGAGAAAGTGGAGCTTACAATGCCATTGGTTGATGCATTTCTACTTGTACCCCAATATGCTAAATTTCTCAAGGATGCGGTATATCTCCATCTCTTTGCACACATAGGATCCATCTAGAGAGCGAATCGATGACTTCTATTGAACACCAACGTATGTTGAATCTTAATTTGAAAGAGGTGGTCAAGAAAGAGATTCTTAAGCTCTTAGATGCGAGGGTTATCTATCCTATCTCCGATAGTGCGTGGGTATCCCCGGTCCATGTGGTGCCTAAAAAGGGTAGAATCACGGTGATAAAAAATGACAAGAATGAGTTAATACCAACTAGGACTATCACCGGTCATAGGATGTGCATTGATTATCGAAAACTTAACTCCGCCACTAGGAAAGACCATTTCCCTTTCCCGTTCATTGATCAAATGCTTGAAAGACTTGCTAATCACTCGTTCTATTGCTTTTTAGATGGTTATTCAGGATTCTTTCAAATTCTCATTCACCCGAACGACCAAGAAAAGACGACATTTACATGTCCTTATGGCACCTTTGCTTATCGAAGGATGCCGTTTGGACTATGTAACGCACCCGCCACATTTCAAAGGTACATGATGTCGATCTTTTCGGATCTAATTGAGGAGATAGTCGAGGTATTTATGGACGACTTCTCGGTCTATGGCTCCTCGTTTTCTTCTTGTTTGTCCAATCTTTGTAGGGTGCTTACGAGGTGCGAGGAGACAAACTTGGTGTTAAATTGGGAAAAATGCCACTTTATGGTGCGGGAAAGCATCGTCTTAGGACACAAGATCTCGGAAAGGGGTATTGAAGTGGACAAGGCCAAGATTGAGGTCATGGTGAGTTTGGAACCGCCGAGGACGGTGAAAGATGTCTGAAGCTTCTTGGGGCACGCGGGTTTCTACCGCCGCTTCATCAAGGATTTTTCGAAGATCACGAGGCCTCTCACTAGGCTTCTTTGCAAAGACATCGAGTTCAACCTTGATGAGGAATGCTTAGAGGCGTTTTTGGAGATCAAGAAGGCTTTGGTTAGTGCTCCAATTGTTCAAGCTCCGGATTGGAGATCAAGAAGGCTTTGGTTAGTCCTACACGGATCACGCGGCTTTGAGGTACATACACCCGAAGAAAGACACCAAGCCGAGACTTCACCGGTGGATTTTGCTCTTGCAAGAGTTTGATATGGAGATCGTGGACAAGAAAGACATTGAAAACGGAGTAGCGGACCACTTGTCTAGATTGAGGATTGAAGACCTTGTCCCAATCGACGACAAACTTCCCGAAGAAAGTCTTATGTTGGTGAGTGTCTTGAGAAAAGGGATAGAGGCCGCGAAGAGTCTTAAGGGTGCAAGTGGTTTGGAAAATGGCAAGCTGCCTTGGTACGCGGATTTGGTTAACTACTTAGCTTGCGGAAGAGAGCCGCCGAGGTTAGAAGGGTACTAGAGGAAGAAGTTCTTCCACAATGTCACTCGGTTCTATTGGGATGAACCGTTCTTCTACAAGTTGCGCTCGGATGGTCTCTATCGACGGTGTGTCCCGGAAGAAGAGGTTAGTGGGATCTTGTTCCATTGTCACGGTTCGTCATATGGCGGTCACTTCGCTTCATTCAAGACGGCAACAAAGGTTCTCCAATCTGGGCTTTGGTGGCCAAGTCTATTCAAGGTTTTATTTAGCATTTAGGTCTCATTTAGAGTTTAGGACATTTGCATTAGGTCCTAGTGAGTTCTTGCATGTTTTGGAGTGTTTTCTAGGTGTTTGGAGGCAATTTGGGGAAATTTGAAGAAATGGACCAAAGTAGGATATAAGGGTCATCCGAGATGTCTGAAAGATGCAGCTCGACGACGACCTTTCGTTCAGATTCAGCCTCAACAGTCTTCATAAAAGTTGTAGAGGGATGAGTTATCTTTCTACAGGAGTTTGAAGCAAGCCATTCGGACGTGTGGTGTGTAAGATATGGCCGTTTTACTGGAGACGCATCCGTCTGGCCGCGAGACCAAACGCCTTCACACCGATCACAACAGACCGGTGCAACAAACAGGTGTGCCGGCAGAAGCTAAGCACCGGTTTGTGGCAAGAATTTACACCGGCCCGTTGCAACCGGTGCTGAACCAGAAAACTGAGCACGACCCAGACCCGACCGGGTCGATACCCGGTTTGTCCCGGGTCGACCCGGTTCGCCCCCCTTCTACTATTTAAGCCCAAAAACCTATTTTTCACATTGAATCTCATTTTCTAAGATCAAAAACGTGTTCTTGATATTTCTTAGAAGATTTTGGTGGTTTTGTAAGAGATATCTTGAGTTGAATGAGAGGTTAAGTCATATCTTCTTTCTTAATCATTTTTTACTCATTAATTATGGGATTTAACATGTTCTTCATAGAATTTGTTGGGTTCACCATGGTTAGTGAGTAGAAACTCTTTGGATCATTGGGTTTGGTAGATTTAGGGGATTTCTTGGTTAGTCTTTGATGTCTAGGGCTTAATTAACATGTTTCCTCTCTTATTTGATGATTTTAATGCTAGATTAGGCTTGAGAAAGATGATCTAGAACTAAAGGCATTTCATGCACACCAAGTGTTTGATGAAATGCCTAGTAGAGTTAAATAAGAGGATTTTCATACTTAGCTCATGAAAGTGATTGCCTAAGGTGATTATTAGCTATTAGAACTTGAATTTAATGTTTGCTAATTACTTAATCATAAATGAGAGTTTGTTCTTGATTAGGTAATTAGTGAAATGATTAGTGCTAAGAGATTAGATTAATATTGATTAGTGTTCTACGCTTAAGGAAATGAACTTGTGTGAT
Source organism: Eutrema heterophyllum (assembly GCA_002933915.1). Lineage (NCBI taxonomy): Eukaryota > Viridiplantae > Streptophyta > Magnoliopsida > Brassicales > Brassicaceae > Eutrema > Eutrema heterophyllum. The sequence continues at coordinate 505,350 of PKMM01039102.1, read as the reverse complement.
TAATTTGACATCATTGATTAGCTTGGATTCCCCCGAATCAATTACCTTACCCAAAGATCCCTCTTTTAATCATTGTTAATCTCGTTTAGTGATTGTCTTTTGCTTATTTGCTTTCAATTACATTAGGTTGCTAGAATTAAAACCAAATCCCCTTTGTTTGCTTAACTTAGAGAGTTTCTTGCATTCTTGTTGCATTAAACTTAACCCCGATTGGATTGACACCTAAAATATTGCAATGACATGAGCATATTTAGGATTGATTCTTAGAAAAAATCCTAATTATCAGCTGTTTCCCGGGAAGCTACGGTCTAAGTGGTCCGGTCCCTTTGTGATCAAGGATGTGAGGTCTTATGGAGCCGTTGTTCTCGTGAACAAGAACGGAGGAGAATTTGTTGCAAACGGGCAAAGACTCAAATCGTACCATGCCAATGAAATCGTTGAGGAGAGCATCTCACTTCCTCTCAATGATGTTCCTTTCGCCTAAGCGGGTAACCGACGTCGAACTTAGTGACGTTAAACAAAATGCTCTTGGGAGACACCCCAAGCTTACCGCTTGTATATACTTTTCATTTTATGTTTTTCTATCTTTTCTAGGTCTTTTTGATGTTTTGTTTAAGTGTTGATAGGATCTTGACGGGCTACGAAGGTTTAGATCAACGGTGTTGGGGAACGCAAGGATTAGACTGCGAAAATAGAAAATCCGGAAGACCATACCGCTCCATCCTGGGCCGGTATGGTGGATCGGTACTGGGATAGAAGGTTGTACCGACCGAATGCACCGAATAGGAACGGGTCGGCATGAATCGAAGAGAAAGGATCTGTTAAAGTGTGCCGACCGATCCCCAGCCGGTAGTAATCAAGCGGTACACCGAAAACTTTTGTGCCGCCCAGTTAGTACCGCACCAGGATGAACCTGTACAGAGAGAAATCTTTGCCGAGAAACTTCCAGTCGAGATACTTCCCACAAGGGAGAGTTTTTAGCCGAGGGAATGCACCCGAGGCAGTTTTTAGCCGGCTAGAAGGAGAAGGAGACACACCAAAGGCGTAAGGAAGAAGTGTAGTGCCGGATGGTTAGTACCGGCCGAGAACAGAACGGTGCAACACATAAAGATTTCCCCCGATCGGCCTCCAGCCGACACAATTTTCACTCGGGCAAGCTTTTAGCCGAGACGATCTCTCCGCGGACGAGTTTTTAGCCGAAGGATTAGTGCCGGGCGACTTGTACCTGTTCAGAATGGATCAGAATAGAGCAAAACGTTCGTACCGAGCAACCTATGCCGCTCGAGGACCGAACGATGGGAAGAAAAGCGCTCGTACCGCACGGTTTGTGCCGATCAAGGATCGAACGGTGGCGAGAAAAACGTCTATACCGCTCGATTAGTACCGAGCCAGAATCGATCGGTACAGAGAAGTCAACGCGGGTCAACGAAGTTCATGCGCATTTTTATCCAACCGAAGCCTGTCTGACCCAACCCGGCGCGATAAAAACCCTTCTTCTCCGGCTAAGTCTATCGCGCCTCATCTCTTTTTCTCTCTCGATTATCTTATTTTCTCCATAACTTTTGCTCTAGTTACTCAAATTGGGCGATTCAAAGTGCTGAGAACTCGATTTCTCCTCCTCTTTTTGGATTCAGCATCGTTTTTAATCGATTAAGCATTCATCCCCAAGGTATTTCACCGAAAATTTCATGATTTTGCTCTTGAGTTGAAACTCCATGGGAGTATTCGTGTGATGCACCTAGCTTGATTTTAGCCTTGGGGTTTGCTAGGAAATGATTGAATTGCTGTTTTATTTGAGCTGGAATGTGATGTTGATGGATAAATTGCAAATTTGTGTTCTTGATTCTTAGTGGAGATTTGATGAAAATGAGCAAATTTGATGAAAAAATCTTGAGATTTTAGGAGTTTAATCTATGAGCTTAAGTCTAATAGATTGATTTGTTGAATTAAACCCCTTCTTTCTCATGGCATTTATCTCCACTTTGTTACTCATCATCGATCTTGAGTTATGCTTCCATGGGACTAATGAATTCTTCGAGAAATTGTAGGAACGATGGGACGAACGAGAGCCGCCACAAAGAACGATGAAGTTTAAGCTCAAGCTCAGCCTCAAGCCCAAGCCGCGGGTAATGCAATGGTTGCGCATCGAGTTCTAGAGCCAAAAAACCCGTTGATTCGATAAGCGCTAAGGCTAAGGGCAAGCAAATAGCCATTGTCGAAAAACCCACGGACAAGAAGAAAAGAAAAGATGCGGGGAAAGACAAAGGCAAGGCTGTTGCTATTCCGGATCCTCCAACCATGGAACAATGCTTCGACAAGCTTATTGACATGGATTTTGAGCAAGGTCGTATCGCGAATGTTGTTGTGCTAGAGAAGATGGGGATTCTCGAAGACGTGGCAACAATTTTCGATACCATGGGTCTTGGACAGTTTTTACACATGAATGAGCAAGCCCATCACGTGCTTACTTGCCAATTCCTCTCTTCTCTCAAGGTAGCCTTTTACGACGAGCATCACAAGAAGTCAAATGCCCAAACCGGGTTTGGAGAGATTGGGTTCGTGGTGAATGGCAAAGACTACCGAATGACCTTCCATGAGATTTGCCAAATATTCGGGTTCCGTGAAGAGGGAACAAGTGGGAGCCCGTACTTTCATTACCCCAAGAACGAGCTTAAGCGGGTATGGGAGACCATTGGTTATGGAGACTATCACCCGGGTGGAAACAAAACCACTCACATCCGTAACCCGGCGATTCGATATGTACACAAGGTGCTGGCCCATATGTTTTTCGCCAAAGTGGAGTTCGGTACGGTTACACTCGACAAACTCGAGTTGATGGCTCTCGGGTTAAGACCCCTTCTCCCGGTTTTCCCCAACGGGACGGTTTTCAAAGGAAGCGAGAGGACCCCGTCTCTTGCGACTCTCTTGGTGAGACGTTTCTTTTGCTACAAAGCATGGGCTTACGAGACCAAGAACAAGAAATCTGCGATAAGCATCGGTTGGCTTGTGACACCTATTCTAAAGGCCAAGGGGGTAAAATTGCCGCATACGAAGGAGGAGTGGAATTTGATGGATGAGGCGTATCTCATACGCACGAGGTTCCTCAAGGGAAGGATCGGACCATTGCTCGCATACAACGTCATGCTGGGTAGAAACGAAGCGGTACAAGTCTTACTACCCCAAGCTGATCTCACCCGTCTCGAGAACCGGCGGAACATCTCTTTCTGCCCCGTCAAGGATCAGCTTTACAACCCCGCTATGGATCCACCTATCGGCCTACCTCGCAAGGAAAAGGCCGAGAAGAGTAGGACTCCGAGGGCAAGTGCGACCGAAGAACCCTCCAACTCCGATGAAGATGCCACTAGCCCACCATTCCCTATGCCCACCTACGGGAGTGAGCGATACCATTTTGAGCCGTTCGATGGAGCGATGGGCGATCCTGCCACTAGACACGCACACCATCAAACGAGACTCCTCCAAAGGTGGTGCAAGTGGCAAGATCGATCAATGAGGAAGATGGCAAAGACGATTAAGAGCTTGAAGGAGACGATCAAAGAGCTTAAGGCAAAGAGCTCTTGTGAAACAGCTAGCGACGGCCGCGAGGAGGCACGGGCCACAAAACACCGTGAGATTGGCGAAGGCTCGCATGGCGGTGAATTGATGGACCACGAGGAGGCATGTCGTTCCTTGGCTCGGTTTTCCCCAACGGGACGGTTTTCAAAGGAAGCGAGAGGACCCCGTCTCTTGCGACTCTCTTGGTGAGACGTTTCTTTTGCTACAAAGCATGGGCTTACGAGACCAAGAACAAGAAATCTGCGATAAGCATCGGTTGGCTTGTGACACCTATTCTAAAGGCCAAGGGGGTAAAATTGCCGCATACGAAGGAGGAGTGGAATTTGATGGATGAGGCGTATCTCATACGCACGAGGTTCCTCAAGGGAAAGATCGGACCATTGCTCGCATACAACGTCATGCTGGGTAGAAACGAAGCGGTACAAGTCTTACTACCCCAAGCTGATCTCACCCGTCTCGAGAACCGGCGGAACATCTCTTTCTGCCCCGTCAAGGATCAGCTTTACAACCCCGCTATGGATCCACCTATCGGCCTACCTCGCAAGGAAAAGGCCGAGAAGAGTAGGACTCCGAGGGCAAGTGCGACCGAAGAACCCTCCAACTCCGATGAAGATGCCACTAGCCCACCATTCCCTATGCCCACCTACGGGAGTGAGCGATACCATTTTGAGCCGTTCGATGGAGCGATGGGCGATCCTGCCACTAGACACGCACACCATCAAACGAGACTCCTCCAAAGGTGGTGCAAGTGGCAAGATCGATCAATGAGGAAGATGGCAAAGACGATTAAGAGCTTGAAGGAGACGATCAAAGAGCTTAAGGCAAAGAGCTCTTGTGAAACAGCTAGCGACGGCCGCGAGGAGGCACGGGCCACAAAACACCGTGAGATTGGCGAAGGCTCGCATGGCGGTGAATTGATGGACCACGAGGAGGCATGTCGTTCCTTGGCTCGGTTTTCCCCAACGGGACGGTTTTCAAAGGAAGCGAGAGGACCCCGTCTCTTGCGACTCTCTTGGTGAGACGTTTCTTTTGCTACAAAGCATGGGCTTACGAGACCAAGAACAAGAAATCTGCGATAAGCATCGGTTGGCTTGTGACACCTATTCTAAAGGCCAAGGGGATAAAATTGCCGCATACGAAGGAGGAGTGGAATTTGATGGATGAGGCGTATCTCATACGCACGAGGTTCCTCAAGGGAAAGATCGGACCATTGCTCGCATACAACGTCATGCTGGGTAGAAACGAAGCGGTACAAGTCTTACTACCCCAAGCTGATCTCACCCGTCTCGAGAACCGGCGGAACATCTCTTTCTGCCCCGTCAAGGATCAGCTTTACAACCCCGCTATGGATCCACCTATCGGCCTACCTCGCAAGGAAAAGGCCGAGAAGAGTAGGACTCCGAGGGCAAGTGCGACCGAAGAACCCTCCAACTCCGATGAAGATGCCACTAGCCCACCATTCCCTATGCCCACCTACGGGAGTGAGCGATACCATTTTGAGCCGTTCGATGGAGCGATGGGCGATCCCGCCACTAGACACGCACACCATCAAACGAGACTCCTCCAAAGGTGGTGCAAGTGGCAAGATCGATCGATGAGGAAGATGGCAAAGACGATTAAGAGCTTGAAGGATACGATCAAAGAGCTTAAGGCAAAGAGCTCTTGTGAAACAGCTAGCGACGGCCGCGAGGAGGCACGGGCCACAAAACACCGTGAGATTGGCGAAGGCTCGCATGGCGGTGAATTGATGGACCACGAGAAGGCATGTCGTTCCTTGGCTCGTAGAGAGAAGGCGGAAAAACGGAAGGCCATGAGATCTCCATTACCGTGTTCTAGCAACCCCTCCTTCTCGATGGGGTCTTCCTCCTCGTCTCAAGACTTATAGGTAACACTCCAACACCCTTGTACATAATTTTTTTTTTCTTGAGTCTTGCATTGTATAGTTAGTTTTTTTTTTTTTTTTTTTTTGGTTCTTCCTTAGAATTTATTTCACACCGGGACGGTGTGATTTAAGTTTGGGGGAGGGACCAGCATCTAATCATGTTTATTTTAATCTTATTTTTTCTATTTTGCATTTTGAGTCTCATGCATTCATCTAAGGCATAGAAAAACACAAAAAAAAATCGCAAAATTTGAAAATTTTGAAAACACAAAAGAAAAACATGTAGTTGCATTTCATAAGTAGGATTGAGTCTAGTAACATATAGGTTGCATTGCACATGCATAGGGAGCAATGATGATTTTTCCTTGTAGAGTATCATTTTAAGAGCTCGGTCCAATGTCCTCGTTGCTAGTTGTTTGATGCTTTGATCTCGTGTTTGAAATAAAGGACGAACCATGTTTTGACCTCGTGTCTCATTACTTAGGTCTTAACTAAAACAAGTGTGAATCGAGTCAAATCCTACCTAAGTGATAACCTCAATTTTGACCTATTAATTATCTTGGTTGTGCATGTCAATGTGGATTCATGGATATCGATACGCATATTCGAGCTATCTTCCCCTTTTCACCACTCTTTGTTAGCTAGAATAGCCGGTTCCTCTCTTTGGAACGGTTAACCATTCCCATAACCCAACCGTTCAAGCCAAAAACCATTTGTGAGCGACGTGAGGCCTTTTCCGAATCAACTAGGCAAAAAGTGTTGAGTTTAGAACGACAAGGAGAAGCTTCCATGTAGAACTAGCCCGAGCTCAAAGGGCTGGACATAGGTTAGGACTAGATAGGATGGGAGTTTGGGGATAAAGAAAAGAAAGAGAGTGAAGAAATGGGAAGAGATTGGGAAAAGAAATAGGGGATAAGAAAAAGTTGAAATGGTTGGCAAAGAGGTGTCGAAAAAGCTCTAAATGTCAAAAGAAAATAGTCTCTAGTTTTGAAAGAAAAGAAAAAGAGCTGACAACGGCTAAGGTACAAGAAAATGAGAAAAGAGAGACTAGAAAAAGTAAACGAAGGGCTAAGTGAGTAAAAAGGTTGTAAGCCAAGCCATTTGGAGAAAAAGAAAATCCCCTAAGTGCTTAAGTGAAGAGAAAAAGTGAGGCCAAGTGAATATTGAAGGCTAAACAGCCTTGTGGAAAAAAAGGGTAGCTTAGGAAGGGTCATCATTCGGGCTTAGAGGTTAGGAGTTAAGATCGATAGGAGGCATTGGGTAGATGGAAGTCATCCTTGTATGCATCTATTGGGCTTTACTCTTAGCATTTTGCATTAGTTGATTCCTTTCGAGAGATCCCTTTGCGTTAAAGTAACCCCATTCATTTGAGATCACTTTTATCTCAAGACCCTTCACCATAGCCAAATGAATTCACTTAACTTGCATAACCTTGATTCACTTGAAACGATTTAATGAATGTCAAGGGATTGGATAAGAGGAACTCGTGTGTAGGTTGAGACTTGGGCTTGATTCGTGTAGGGAAGGGATATGGCTAGCTCCTTTTGAGTAGACTTGTTTGATCGCATTTTAAAACCAACAACTTTGGACATTGGGCTTGATTTCTTTTTATGATACTTGTGGATTTGAGCTCCAGCCTTCAAACCTCTCTCCCTACTTGCTCGTGTTTGTTCGCTTGAGGACAAGCAAAAGAGTAAGTTTGGGGGAGTTGATATTCCCGTAATTTACTTGTTTTAGCATCACATTTTACATGTAGTTTCTAGTCGCATGCATACATAATCATGATTTTAGTTAGCATTTCAGTTTCATTTAGAGTTAGAGTCTTTGCATTAGGTCCTAGTGAGTCTTGCATGATATGGGGTGATTTCCAGGGACCTGGAGACGTTTTGAGAGGCACCGGAGGCTTTGGAACCGAGTACGTGCGACCCCGAGAGCAAAAGGAGATAGCCAAGGCAAAAATGGTGTTTCCAGAGGGCTGTACCGACCGATCGTGGGTCGGTACACTGGATCGGTATTGGGACAGAAGCTTGTGCCGATCCACAACCAATTTTGTACCGCTCCAGAACCGACCGGCATACTCACCCAGATCGAAGACGATTCACTCGACGACTCTAGAGCGGTACACTGTATCGGTACTGAGGCCGGCTAAAACACGTCCCGCGCACGAACCGGCAACCTCGCGATGAAGATTAGTACCGACCCGTTCTGGGCCGGTACTACCAGCCGGCACTAAACCCAGCACACGCACAGATCAATTCCTGCCGGCTAAAACTCTTCCCGCATGCGACCCAGCACGTTCCGCATCGACCCGATCTCATTTTAGCCGGCTAAACCAGCATCCAGCTCCCAGCCGACCTGCTCGAAGAAATCTTGTACCGGATGGTTTGTACCGACCCAGAACGGATCGGTACTAATCTTCATCGTGAGGTTGCCGATACGAAGCGTGCCGGTTCGTGCGCGGGACGTGTTTTAGCCGGCAGAAATCGACCTACGTGACCGCGGGATTAGTTCTGTTTGGTAGTGCCGACCCATTCTTCATCGTGCAGGTTGGATAGATGCTTGATGCGGAGTTAGCCGGCTGGAATGATTTACTTGTTTTAGCATCACATTTTACATGTAGTTTCTAGTCGCATGCATACATAATCATGATTTTAGTTAACATTTCGGTTTCATTTAGAGTTAGAGTCTTTGCATTAGGTCCTAGTGAGTCTTGCATGATTTGGGGTGATTTCCAGGGACCTGGAGACGTTTTGAGAGGCACCGAAGGCTTTAGAACCGAGTACGTGCGACCCCGGGAGCAAAAGGAGATAGCCAAGGCAAAAATGGTGTTTCCAGAGGGCTGTACTGATATGATTCTCCCAAAATCGGCACTCTAAAACTGGGCATGAACAGATAAGCCTTGCAAGCACAAGTGCTTCAAGGGATGTGTAAGGAATGGTCACACAAAGGAGGCGGAAGGTCCTTTGATATACCGAAGTCAATCTACTCTGGATATGACGCACCAAAGAAGAAAGACACACCAGCACTTAAGGAGGAAGAGAATCACTCTCTAAACCCAAAAGAAAAGGAAACATTTTTGATAAAAATATGAAAGTTGGTTATCTTACAAGGGAAACGAAATGGTGCTTATATAAGCCACCAGCTAGGGTTACAAACACACAAAACACTTGCATTTCAAATTCAAATCGAAAATCATAAAGAAAGAAAGAAGTAGAATCAGCTTCCTTGAATTGAGGGTGGCGATGGAGTGATTTAAGGAGGCTGTTCTTGAGTCGTGTCTTGCAAACTTTAAGGAGGCTGCTCTTTGACTTTGCTTTGGTCTGATTATGCAAGGGGTGGTCGAGTGGAGTGTCCTTGAAACAAGGAGGCGGTTTCCTTGGTGGTCTTGAGAGTGGAGAATTTGAAAATTGATAAGTTTGACGCGCCTCCATATTTGGGCTATTTCGGAGCGATTAAATGGGCCGATTGTGCTGTTCTTGGCTGTTTTAGAAACTAGACCCATGGGGCTTTGGATCCATATCTAGATCGCCGTCTGGGGAGCTGTGAGCTAACAGCGACACTTGATTTAAAAACTCATAGTAGTGAATCGCTGGGCTTTGATGATGATCAACAAATGGGCCAACGGGATGTGATCCATTTGGCTCATTAAAAACCTTACTTTGGAAAACCCATTGGGACAAAACCAAAGCAAGGGAAAAAGAGTGCAAATGGGTCACATACCCATTTGTTGATACATTTGATATTCCCGGATCAAATGTTGTTGTTGGGCTGAGCCATTTCTTCTTAGGTCGAGTGTTGGTCATGTGACCAATTGGAACGAGCAAGATCTCCTCAGCTTCATGCTCTTCCGCAGGTGCAAGCTCAGCTATAAGCTCTGGATCGAGCTTCATCTTCTTAGTGTTGTCCATGATCACATCATCCTCTCCCACTTGAAAAGGATTTGACCTCAAATCCGAACAATCTGCAAGGAAAAAGATTAAGTTAGACACGTTGAAAATTAAACTCAGATTATACTCACCTTGCAAACAGATCTTGTAGGCATTGATCTGTGCTATGATTCGGAATGGGCAGCCTCCTCTTGGCATCAGCTTGGACTCCTTTTGGGCTGGAAAACATTTTTCCTTCATGCGAATCCAGAACCGATATCCAGGCTCAATTATCAAGTTGCTCTCCTCTTTGTTTGCTTGCGTTTGATGCTGCTTGTTTTGCAAACACTCCATTGGTTCAAGAACAGCTTGAACAACAATCTTCTGAAGCCAAACATGGAAGAGCCACGTTTTTGGGGCATGAAACTTCAGCTCTTCATTCTGTATACAACTCACAACAAAATCTCGAAACAAAAGATCACATGTGCGAAAGATATACTTGTTTTGACTAGCAAACAGTTTATCACTTAGATCATCCAAATTAAATTTCACATGTTCAGCATGATCATCTGTTTTTATTAAAATATGGAATGCTATCAAAGTAAATAATTTCTCCAAAGAATAAATCAGCAAATCGTGAAGCATTAGCAAATTTAGAGAATTTATCAATATTCATCAAATTAGAATCCTTTAATGAATAACTAGGCTTACACAATTTATTTTTATCAAACAGAAAACCTCCATGCCTAAAGAATTTCTTATGCTCAAACTCTTCACAAGTTGGGAACACATTTTTAAAAATCATCATTTGATATATAAAGCTCTTTGATGTGTTCAAATTTCAGCAACTTAGCTTTAGGAACAAAAAGAAACTCATACCTTGGAACTATTGCATCAGCCACAATAATTTCCTTACCTTGCTTGTTTTGGATGTCACAAAGATTTGTCTCAAGGTTTGCTTCTGGTTCAAAGGCATTAGGACGTTCTATGTCACAGATCGGAAGTAGCAAGTCACTAGATTTTTCTCTTTGAATGACACTTCTGAAATCCTGAAAATGACAAGGTATCTCACTCGGCATCACCGGTGCAAGGTTAGTGAAACTCATAAGAGTTTCTTTATAAATAAACTTACACACATGTGGTTTTAACATGAGTGCTCTCTTGTCCTCACGAGTACTCTCAAAGGAGTTTGAAGGACTCACAGGTTTATTCTCACAGGTTATTTTCTTGGTTACCTCTTCCTTTTGTTGCTGTTCCTTAGCTGTGATGAGATCTTCCTCGGTCAACAACTCCTCAAGCTTCTCTTTTGAACCTGTATCAATTCCTTTTGGCAAAGACAAGTGTGTGACACTAGAATTGAAAATTTCAGAAATTGATTGTGATGGATCAACACTTATCTTAGTTACTTTTTGATTCGGTTTAGCTTGTGCAAGTTTTGCTTCGAACTCGGCTACAACATCTAGTAATGCATCTCGGATTTCGTTTGGACCGAATAAGGGCTGAGAGGCAGGTATGGAAACGTACTCCTTTTGATGTCTTGGCTTAGAACGTTTTTCTTTGGTGTCATGAGACGATTTACCATCACGTCTATAGTAATCATATGCTGCTTCTCGTCTTTGTTGTCTCGGCTTGTCACTCCTTAGTTCTGTCTTTTTGAGCAATCCAAATTTGTAGCTAGATTCTTCTCTTTGATGTTGTGGCTGGTCTGCTTCTCTTCTAGGAACTCTATCACGAGCTCTTCTTTGCTGGTTGCCACTCTGCACTTGTTTTCCTTTCTGCTTCAGCTCTTGACAGAAAACTTATAGTTTAGCATCTAGAGTAGTTTTCATCATCTGCTCTATCTTAGCCATCATTATTTCCATTAACAGCTTGTTGTTGTTGCTGGTTTCATCATCATCTTCAGCCATCTTTGCCTGAAACAAATCAGAACAACAAAAACCAATAACTAGTTCTTCACAAAAATCGATTCAGCAATGTTTTTAGACATGAACAGACTTGCTCAAGCATTCAAAGTTGTTAAACACACAAACTGCTACACTTGAAACTCGATTTTGCAACTAAAACAACTAATTTTTTTTTTTTTTTTTTGATTTTTAATTAAACTGAAACGAAAACTAAACAAAACACTAAATAATTTTTTTTTTTTGATTAAACAAGACACACAATTGCAAAAAAAAAATAAAAGAACATAAATGAAAATAAAAGGAAAGAAATTACCCGATTTTATAGAGCGTCGCTCTGATACCACTTGATATGATTCTCCCAAAATCGGCACTCTAAAACTGGGCATGAACTGGATAAGCTTTGCAAGCACAAGTGCTTCAAGGGATGTGTAAGGAATGGTCACACAAAGGAGGCGGAAGGTCCTTTGATATACCGAAGTCAATTTGCTCTGGATATGACGCACCAAAGAAGAAAGACACACTGGATATTACACACCAGCACTTAAGGAGGAAGAGAATCACTCTCTAAACCCAAAAGAAAAGGAAACATTTTTGATAAAAGATGAAAGTTGGTTATCTTACAAGGGAAACGAAATGGTGCTTATATAAGCCACCAGCTAGGGTTACAAACACACAAAACACTTGCATTTCAAATTCAAATCGAAAATCATAAAGAAAGAAAGAAGTGGAATCAGCTTCCTTGAATTGAGGGTGGCGATGGAGTGATTTAAGGAGGCTGTTCTTGAGTGGTGTCTTGCAGACTTTAAGGAGGCTGCTCCTTGACTTTGCTTTGGTCTGATTATGCAAGGGGTGGTCGAGTGGAGTGTCCTTGAAACAAGGAGGCGGTTTCCTTGGTGGTCTTGAGAGTGGAGAATTTGAAAATTGATAAGTTTGACGCGCCTCCATATTTGGGCTATTTCTGAGCGATTAAATGGGCCGTGATCTTGGCTGTTTTAGAAACTAGACCCATGGGGCTTTGGCTCCATATCTAGATCGCCGTCTGGGGAGCTGTGAGCTAACAGCGACACTTGATTTAAAAACCCATAGTAGTGAATCGCTGGGCTTTGATGATGATCAACAAATGGGCCAACGGGATGTGATCCATTTGGCTCATTAAAAACCTTACTTTGGAAAACCCATTGGGACAAAACCAAAGCAAGGGAAAAAGAGTGCAAATGGGTCACATACCCATTTGTTGATACATTTGATATTACCAGATCAAATGTTGTTGTTGGGCTGAGCCATTTCTTCTTAAGTCGAGTGTTGGTCATGTGACCAATTGGAACGAGCAAGATCTCCTCAGCTTCATGCTCTTCCGCAGGTGCAAGCTCAGCTATAAGCTCTGGTTCGAGCTTCATCTTCTTAGTGCTGTCCATGATCACATCATGTACCGACCGATCCTGGGTCGGTACACTGGATCGGTATTGGGACAGAAGCTTGTGCCGATCCACAACCAATTTTGTACGGCTCCAGAACCGACCGGCATACTCACCCAGATCGAAGACGATTCACTCGACGTTCCTTCTCTTGGCCCACACCGACCGACTCTAGAGCGGTACACTGGATCGGTACTGAGGCAGAGACTTGTGCCGATCTGAAGAGCTCTCCCATACTGGTCTGGAATGAAGCGGCACGACCCCTCAAGAAGATTAGTACCGATCGACCCTGGATCGGTACTACCCGGCGGCACTAAAAGGGCGATCATTTGGCACGAACTTCTGTTGGCTAAAACTCGTACCGCACACGACCCAACTCGTCCTGCGCACGACCAGAATTCATTCCAGCCGGCTAACTCCGCATCAAGCATCTATCCAACCTGCACGATGAAGATTAGTTCCGACCCATTCTGGGTCGGCACTACCAAACGGTACTAATCCCGCGGTCACGTAGGTCGATTTCTGCCGGCTAAAACACGTCCCACGCACGAATCGGCATGCCTCGTATTGGCAACCTCACGATGAAGATTAGTACCGACCCGTTATGGGCCAGTACTACCAGCCTGCATTAAACCCAGCACACGCACAGATCAATTCCTGCCGGCTAAAACTCATCCCGCATGCGATCCAACACGTTTCGCATCGACCCGATCTCATTTTAGCCGGCTAAACCAGCATCCAGCTCCCAGCCGACCTGCTCGAAGAAATCTTGTACCGGATGGTTTGTACCGACCCAAAATCGGTCGGTACAAACTCTTCTTCTGCAAACCGATCCAGACCCGACCGGGTCAATACTCGGTTTGTCCCGGGTTGACCCGGTTCGCACTATTCACTATTTAAACCCACAAAAAAACCTGATTTTGAGGGATGTCTTTCTTATGCTAAAAAAACCTCTTTTTGAAAGTTTAAGTATTTTTGTAAAAGAGATTCTCCTTTTTAATTTATGCAATCTATTCTCAATCTTCTTTCTTAATCATCTAATCATGGGATTTAACATGATCTTCATAGGATTTGTTGAACCCATCATGATTAGTGAGTAGTCTCCTATAATCAAGGGATGAGTTAGGATTAGGTGACTTCCATGAATGATTTGTGATGCTTAGGGATAGATAATTAATTTCCTACTCTTAGGGAGTGCGTTTAATGCTTGATTGTGCTTGAGAAAGTCAAACTTGATCTCAAGCCATTTCCCACCCACAAGATGTTCGATGAAATGCCTAAGAGAGCTTTCTAAGAGAAATACCTTTCTTAGCCTAAGAGATTAGTTGTCTAAGGGATTATTTAGGTGATCTTGATTTATGAATTTAATGCTTGTTAATTAAGAGTCCACAAATGAGAATTTGATCTTGGATTAGTGATTAGCATAGGTGATTAGTACCTTGAGAGAGGATTAGTCACGATTAGGATCTTAACCTTGGAAATTAACCTTGATTGTGTATGAGCATCATGAATTAGACTTGGAATAGCCTATTTCCAATTACCCCATCCTTCGATTCATTCCCATTATTCGAATTCACATCTTGCTTAGTTTGTTTCATCTTGTTCATTTGCTTAATCTTGTTAGGGTGTTTGTAAAACTCAACAATTCACTTATTTAGCTTAACTTACTTGAGTGCCTTGTATTCTACGTGCTTAGAATTAATCCCAATACGGATTGATAACCTTCTATACTACTCATATTTGAGTTATTGATACCTCCTTAAGACCGAAAAGTCTTAGTATCAAATATCCAAGGCTTTCCGAAAAAGAAATCTCTGCGAAAAGAGCTGACGAATATCATTTATGGGTGAAAGAATATGTATGTCTAAAAAATATTCATAACTTTGCGTAAATTTATACTTATATATATATATTTACACTATTTTTTCTATATATGCAGGTTACTTACTGGAACGCCACTAATCCATTTCCTACTTGGGTTCAAGAGATAGTGCATGGACCTTTGAATAAGGTCAAAACCTGGCCAATGTATTTTACAAGAGGCTATTTGTTTCATACGCATAATCACGGCACTGGACGAAAGACATGTAACTATGGGGTATGTGTTAAAGGTCAAAATTACATTGATGCATCTGATGAAGCAGATTTCTACGGGATCTTAACTGATATCATAGAACTCGAGTACGAGGGGATGGTCAATATGAGAATCACACTTTTTAAGTGTAATTGGTATGACCCTGTTATCGGTAGAGGCACTCGGAGGAGCAATGGTGGTGTTGTAGACGTTCTTTCATCGAGAAAATACAATAAATACGAACCATTTATTCTAGGTACGTACTTATTAATGTCGATATCGATCATATATATATACCATGATGTATAACTTATATATACCTTTTTATATTGCTAACAACCTCGCAAGTGGATCAAGTTTGTTATATTCCGTACCCATACACAAAGAAACCAAAGCAGTTGTGGCTCAATGTTCTAAAAGTGAATCTGAGGGGTAATATTTCAGGTGAATATGAAAAAAAGAACCGACTCTTTTGCAAACAGAAAATGATGATGCTGTATTGATGACTACAATTGAAGATCTCGTACTCGACAATTTCGTACAAGGAGACCAAATAAACCTCGATTACGAAGTCGGAGATGCAGAACCAGAAGATGAATCAGATGACGAAGAACCCTTCTAACTCACTATGTTACTTATGTCACAATTTCGTTGTAATTTGTCTTTTACATTATTTCGGTGTAATTTGTCTTTTACATTATTAATCAGTATTTTTTCTCGTTTTGAGTAAAACAAAAAAAAACAGTCCTCACCAGGACTCGAACCCGCATGTGAAGAGAAACAAGTGTGAGATCTTTACCAGTAAGCCATAGTGTTTAATTGGTATTTAACACAACAAATAATTATTATGTCTACCTGCTTTATTCAGAATAAAAAAAAAAACACTGCCCACAACCAGGGACTCGAACCCGAGTACAAAGAGAAACATAGTGAGATCTTTACCAGTAAGCCATAGTGTTTAATCGTTCTAAATCACACCAAATAATTATTAAGTCTACCTGCTTTTCATTCAGATTAAAAAAAATAAACTTACGAAAACCCTAAGTCCCTCAAGTCTCAGCATTCAGTCTTCTTCGTCTCCGATTAGAGATCGAAATCCCTTTTGCTCTCATCTTCGCCTTCGATCCCACCTTCCGTTCTTCTTCTTCGATCCCACCTTCCGTCTAGAGCTTACGATGCCGGAAACTAAGAAAGGTAAAGGACGGCAAAGATTCGTTCCCAACGTTTCTCAGAGAGCCGGAGCGTCTTCGTCATGAACACCAAACCCTCTACCGCCGTAGTACACCTTCACGCCGGTGGCCCAATTTCTTCCGCATCTGTCATCACCACCTCTGAACCCCGTGCAAGCTCAACCTTCAACGACATCACCAAATGTCCAGGATTTTTCTCCGCCTACCCATCTTTTCCAGAACATCTCATCGAATCCACCACAAAGCAATCCATCTCAAGGTCAGACGACTCCACGAGAAAGCTCTCAACCTCAAGATCAGACGACTCCAGGACAAAGCTCTTCGATTCCTTCGCTGCACAACTCCAAGGGTAATAGTAATCAGTCTTCTCACGCTCACATCTCCAACGACTTTGAAGCTAATCTGATTGATGACAATGCACATATTGAGGCCGATCTCCAGGAAGAGCAACGTATGGTGCTTGAGGCGCTGCTAAGGGTGCCTAACCGGCATGAGTATACGACTGTGCTGTCTCCGACACGCCCTCGGTCGCCAAACACCACTTGGTAGGTTTCTATCAATTCATGTCTGAATTCGACTTCCTGTCAAGAGGCGAGTTTACAGTTTGTTATTAGAATTGTTTTTGTGTTTGGAATTGATGATGTATGATTTGCGTGTGTGGAATTGATGATGTTTATGATTTGCGTGTGTGGAATTGATGATGTTTATGATTTGCGTGTGTGGAATTGATGATGTATGATTTCCTGTCAACATGACTGTATATCTTGCAAGGATAATGGTCATTAAAGTGCTCACCAGGATCAATTCTCTGTTTGGTAGACTAAGCAATTACATAGTGTCTAGGTTTGGCCGTGACAAGGGAAAGCTGACAAGGAAGATCACCAAGATTTTCACAAACAAGTTTGATGGTCCATACTACAGTTGGACTGTTGTGCCTCGCGATAGACAGGAAAGATATTTCGTCGAGTTCGCGGTAAGCATTTCTCTCCTCCAAGCTTCATATATGTCTTTCTTTCTATTCTGTCCAGTAACACCATCTACTTGTCTTGTAGAAAACCCACACATGGGATCCCTTAATCTCAGGGGTTTGTTCAATGCAACAAGAATGCAAGAAACTCTTTAATCCAAACAAACAAGTGTGGTTTTGGTTTTCTAACAACCTAATGATTCAAATTAAACAAGTGAACAAGTAATAGCACTAAAAACGATTAAGACAATGATTAAAAAAGGATCTTTGGGCAAGGCAATTGATTTGGAGAAATCTTGAGTTAAGCAATGATGTCTATCCAATCACAAAAGTGCATTTCCTTAAGCCTAAAACACTAATCAAGATTAGCCTAATCTCTTAGCACTAATCACTTCACTAATTACAAAATCAAGATCAAATTCTCATTTGTGAAAATGTAATTAACAAGCATTAATCATAAGTTCTATTAGCCAAGATTCACTTTAGACATTCACTCTCATGAGTTAAGTATGAAAATCTCTTATTTAGTTCATTTGAGAATGTCATCAAACACCTTGTATGCATGAAATTCCCTATGATCTATATTAACTATCTCTAGCCTAACCTAGCATTGAAACCACTAAATAAGAAAGGAAATAACATCATTAAGCTCTAAACATCAAAGATTAACAAAAGAAATCCCTAATCTACCAAGCCCAATTATCCAAAAGGGATCTACTCACTAATCATATTGAAACCATCAAATCCCATAAGAGAAGAGATAGATTTCATGATTAGATGATTGACAATGAAAGAGATTAGAGAAATTAAGAAACTAAGACTTTTAATTTCATAAAACTCAAGATATCTCTTACAAAATGTTTAGAACCCTAAAAAGAGGTTTCTTTGCTTAAAAACAAGAGAAAAGAAAAGCATATCTCATGAAAAATTAGGTTTTCAAGTATTTAGAAGGTTTTGGGCAAACCGGGTCAACCCAGGACAAACCGGGTACTGCCCCGGTTCAAATGGGTCAAAGATGGTCGCACAGGCTCACACCGATCGGTGCTGGAGTGGTGTGGAGAACCGGTGTGAGTTCTGGGTTCTTGCACCGAGCGGGAGCACCGGTCAATGGCGGGTCGGTGTTGGAACTTCTTCGGTCGAGGTTGAGGAGGACACCTGATAATGGATAATTTGTATCTAATACCAATTACCCAAATGCTATCGTTGTAGCACTTGGGGATCAATCCAAGGGAGGCACAAAAGAACAACACACTAGGAATGCAAGAAATGACTTAAGCTAGAGAAAATGTTTTGGGTTTTTATATTTTTGAACAAAGAAAACAAAGGATAGAAGTGTTGGAAAAATGAATTAACTATCAAGAAGACGGTTAATGAACAAACAATGATGATTTAGATTGAATTAAACACTATCCTAGAACATGGAATTCACAATTATGACTAATCCACTCTCATAGCACTAATCACTTTGTTCATCACCAAATCAAGAACAAACTCTCGTTTGTGATAAGATGATTAGCAAGCTTTAATCTCCAATTCCACTTAGTTCACTAATCACCCTAGACATCAACTCTCATTGGCTAGGCATGAAAAGCTCACAAAAGGTTCGGTTCAAGCATTTCATCGAACACCTATCGGGCGTGAAATGCTTAAGCTCTAGTTTTGATCTCTCAATCTAAATCTAGCATTAAGAGCTAACCTATGTGAATGATCTAACAAGGATCAACCTAATTCATCATCATCTAACCATCAAGACAATCAACAAATGATGCTAATACACACAATCTATGCTATTCCTTAGGTTAAGTTCACTAATTATGACTAATCCTCTCTCAAGGCACTAATCACTTTGCTAATCACTAAATCAAGATCAAATTCTCATTTGTGATGAAATGATTAGCAAGCATTAAGATCAATATTCAAATCAACCAATAAACACCTTAAGCAACTACTCTCATAGGTTAAGAATGTTTATCTCTTTTCTAAGTTCTTTGAGGAATTTCATCAAACACCTTGTGGGTGTGAAATTCCCAAAGATCTATATTGACTCTCTCAAGCCCAATCTAGCATTAAGATCACTTAGAAAGAAAGGAAAGCAATGATTTAGAATCTAAGCATCACAAATCAATCATCAACCCATAAAAATCAAGCAAACCAAAATCTAACAAAAACCCTAAAGTCTAAACATGAAGAACAAAAGAGAAAAAGACATAAAGATAAAGAAATTGCATAAATAAAAGATAGAGTTGAAGAAATCTTCTCTAGAGTGGCATTTGTTATGAAGAGCAATCAAAATCCCTCCAAAAGAGAGTTTGGGTCGTGCCCAACCCTTGGGAGAAGAAGACTTAGCTACAAAATTAGGTTTCAAGAGTATTTATAGAAAAATGGGCGAACCGGGTCAACCCGGAACAAACCGGGTATTGACCCGGTTGAAATGGGTCAAATATGGTCTTGAGTGGTCTCACACCGACCTGTTGCACCGGTCTGTGGTGATCGGTGTTGCTGCTGGGTTTCAACTCCGGGCGGAACTCGTTTGGGCGGCAGACAGACATGTCTTTGCTAAATATGATGTATCTTTTGAACCACAGCTCCACACGACATGAAACTACCTCCAGATGACAGCCAACTCAATTATCTAGAACTTCTATGAAGATCTCCGAAGCTAAATCTGATTGGAGACCCTTCGTTCGGGCCGATCTTTCAGACCCATCGGGTGAGCTCGGCTGGTAAGTGCTACACCGTTTTGTTGCACCGGTTTGTGGTGATCGGTGCTTAGCCTCTGGCTTCACACCGGTTTGTTGCACCGGTCTGTGGGGAAGTCCTGGGTTGGTGCTTAGCTTCTGGTCCCATACCGGTTTGCTGCACCGGCCGGTGGTAAGCGGTGTAGACGTGTGGCTCGGCCAGGAAGATACGACTCCAGTAAAACTGTCGTAACTCTCCAACCACGTATTCAAATCGCCTGATTCGACTTCTCCCGGACAGCTAAGGAACTCCTCTACATCTTTCATGAAGGTTGTCAAGGCTGATTCAGATCGGAGGAGCTTCGTCCAAACACATCTTTCCGGAGTCTCGGATGAGCTTTGCACTTCACTTAAGTCCCAATCTCCAAATTTGTCCAATTGCCTCCAATTACCTAGGAAATACTCCAAAACATGCAAAAACTTCGTAGGACCTAATGCAACATCCTAAACTCTAAATGAGACCTAAATGCAAAACAAAACCATGATTATGCATGCAAATGACACAAAGCTCTAAGTAAAATGTATGCTAGAACATGTAAAATATGAAGATATCAACACCGGACAGCTGGATCGGTGTGGACGGAGGCTCGGACGGTGCTTA
The DNA here is from genome assembly GCA_002933915.1 of Eutrema heterophyllum. Taxonomy (NCBI): domain Eukaryota; kingdom Viridiplantae; phylum Streptophyta; class Magnoliopsida; order Brassicales; family Brassicaceae; genus Eutrema; species Eutrema heterophyllum. The sequence continues at coordinate 485,140 of PKMM01039102.1, read as the reverse complement.
GCTTCAGCTCGCACACCGTTTGGCCACACCGGACGAGAGCAGGTCGGTGCTATACTGGCCGGACACCGTTTGGCCACACAGGAAGGCCGAGCGGTGTGGTCTTGTTCTTAGCCTTCTTTTGCTTCTAACTCCTTTTCCTTGCTCCAAGTCCGAATGGCATCAAGTCCTTTTCTCCAAATCACCTCCCAAACACCTAGAATACACTCCAAAATGCACAAGACTCACTAGGACCTAATGCAAACAGCTAATACTCTAATTTAGACCAAAATGCTATAAAAACTATGAAAGACACATGCATGAGACCCGCAACACTAAATAAAATGCATGCTAAAATCACTACAAGAAAACAGTCGTTTTACAACGGACAGAATCGATGTAAAATCGATGTAAAATCGGGTTTGGGACGATTTAGCGACGATTGTCATTTCGTCGTAAATTGTTCGTCGTTAAACCCTAATCGTCGCAGAATCGTCGTAAAATCTGGGACGCATATAAATCGTCGTAACACCGTCGTAAATAATTCGTCGTAAATTCGTCGTAATAATACGACGAATTTACGACGATTATACCACAGACGTGTTACGACGATGTTACGACGGATTATTTACGACGATGTTACGACGGATTATTTACGACGAGGTTACGACGAATTCGTTACGACGAATTTACGACGATATATCGAATTATATTAATTAATAAATTATTATTTAATAAATAATAAATTTAAATATATATTAATAAATTATAATTTAAATAATTATAATTAAAATTTTATAAATAATTCTAAAATACAAATTTTAAATATATAATAAAATAATTAAAATTTTATTAATAATTCAAAAATACAAATTAAAATCCCAAATACAAACTACAATATACTAATTTAGGTTACGTACCAAAAAGTACCCGGCGGGCGGAGCGGATCTAACCGGGGTAAACAATCATGACCCGGCGACCGCAAAATGTCCTCGACTGTCAATCCCGCATATATCACAGCGGGTCGAGGGGTGGGAGCACCTGGCGGTGGCGGGGTCGCCTGTGGGGCGGGCCCAGTGTCCGGAACCACAGACGGTGTGGCAGACGATGATGGGGCGGCATCCGAATTAACACTCGGCCCCGACACGCCACCCATAAATGCGCGATAATGATTCCTACGTGGCCCCATATCTAAAAAAAAATTAACGACTATCAAAAATATAATATATCCAATCTAATTCCAATCATATATAATTCAAATTCTATCTAATTATTCCAATCCCTATCTACTATTAACAATCAAATATACTAATCTAATTTATTATTAAAACAAAAAACAAAAAAAAAAAAATTTACCTTAGAGAGAGAAAGCTCCGGAATTCGGTAGAGAGAGAAGGAGATTGTGAGTTGTGAGGGAAAAATCTAAGCTCGGGTATATATAGATTTTGTGGCCGTCGTAATTTCGATGCTATATTACGACGAATTTACGACGGTCCGTCGTAAAATCGTCGTAATCCACGAAACCGAATAGTAAACCAATAAGAACAATTTCCCTACGCGGGAAATTGTCACTCCACGCAGGAAAATTAATTTTTGGGTACGACGATTTTACGACGGAATCGTCGTAAAATCGTCGTAATTGACCATCGAAATTACGACAGATACGTCGTAAGTTCGTCGTAATAATAGAAATTTAAACCCTAAACCCTAAACCCTAACACACATATCCGTCTGGTATTAACGAAGTATATTTGTACATCAAAAACTTTTCATTATACCCAATACAATCAATAATGATGATTGAATCTGAGAAATGGAAAATTTCCTTATCTCCGCTTAATACTCCATAACATTTGTTGTATAAGTTTCTTCTTAACATGCATGAAGTATAAATTGTTAATCATTTTTGTATTACGTCAAACAACGAATCGAGAACTTATGTAAAACAATATAAATGATGCAAAACCAAACATTTATAACCAATCCTAAACCCTAAACCATAAACCCTAAACCCTTTTACCCTATTAAGTATTACGGCGATATTACGACGAATTCGTCGTAAATTCGTCGTACTTTACCATCGACATTACGACGAGTTCGTCGTAACATCGTCGTAAAGGTTGAATTTGAAATAACACGATACCATTCTATTGAACCGGAAATTTGAATTAAATGGTTAAAGGTTTACGACGATATTACGACGAATGTCTTTAATCGTCGTAAATCCGTCGTAATAATGATAACCGGAGATAACCGGAGAGGTGATCGAAAGGACTCCCGCAGGTCTAATATTCGACATGTGGGAATCCTTACAATCCCATCTCCGATTATCTCCGGTCATATGCCGAGATCAAGTTTTATTATAAAAATTAAAATAAGAGCAATTAATTACATATATAAATCAATCAGAATCATCATCGCCGCTCGGTTCATCATCTTCATTGGGTTCATCATCTTCAGGTTGAGAATCATCGTCACTCTCATCAAACTCATCGGAATCGCCTTCTTCTTCTGTGTCGTCAGGTAAACATTCAAGTTCCCGGTTGCGGGGATCAATTAACAGAACGTTTTCCGTAATCTCTGGTTCTGTAATGTCACAGCAAGAATCTTGTTGCATT
>PKMM01039102.1:442581-474942 GCA_002933915.1 Eutrema heterophyllum | reverse complement strand
TGATTGAGTGTTGATTGATTGTTGCATTTTCGTTGACTGAGTTAGTTTACTGGTTATCATTTTTCCATTTCAGGTTGCTGAATTAGGCAGACCAGTGAGTTTCGGTGAGGTTTTCATCATGGCTAATACTAAGAAAGATGGAACCTTTGTAGATAAAAAAGCGGAGCAAGTTGCTGAGCTCTATACGCAGAAAAAGCAAGAGAAGTTGTCTAACCTCGAGTCTGATACCACAGAGATTTCTGATGGTCGTCATCCACAGCTATCCATTGAAGAGGATAACGAGCTTTTTATTCAGGTTAAGCGCTTCCTTCACTAATTTGTTATGTTTAGGATTTTGATTGATGATATAGTGTTTGGTATTAATTTTCTTTCTTTTTTTTTGGTAGTCTACATTCACAAATGATAGAGGAGACCTGTTTGGCATTGGAAGCCTCAAGAATCAGCTCAAGGGAAAGGGAAAACACTTGCAAACCTCTGCTTCTTTCCAGCATATGCAACAACAGCTTGAAGCGGCTCAAAGGAAATTGGAGGAACAAGCTGCTCATATCGCCCAGCAAGAAGCAGAGAATGCTCGACTTGCAGCTGCTCAAAAGGCCCACACCGCCGAGCTTGCGATTGTGAACAAGTTCTTGAAAACCGACAACAGATTCCTCGCATTCCTTGCCCAAGAAACAGATGCTGATGGTCCATCCTCTCCTCTCCACTGATTTAGCTAACTTCTTTCTCCCTTCTCACTTGAAATTTTAAACTTATCTTATCTTTTGGAAATGGAAAGAACTTGTTTTTCCATTTTGGTTTAGAACATGAAAGTTATGTTATTTTGTTGTATGAATATCTTGGTGTATAATATTTGGTGTTTATGTTTATCAGATTGTTTCACTTCTGTTTAGAGTTTCAAGTTTTAAGTTTTAATCTAGTAGGTTTTAATTATGAAATTGATAATCTAGAAGGTTTCACAAAATTTAAATAAACAGTCGGTAAACATTCGGTAAATTGCCAAAATACAAACCCGATGCTCATTTCAGTCGTAAATAAGTAGCAAAAATAGTAGGTAATCAGTCGTAACTCAGTCGTTATAATTTACGACTGATTACCGACGACCCAAGTAGTAGCAACCTATAGTCGCTATTCAGCCACTAATCAGTCGTAAATTGTTACGACTGATTACCGACTACTACGATTGTAGTAGCAAAGATCAGTCACTATTCAGTCACTAATCAGTCGTAAAATTTTGCTACAGATTAGCGACTGAATAGCGACTGCCTAATATCAGTCGTAAATCAGTCGTAATTTTGCGACTGATATTTTTAGCGACTAGACCTTTACCTACTGCAAAAATCAGTCGGTAATCAGTCGTAACAGGGTGTTTTGCTACTGATTACCGACTGATTTTGCAGTAGTAAAAAAAATGTTTTCTTGTAGTGACTCCCAAAAGCTCTCCAGCCACGGCCAAGAGGCAATTCACCGTGGCCAAGAAGCCTCCACCCGCGGCCAAATGAAGGTTCGCCGTGGCCAGACCAGTTGGACCCGCGGTGGAAGTAGTTTCGTCCCGTAAGCCCAATTTGCAAGGCCCATTCAATTCCCGTCACTTGAAACCCTAAAAACCAACGTAAGTAGAAGAGAAGACCTATAAATATGCCTCTTAGAAGACCTAATTTCGTGTGCTTGCTTTTACACCATTTTTAGTTTAGTTTTGTTCTTACTTTTACTCTTAAACTCTTGTTCTTTACTTTTCGAGATTGGTGAAGAGGTTCTCACTGGACTTAGTTCTTAAAATCGTGAGGCTCCTTCATCAATCTCCTACAATTTACTCAATCATGATTTTCAATTCATCTATGTTCGAGTAGTTTTATTGTTGGGTTATAGGATTTATCAACGGGGAATTCTATGTTCGATAAGGATTTCACGAGATAAAACCCTAGCCGATTGCTAGAGCTCTTTCTTATAGATCGTTGTTAATGCTAAATCTAGCGTCATGAACTAGAGGTGATTCATAGGTGTTAAGTACCACCAAAAGTGCTGGATCTAAAAACATCCGAATCGTTTATCTATAAGAGCGTGCGCGTCGTAAAATTTCGAAAGTATACTTACGGAGTGCCGTTAACTAAGAAGAACTAGCGCGAACAACACGATTTTCCATGCGGCCAGAGACAAAAGCAATTGGTCGAGTGTATAGTCGATGTGATTTTTCGAGAAACCATCAAGAAAATGAACATCATGCTGACAGAATTCATAGCTGAACCGAGACCACTTACTTGATTCTATAGAGACACGACGATGACCCTCGGCACAATCAGGCTACCAGTCCATGGAAAAGGCGTGACGGATATCATGGAGTTTTCCATAACGGAACTCCCGACGATATACAACGTCATCATGGGAACTCCGTCGATAAACTCCATGCGAGCCATCCCATCCAATTATCATCTTTGCATCAAGTTCCCAACCCTCGATGGAGTTAAGACAATCTGGGGGAACTAGAAGGAGTCAAGAGTCTGCGTCCTGGCCGAGCACAAACTCAGGAATCCAGTAACCGACGTTAAAGGAAATCGGAAGAAGCCAAAGACGGACCAGGAGTTAGAGAAGGACCTGGCCAAACTCTTATAGTAATTACATATCACGGAGGCTCGGGAAGAAGAGTTTGAACCGACCCGCGAGCCTGTAATCTCAGTTTGTATCCACGACGCCTATCCAGATCGATGAGTGAAAATTGGGGCTACACTGAACGAGGTGATCTAAGCCGAGATGATCACCTTCTTGAAAGAAAATGTACAAATGTTTGCATGGGCGGCAGAAGATATGCCAGGCATCAGCATCGACGTCACTTGCCACGAGCTAAACGTAGATCCAACATTCAAACCCATTAAAGAAGAACCGCTATTAATCTACATCGCCATTTCCACCACAACCGTTAGCAGAGTGCTCGTGAGAGAAGAACGAGACGAGCATAAGCCTATCTTTTATGTTAGCCAGACCTTTACAGACGCAGAAACAAGATATCCGCAAATGGAGAAGCTGGCACTCGCGGTGGTCATGTTCGCTCGGAAACTGAGGCCGTACTTTCAAATATCGGAACAGAATCTGCGCGAAGTCCCAAGTACTAACAGACTTTCTAGTTGAGCTCCCAGCAGAAGGACTAGAAGAGCTCTGTTTGGACACTTCACGTCGACGGCTCATCCTCAAAACAAGGTTCCGGCGTCGGAATTGGTCTAACATTGATAACACCGTATATTTACCCATTTTACCTCTTATTTTAGAACAATTTAATAAGTGTTTCATTCACTTTTATATGTTTTTATCACGATTTGCGCGTATTAGTAGTTTCAAGACTTTTTTCAAATTACTTAGGCAAAAGCATAGCAAATTGGAGAAAAACTAGATTTTTCGGCTCTGAGTCAAACCGTCAGAAGTTCAACTGCCAAAGAGGTTCTTCTCACCGTCTGATCCAGCCCACTTTTGGGGATATTCAAGAAGGACCAGCTACCTTTCCACTCCAACTGATTTGAGGACGATCCAATGGTTCAATCAAAAGATACATCAAGAACAAGACTACCCATCCGGCCACTCTCGGAAGCTCTCCACCCGCGGCCAAGAGGCAGTTCACCGCGGGCAGAAGCTCTCCACCCGCGGCCAAGGAGTGATTCGATGCGGTCAGAGCCCATGGACCTGCGGCCAACCCCTGTTTGGTCCCATAAGCCCATTTGCAAAGCCCGTTCAAATCCCGTCAACTTAAAACCCTAAAGACCGACGAAAGAAGAGAGAAGACCTATAAATATATGTCTTAGAAGACCTAATTTCGTGTGCTTGCTTTTACACCATTTTTTAGTTTAGTTTTTGCATTAGTTTTCTTAAGTTGTTATTCTTTACTTTCGAGATTGGTAGAGAAGTTCTCTCCGGACCTAGTTCTTAAATTCGAGAGCCTTCTTCTTCCATCTTCTTCTTTTATTTAATTATGTCTTTACTTTCAATTATGTCCAAGTAGTTTAGTCGTTGGGTTTAAAGAGATTATCTAAGGGGAATTCTATGTTCGATAAGGATTTCACAAGGTAAAACCCTAGCCGTATTCTAGAACTCTTTCTTATAGATCGTTGTTAATGCATGAATCTAGCGTCATGAACTAGAGGCTGATTCCTATGTGTTATAAGAACCACCAAAAGTGCTGAATCTAACCACTCGAATTTTTCATCTTTAAAAGTGTGTCGCGTCATAAGATACAAAAGTATACTTATGGAGTGCCGTGAATGTTCAAAAACCAGCTCAAACATCATGACTTTCTGCGCGGCCGGCGACGAAAGCTACCGGTTAAGTATATAAGTTATTGGTGCATAGGATGTACGAAAGTAGGTTACGCCATTTATTTTGTTTCACACAAGTTCATCTAGAGCTAATCTAAACAACCTAATGATAGATTACAACATACCCACGAAACTGCAGATTCAAGTTTAAGAACAAACTCGACAGTAACTAGATCAACACGAACTAAAACCCTAATTGTTTTTTTTTTGATTTTTGAGGAACTAAACTCGATAACAACGCTTAAACAAGCAGCTAACTACGAAATTCACACAGGAAAAAAGAGGAACAGACTCGACAATCAACAGGAATGTGAACAGACTCGAGACACCAAGAAAAAAAAAAAATAACAGATGCAAAAATAACAAGGAACAATATTACCCAGATTGTGTAGAGCGAAGCTCTGATACCACTTGTTATGAACTCCCTAGAAATCGACACTCTAATACTGGGCCTTGCAAGCACAAGTGCTTCAAGGGTTGTGGAAGGAATGGTCACACAAAGGAGGCGGGAGGTCCTTTGATTAACCAAGTCTATCTGCTTTGGATATGACACACCAAAGAAGAATCAACACGCTGGATATTACACACCAGCACTCAAGGAAGAAGAGAATCGCTCTCCAAAACCAAAAGAAAAAGAAACTGCGTTTTTGATAAAAAGGAAGATCAGTTTGTCGACAAAGGAGGCTAGGGTTTTATAAAAGAAAGCGACAACTAAAAAAAAATAATAATAACAACTTAAACTTGCTGGGCCTTGCTTCAATTTCGTGTGGGCGTTTCTAATTCAGCTAAGATCCACTTCATTGCTCTTTCAAACAGGCCTGGTCAAAATTCTTCATGGGCCATGACTTGTCTCTTCATTTTGGGCTTGAAATACACTTCTGCTTCACTTGTAATGGTGGGTCAAAATTGATGATGAAAATCAGAAGTGGGCTTAAGACAAATCTTCATTGATGGGCTTGGATCATGATCAACAAATGGATCTATTTGTCTCATTAAAAACCTTACTTTGGAAAACTCATTGGGACAAAACCAAAGCAAGGGAAAAAGAGTGCAAATGAGTCACATACCCATTTGTTGATCCTCTTGAAATTCCCGGATCAAACATTGTTGTTGACCTAATCCATTTCTTCTTAAGTCGAGCTTTGGTCATGGGACCAATTGGAACAAGCAAGATCTCCTCAGCTTCATGTTCATCCGCAGGTGCAAGCTCAGCTACAAGCTCTGGTTGGAGCTCCATCTCCTTAATACTGTCCATGATCATATTAGTTATCGACGTCTCGTCTGATAGTGAAGTGGAGACCGACCCGTCAGAAGCTTCTGAGGACGACTAGGATAATTGTTTTCATAGGAGTAGAATTTAAAGGTTTTCGATTCATTTAGTATTAGGATTTTTACTTTAAAGTTTATTTTTGCCTATTTTTCAAACAATGTTCTACTCCTTCTCACATTATTAAAAGGTTTTGGTTTTAATTTAAACTTGATTTTGGCAACGTTCTTTAAACTCTCTCTCTTTCACATTTCTATCTACATCCACTCTACGTTCCTAACCTTAACCTCCATCCGATTGGCGATCTTAACTTAGCATATTTGACATTGGTGCTTCACCTTCAACATTTTCGGCATTGGTGTACCCACTTTGGCGTTTGACTCATTTTCGAAATTTTCTTCCCTTTCGACTTTTAGTTTTTCATTTCTTTCCATAGTCTTCTTCCTAGGATTCGGGGACGAATCCTCTGTAAGGAGGGGAGATTGTAACATCCCGACCTTCGGTCTGGTATGTTTTCGTTAATTTATTTCCGGTTTAAGTTGATTCTAAATCCTTCCAGAATATTCCAGCAGAGATTTTCTTTTTATTCCTTTTGCAACTAAAATATTTATTTTCCTTTTTGGATAAGCTCAAATCTTCATTTTCTTTTCTTTTTCCTTTTTCTTTTCTAGAAACAATTCCTATATAAATACCTAGTTTCTCTCACTCACTCGTTTTTTTAGAAAACCCTAAACACAAACTCACATCTCCTCTCTCTCTCTCTCACGCCGCCTCTCTCTTTCTCTCTCTCCTCCGCGCGATCGCTCTCTCTCTCTCCTTTCCGTGACTCTCTCTCCTCTCCGCACGATGACCATGCCGCCTCCTTCTCTTCAACGAGCTCCTCCTCATCGAGTTCTGGTGATCAGCCTTCTCCTTCTTTCTCCTCTCTTCCATTGCCTCCTCATATGCCAAGGTGAGGACTTGTTGCCCCTCACTTGCTTTCATAACAAGTTTTCACTATTTTTGATAAGTCTTTTCTTAAACCTAGCTTTCCTCTAAGCAAGCTACTTGATTTGCTAAGAGTTCTCTATTGATTGCTAATTGACTATACTATGTATCTAAATCACCATTTATAGTTTAGATCTGTTATTAGGTTATGCTAGATCTGTTTCTAGGGTCGGTGGATGAATGATTTTTGCTTGTTGCACAAGTTACCTGAATATGGAATAAAGATTAATGAACCCTAATAATCTGGTGAATTGATTGTTAAGAATTGATCCCTTTGTTACAACTTGGTTGAGTCCTGTTTGTGAGTCATGAACCTAGATGGATGAGAATGATGAAGTTGTAAACCGGTATTGTGTGAAGTGTCTAGTAGTAGAGTAATGGAACTAGTGTGGTGTACACTTTGACATTGGACCTTCTGTGATTATTGTTCTGGTGGCTTGACATCGGACCTTCTGTGGTGATTGTTCCGGTGGGGTGTATGCTATGGCATTGGAACCTTTTGTTTGATGGGATTGGTTAGGTGTAGCTCATGTATTAGAACTGTATGTCGTGATGGGGAGATGGAGTGAACCTTGATGTCATAACCCAACGTTGTGGGAGTTAAGCTAGCCCTGGTGGTCTTTGTGACATAACAGTCTGTGATGACTGGCAGAGAGGCATGACCGGTATCGGTGGGATTCCTACAAGAAGTTGGTATCGAGTGTCTCTAGAATTTGTTGTTGTGCTCTTCCCTTGTGTGATTTTACCCTATTTGCTGTTGTGCTTGTTTTAGGATTAAACTCTCATCAATAGTAATGCGCGTAAATGCATGTAAGTGAACTGTGAGTCTCTATAAGGCTCATCCTCACTGAGTAATCCCTATTACTCACCCCTCCTCTTCCCTTTTATCTGTACAGGTTAGCGAGGATCGGTTATGTCTAATATTGTTGTGTGACCTGGGCGTTTTCCTGGCGATTCTGTTGTACTCCCCAAGGGACCAAACCGGGCGACTAAACCCACACGGTTTAGTCTGCCAACCAATCATGCCCGATTTCCCCGGTTTCTTCGGAGGCCCGTGATATGGATGTTACAGGAGGAGTGCCCGAAGATAGTATCAAGCTCATCTTGTTTCCATTTTCTCTTGGAGAGAAAGCAAGCCAATGGGAGAGAGCATTACCAACTCACTTGGTAAGTTCTTCGGAAGATTGGAAGAGGATCTTCCTTCTACAGTTCTACCCCACACACAAAACGGTCCAAATTAGGAGGGACATCTTGAACTTCAAACAAGGCATGCATGAGACCTTTCATGAAGCGTGGGAAAGACTTATAGGATACACTCGGGATTGCCCCCATCATGGGTTCAAGAAAGAAGCTATCCTTAGTACTTTCTATTGGGGAGTTGCGAAGGAGCACAAATGAACATTGGATGTAGCTAGCAAATGGCGTTTTGCAAACCTCACCGTGGAACAAGGAGAGCTACTTGTTGAGAACTTTGCTAAGAGTCATGTAAGCTACAATGAGAGGCATGATACGACCCCTCTAGAAGGATCATGTCAAGACTCTAAATGGAAAGGCTTGCAAGATAAATTGAAAATAAATGAAAAGCTCATAAGCGTGCAACAAAGAGGAATTTGTTTGGTTCATGAGCAACGCCGAGATGAATCCAATCTCGTGGTCAACAATGGGAATTACAACCAAGGGAGTAGGCTTCTCAATCAATGGTCTAACCATGAATTTCAAGGAAATCAACAAGGCTACCAAGAGAGCCATGAGTGTGCTCAAATCTCTAACCAAGAGGAGGAACAAAGGAAGGTACTCCATCGAATCCTAGAAGGTCAACAAGTGAATGATATCAAGTTTGGCAAGATGATGGGAGCAATGAATGACAAAACTAAGGGCTTACATGATAAGATCACCCTTAAGATTAAGCAATTAGCCTCACATTTAGAGACTATAGAATCCAAATTGGTCCAACTCTCTTTGCCATCCGAGACACCAAAGGATTTGAGGGTTTTACCAATTGTTAAAGTTGGGATTGATGAGGAAAAGACTCTCAAGGGTTTTATTGGACGAATTGGAGACTCCAAGCAAGAAGAGGAGGTTAGAGACGTGGGCAAAACTCAAAGTTATGGTTTAGCCTCCATCCAATGGGTTCATGAAGAAAAGAGTTTTTTTTAGAAGAACAAAAGGGAAACAACTTTTGGAAATGCTATTGAATATGCATTCGCTCTAGATGGAAAACAACTAAGCTCTTTCTTCTTCCCCTCATTGGAGATTAAGGAGAATGATGAGCATAAGAGAAATGCTAAGAAAGTGAAGGACGTGGAGTTTGAAATCAAGGATGCACCTTGTTTTGATCTTGTGATTTTATTGATCATGTCTTAGCTGAAGCAAGTTGTGAATTAAGTCCATCCCTATCAATTAGAACCTTAATTTCACTCACAATTATCATGATCATGCATTGAAGAATAGACTCATGGCTTACCTTATACATATTTGGGTCTTCTTACTCCTTTTTACCACACTTTGCTGGCCCAAATAGCCAAATCCCATCATTGGATTGGTTCTCCACACCCTAAACCTTACCTCCTTCAAGCCAATATCAATAGTGAGTGATGGCGACGCCTTATTTTTGAGCAAACTTGGCAAAACGTGTTAAGTTTAGGGCGACAATGATAGGTTTCCTGGTAGATCTAGTTCCAACATCAAGGAACTAGTCTAGTATAGGCTAGATAGGTTTGGAAACTTTGGGGTGGTTGGTGAGATCGGTTAAGAAAAGAAAAGAAAAACGATGGGAAGTGAAATGAAGAGAGAGGTGGTACAAAAAGAAAAGATGGGAAAAATAAGTTGAAATGGTTGATGGTATAAATAATAAATAGCTCTAAGTGTGAAAGTCAGCCTCTAAGTGTTTGAAATGAAAAGAAAGGAAGCAAAAAAAAAAAAATGGCTAAGACATCAAAGTGATGAGAAATGAGGCAAAATAAGAAATCGGAAAGAAGAGCTAAAGGAATGGAAATGAAAGACACCAAGCCATGTGATGATTGAAAAAGAGAAAGAATTCCCCTAACTGAGAGGAAGATGAGGTGAAACAAAGAGAAGATGTCGGTTAAGAAGGCAAAATGCCTCTGGAAAAGGGTAGCCTAGGGTGATACTTGATGGGCTTAGAAGACTAGGAGTTAAAGACATTTGGGGGCATTGGGTAGATGGGAATTTATCCTTATATGCACCGGTTGCCTTTTACTTTTATCATTTTGCTAAAGTTTGCCCATTCATAGAGAGATCCCTTGTAATTGGAGCACCCACACATATGTTGAGATCATCTTTGTCTCAAAACCAATTCCCTTGACCAAATGAGTTTGTTTAATTTGCATGAGCATGATTCACCATATCATTTAAATAATGTTAAGGGATGGATGCTAAGAATTCTTGTGTAGGTTGGGGGCTTGAGCTTGACTCATGTAGGGATAGACATGGCTAACTATTTTTTAGTAGAACTTGTTTGATTGCATCTTAGAACTAGCAACTTGGGCATTGATTTTGAACTCTTTTAATGATACTTGTGGATTTGAGCTCCCATCTTCAAACCTCTCTCTCTTCTTGTTCTTGTTTGTTTGCTTGAGGACAAGCAAAGAATAAATTTGGGGGAGTTGATATACTCGTATTTTATCTCATTTTAGCATGAAATTTAGATAGGTTTCCATGACATTCACTTGCATTTACATAGTTTTCTTTGGTTTTGCATTCATATTTAAGGTCTAGTGACTTTTAGATTAGCTTTTGCATGTTTTGTTGCATTTCAGAGTCTTTTAGGTACCCTTTGGAGTTGAAGAGGCTTGATGAAGTTTATGAGAAGATCAAGGACCAAGAAGGAGTCATTTGTAGCAAAGTCTAAGGCAGGACACTTCAGATCGATCGATCTAATGCTGGATCGGCCGATCCAAATCCGTTCTCGCCCAAACCAACCAAAGCCATCCAAAGGGGCTGAAATATTGGGCCAGAGGAAAAATTTTCATTCGGATTTAGCTTCGGAGATCTTCATGAAAGTCGTAGATAATTGAGTTAACTTTCGTTTGGAGGTGGTTTCAAGTGATTATGTGTAGCGGTTCAAGAGTTACAGCAGATTTAGCAAGTACATGTCCGTCTGGCCTGCTTATGAGGTTTGCCCAAGAAACCAGAGCTCAACACCGACCAGTCATTGGTCGGTTCCATTTTTTCGGTGTCAAGAAATAGAGAAACACCGACCCAAAGCCTTGCTCCATACGGACCAACTCTCACCCGGTGTCCAGCCTTTCTCCAAGACATACCGACCAACCTTTGGTCGGTACCATTCGGTCGGTATCAAGACAGGGATCAATACCGACCCAACAACACCGACCAACCACTGGTCGGTGTAGACCACCTTGACCCAGGTCGTGGGTCTCCCCTAAATAAAGGCCCTAGACCTAATTTGTAGAGCAACTTTTCTTCCCTTTTGAAAAACCTTTCCTTTTTTAGTTTTTGGAAATTTGTAAGAGATTCTTTGAAGTTTAATGCCATTTAAAGTTTGTTTCTCTTAATCTCTCTTCTCATTAATCATCTAACAATGGTATCTAATACTTTTCTTATGAGATTTGTTGCATTCAACATGATTAGTGAGTAGTCCCTTTTGGATCATTTGGGTTTGGTAGATTAAGGGGTTTCTTTTGTTAATTTTTGATGTCTAGAGTTTGATTATCTTATTTCCTTTCTTATTTAGTGTTCTTAATGCTATATTAGGCTTGAGAAAGTTGATTTGGATCATAAGGAATTTCATGCACACAAGGTGTGTGCATGAAATTCCCCAATAAACTAAATAAGAGATTTTCATACTTAACTCATGAGAATGAATGTTTAAGATGAATTTTGGCTAATATAACTTGTGTTTAATGCTTGCTAATTACTTTTTCACAAATGAGAATTTGATCTTGATTGGGTAATTAGTGAAGTGATTAGTGCTAAGAGATTAGATTGATTAGTCTTGATTAGTGTTCTAGGCTTAAGGAAATGCACTTGTGTGATTGTATAGACATCATTGCTTAGCTTAAGATTCCCCCAAATCAATTACCTTACCCAAAGATCCTCTTTTTAATCATTATCTTAATCTTGTTTAGTGATTGTTTACTTGTTTGCTTTGTTTAATTTGAATCATTAGGTTATTAAAACCAAAACCACTTGATTTGCTTAGCTTAAGAAGTTTCTTGTATTCCTAATGCATTAATCAAACCCATTTGGATTGATCCTTAAATTCTACAATGACATGAATGCTTGAGTAATTGATTAAGACTTGCAAAAATCCTACTATCAAAAGGATGGAAAAGACATTAAAATAAAATAGTAGATAAAGAAAATAGTTCGAAAATGAAAATGAAAAAGATAAAGGGAAGAAGATTGATTGAACTGTGGTGGTGATGTGCGAGGCTGGTCGTGAGTGATGAAGCGCGACGCTAAACGTCATGTGAACCATCTGTCTCGGAACCGGATAGGTTCCCATCGAACTGGTGGTTCTCCTCAAGAAAGCGTATAACACGCTTGTATTTTCTCTCTTGTCGTTCTAGCTTCCTCTCCATAGCTGCGTACTCTGGTTCGTGTGTGTGCAAAGAGCTCGCGGGTGCGGATGGTGCACGGGCCTGCGCTAGTAGGAGTAGTCGAGATCGCTCTGCAGCTGCGTCTCGCTTGGCCTTAGCCGCTAGGAACTCGCCGATAGTGTATGGTAGACGCGGGACCGTCGGTACATAGTCCGTTGCTTCCGGTCGCCATTGAGGGACTGCTCCTTCTCGGAGCCTAGGGACAGAATCACTAGGTAAAAATACAAAGTAGGACTCACCGACGGTTGGGAAATACTTGTAACCAAATCTGTCCGGGTCGAGCGATGCGCGAGAGATAGTGCGCTCTCGGGAAATTGCATGAGATTAAATGATATTCTCATAATTTACATGTTTCATCATGCATTTTAGTTAGCATTCTCTTGTCATTTGCATGCATAATCATAATTTTGTCTAGCATTTTGGTCTTTATTAGAGTTTATGATTTTGCATTAGGTCCTATAGAGTCTTTGCATCTTTTGGAATGTGTTCTAGGTACCTTGGAGGAGATTCGAGACTTGAAACTTAAGGCCGTTCGGATTGGGAGCAAGGAAAGGAAGCTAAAGACATGAAGGAGCTTGGAGAACGAACCACACCGAGCCCACCGATCAGTGCAACTAGTCGGTATCGCAGCTTCAGGGGATTACACCGAGTCCACTGGTCGGTGTAGCTGTTCGGTGTAACAACATAAGCAAAAGTCCTTAGCACCGACCAGTTGCACCGAGCCATGACGTCGGTGCGTTTCAGACGTCCTCGATAGTTTTCACCTCAATACCGAGCCCACAGGTCGGTGTGCTCGATCGGTGCAGAAACCCAAGTCCAATACCGACCCGTTGCACCGACCCGTGACATCGGTGTAAGCTGCCCCGACCCGTGACATCGGTGTAAGCTGCCCCCACCACTTTTGCCCATTTTAACCGGGTCGGTACCCGGTTTGTCCCGGGTCGACCCGGTTCGGCCACTGTTCACTATTTAAGACCTAAACCTAATTTTTCTCAGGTTATCTCTTTTTTTATGCTAAAAACATTTCCCTAAGTGTTCTAAGTACTTTGTAAGGGAAATCTTCTACTTTTTATGCAATCTAAGTTTGTTTTCTTAAATTCATTCCATCTATCTTCTATTTACTAATCAAATCATCATTTGATCATGGGTTATGGCATTTCTTTCATGGGTTGTGCTAAGAACATGGTGATTAGTGGGTAGTCTCATAGAATCTAGGGATGGGTTAGGTTTAGGATGATTCCATGGATGATTTATTATGCTTAGGGATAGATTATTGTATTTTCCCTCTTATCTAGTAAGCTTAATGCTTGATTGTGCTTGAGAAAGCCAAACTTTGATCATAGGGCATTTCACACCCACTAGGTGTTTGATGAAATGCCTTGAGGAGCTTTTTAAGAGATAAGCCTTCTTAGCCTAAAAGATTAGTTATCTAGGATGCTTATTTGGTTGATCTCGTTAAACCTTAACGCTTGCTACTTAATAGCCCACAAATGAGAATTTGTTCTTGGATTAGTAATTAGCATCGGTGATTAATACCTTGAGACAGGATTAGTCATAATTAAGATCATTGCCTATAGATTAGACTTGTTTGAGTATTGAGCATGATAGACTAGCTAAGGGATCACCTAAATTCGATTACCCCATCCTTGGATTCGCTTTTATTTATTGCATTTACTCTCGTTTAGTGTTGCTAGTTCTTATTCCTTGTTTCTTTTGAATTAGATTGCTAGAATTGAACTCAAAACAAACCCTCTTTCATTTAGCTTAACTTAGAGAGTTCCTTGCATTTTTAGTGCATTGAAGTCATCGCCCATTTGGATTGACACCTCATATACTACATAGTATATTGGGAATTGATCTCAAAGACGTCTAGTATCATCGAACCAAGTCCCTTGAAGTGGAGTCGCGGTCGAGAAATCAAAGTTGACGGCTCATATGATCGCCGTGATGATGCTTCCGAAAGTGGTGGTAGAGTCATCGGGTCACGTGGCGGGCACTTCGTGTTTCACCTTTACCAAATTCTTTGCAATGATGCAAGCAAAGCAAGCATAGCGTGGGTCGGCGGTGAATGGCGATTTAAGAGTGACGAGTTCGCCTTTGCGGACACTAGCCACATTTGCTCGTGAAAAGATGGTGTGCGCCAAGAGCTTGTGTACGAAGCGAACAGCGGGATACGTGAGTAAGGAAGCTTTAGATCTTCTGTTGTCGTAGACTCCTTGTCCCATTATGCGCCACAAGTCCCTAGCAGGATCCTCCTCGGGGTTAATCTCATCGAGATATTGAAGTTTCAAAGCTTCACAAAGTTCTGGAACGGTTAGCAAATAAGAATATCCACGTATAGTAAAAGTGAGTATACCGTCCCTTGCTCTTGGATTAGAGCGCCTCTTGTAGCACATGGTGACAGAGGCTGGGAATTCCTTGGTGAGATCTTCGTAGGTGGGGAGGTAGAGCTCCATGAAAGGTCGAAGGTTAAGTATGTCTAGATACCAAATCATGTCTTCTCTAATCCCGAGCGCTTCGAGAGTTGAGTAATCTATACGAGGTGTGGATTTGATTTCCATTCTTTTGAGCTTCTCAAGGTAATCGATATTCGGGTCCATAGGCTGCCCGACATATCACACCTTTGGTCTTGGTTCCGGAGGTGGCGTTTGGTTCGCGTGGAGGAGACGGTGTCGGGTCACGTGGAGGGAGTGTAGCACGAGCTCGAGTTCACGGTCGTCTTTGGCTCATCACGAACTCGGCGAGATTAGTGTCATCCTCCACACTAGTTGTATCCGACCCGCCTTGGCTCTCCTCGGGACGCCTAGAGAATGATCTCCGGGATTATTCTCCTACGAATCCGCTCTTCTTAGAGCGTGTTATGCGAGATCTCACATGGTCCATGTTCCTACAAAATAAAGAAACATCTCGGCAAGAATATGAATATGGTTGTGATTGAAAAGTTTCAATGCGCGATGATACTGAATCGAGTATCAAGAGACACATTCAATCTACAAACGAGTAATATCACACTTAAATTTAGCAAATCGAGGTTCTAACGATTAATTTTGGATTTGTGACGTACTTGCATAAAAATTCTAAAAATAAGTCTTAAGCTCATTCTTATGCAAACTCATTAGATTACCATTTATTAATCACCAATTAAACAAGACTTAGCTAAATCAATCAAAATTACTCTCCAAATTCGTTTTTAATTAAGCTCGAAAATTTCAAATTACAAAAATCTCAAATCCATAATAATTAAGTGCAAAGATTGAAATCTAGTCATTCTAGAAGTTCAATCTCAAGTTCTCCAACAATTTCTAGCTATCGTAGACATCTAGTTAAATTAAGAAAAATCCTAGGGTTTAGCTCTTATGAAAAAGTAGAGGTTTAGGATCATATCTTGTTGGAAAAGATGAGATAAGTGTGGAATTGAAATCTCCTCTTAAAAGGATTTGGATAGGACCAAAGAAATTTTGTAAAAACTTGAGAATTGAAAAAGTTGTTCTTGCTCAAAATCTCCAAGACTTTTGGAAGAGAAGAAGAAAGAGAGCTTAAATCTAGAAATACTTTTTTTGGTCTTTAAATTGTTGTTTTTATGGCAAAAGAAGTTTTCAGTTTTTCAAAAACTTTTTGGGACTTACCTTGATGTGTGTGGGATTGAACTAACAAGTTTTACTCTTAAGCAAAGCTGCACATCAAACGCAGTAGTATTTAAGGGATCGAATCCACAGATATTTGAGTGCCCGGAGATTTCTATCGATTTATAAGTTGTGTCTAGACCTAATAAATTTAAGGGGGATTTTGTGTGTCACGATTTTGTAGCTAGGAATTTAAACTAATCTAAGCACGTAAATAAGAAAGCAAGTAAGCTAAGGAAATAATTAAAAGCGAGGTTGTACACAAATAAACAAAGCATTGGGCAATCGGGAACTCTCTAAGGATCACGTTCGATATTCATAAGAAATTTGCTAGGGTTTTTAATGCGACTTTTGTCGTCTTTTGGTTCTTAAAGTTGGAACACTATAGTGTGTGTAGCCTACTCTCGTACATCCTACACACCAATAACTTATATACTCGATCGGTAGCTTTCGTCTCCTGTCGCGCAGAAAGTTATGATGAACAAACAAGTTCGTTAACGCTCACAACCCCTCCACAAGTATACTTTCGTATCTTGTGACAATTTTTCTCGTCTACCCTAGGTCAAGCATATAGATCCAGTACTTTCGTAGCTCTAAAAATACATAAGTTCAGTTGCATTAATAAAAAGGATAGAACGAAGGAGAACGAAGAACCCTAATCGATACCCTAATCTAAAAACCTAATGAATAATCGAACCATGAGAGCCCCTTGAGAACCCTATACCCAACAAGAGAACTACTCAGCCATAGCTGAGCTAAACATCATAATAAATAAAAGAAAAACATTAAGAGAAAGAGATGAAGAAAGGCTTCTCTATTGAAGACACAAGTCGAGAATCCTCGCTCCAAATCGATGAACAAGAATAAAAGCGGCTAAGAAATTCGTCTTTGTTTAAAAGCGTGAAAGAGATTGTGTCTAAGAGACCTAAAAGCATGTATTCATAGTCTTCACTTCTTTGGGGACGTTTAGGGTTTGAGTTGAAAAGACGGAATCGGCCTCGGGTATGAAACGAGCTTGATTTGGTCGCACATGGAGTGGTCGCGGGTACGTGGTCTCGACCCATGGTGGAATGCTCGTTGGCCGCGTGTGGCGCTCTCTTGACCGCGGTGGAATGCTCGTTGGCCGCCGGTGCAGCTCCTCTACCCGCGGTGACTCTGGCTTCAAGGCAGCTTCATATGCCTTCAGTGCTTCGGGTATATGTGAAGATCCAAACATGGGAATGTCTCGAACCCAACTTCTTTTGAAAGCTGGTTGTGTCTTCTTTGTTGTGTCCAAATTTGGGGGTGATCAGACGGTGAGAAAGTCTTCTTTGATTGTAAGACTTCTGACGGTCCAAGTTTATCCAAAAATGTACTTTTGTTCCGAAATGCACTCTTTTATCCCGAGTTACCTGAACTGTCTTTTAAAACTCTAAAACATGGAAATCACTTAAAAATCATTGAAAACGGAGTTAAAACACCTACAAAATATATTAAAGTGATCCATAAAAATGGTCAAAAACCGGTGTTATCAGTGGTGTCATTGAGCCATTGAAGCTTGTAGGGTCTTGGATGCCTAACTTTTTCCAGCCCTTATATGTCCACCATGAACTTGCTAGCCACGTTAGCACAAGAGCCACCATCAATGACTAAGTTACATACCTTGTCTTTGATAGTGCAACGGGTGTGAAAGAGGTTCCCTCTTTGAACCTTCTCCTCTGGCTGAACTAGAACACTAAGCACCCTCCTGGTCACTAAGAGATCTCCAGTGTCAGGATACTCCACATCCTCATCAGCGCCTTCTTGGTCCTCTTCCACCTCATCTTGTGACTCATAACCACCATTGGCCGTGATGATCATCACTCTCTGATTTGGGCAGTCCTAGCATAATGCCTTATGCCCTGACACTTAAAACAAGTAATGTCACGAGCTCTAGCTTGAATTGTGTTAGAGAACTTACCTTGTCCTGGTCGTGAAGAATTAGATGGATCATTGGGCTTCCTTTTGAATCGGGAATCGATCTCAATAGCATTTCCTTTGTCCATTGGTTTGTTGTTGCTTGCTTGCCACGGCTGGTTATTTCTTGTTCTATTTGAAAGTGAAGTCTTGCTTTGATTTGCTGCTCCACTTGAACCGCCAAGTGTAGTAGCCCATGTAAGCCACTATACCTTTCTCTCTCCACCTTTCTGGTTATATGTTCTTGAAGTCCATCAGTGAACTGAACCATCAAAGCTTCTTCGGATTCTTCTAACTGATAGTTGCATATTTTATCCCATTCTAGCATGCATTTAAGTTAGATTTTGGTGTACAAGACTTGCATTTCCATATTTTTTGTCTAGTTTGCATTCATTTTAGAGTTAGTGAGTCGTAGGTTAGTTTTTGCATGTTTTGTTGCATTATGCAGTATTCTAGGTAATCTTTGGAGTTGGAAGGGCTTGATGATGTTTGGAGGAAAGCCATGGACCATAAAGAACTTATTGGAGGCAAAGGAAAATGATTGTTGAAGAAAAAGTGTCTCGGCCAAAATTTGCAACCCGCCGGTCGGCGCTTACAGCTTGTGCGTGACCAGCCAAACACGCGCAGTGACCAGCCAAATGACCCGCCGGTCGAGGATCCAAACATGCCCCGCGACCCATCCAAACGGTCTGCATCAACCTGCCGTACCGGCCAGGTGCATTGGGCATCAACACACCGATACAAGTCCCCCGACTCTTCCACCAGGGATTGTATCGGGATGGTGCATCGGCCTGGTGCACACCGATACAAGTCCCCCGACTTTTCCACCAAGGATTGTATCGGTGTGCTGCATCGGTCAGATGCACACCGATACAGTCTCTATTTCGGATTGACCCGGTTCGACCCAAAAATCTATAAATAGCCCTAGACCTAATTTTATTTGCAAGCTTTTTTTATCTTCTTTTCCCTTTGCAAACTTCTTTCTTTTTAGATTTTGATACTTTTTGTATTTGAATCTTTGAGGTTTAATGCAAGATCTTTAGTTTATCTTCTTAATCTTTCTTTCATCTTTCACTAATCATGGTTATTAACATTTCTCTTAAAGGGTTTGTTGGTTTCCCCATGATTAGTGAGTAGACCTTTTTGAATCCATGGGATGAGGTAGATTAGGGTGATGATTAGAGTAGATCCATGATGTTATGGCTTAGTTTAGATAATTTAATTTCTTATTAAGTGTGATTAATGCTAGATTAGCCTTGATTTGGTTGATTTAGAACTCAGAGAATTTCTCGCTCGGAAGGTGTTCGATAAAATTCCCCAAAAAACTTTTTAAGAGATTTACTTGCTTAGCCTATGGGAATAGATGTCTAAGGAGTTTATTGGTTGATTAGATCTTGAGATTAATGTTTGTTTATTGTTTAATCACAAATGGAAATTTGTTCTTGATTAGGTAAATTATAAAGTAATTAGTGTCATGGAAGTGGATTAATCTTAATTAGTGATCTAAATCAAAGGATTGGCAATTGTTTGAGTAATTGGCATCATGGATTAGCTCTAGAGTCACCCAAATTCAATAACTTCATCCTTGGATTCGTTTTTAGCATTGATTTAATCTTTTTTAGCATTTCTTGTTCGATTTCTTATCATGTATTTAATTTGATTAGGGTGTTAGAAGACCTCTCTTTTATTGCGCTTAGATTAAGTAAATTTTTGTGTTCCTAGTTAGTTGTTCTTTGTGCCTCCTTGGATTGATCTCCAAATACTACAATGGCGTATGTATTTGGGTAATTGATATCGATCGAAAAATCCACTTATGACTAACTCTAGCGAGTTCAAGAGTTTCTCAAACTCTTCCAAGTACTCATCCACGGTCCTTGTTCGTGAGACAACTTTCTAAAACGTTTTTGTAAGTCTCTATGGTAATACTCAAGCACATACCTTAACCTCAAGAGGTACTTCATGTCATGCCATGTTTGCATTGGACCAAAGAGTTGTCTTCTCCTCTCGGCAACGGTTCTGTCCCACCATGTCAAAGCATTCTTGGTGAGTTGGGCTGCGGCAAAAGCAACCTTCTTGTGCTCTCCATAACCGTAACACTCAAATATGTATTTAAGGCGTCTCTCCCAATCCATGTAGACCTATGGATTTTAATTTCAGAATTGCCATCTCTCGGCATGTTTCCTCTTAAAGGATCACGTCTCCTCTGGTTTTGAAATCTCAGTGGGTCAGGTGGGTGGTCATCCTCAAGCTCAGGCATGCTATCACCATCAGAATCCTCCTGGTGGTTGTTGTTATCAACCGGGACATTCCTCCTATCTTGTGGAGCCTACCTCTCAGGTGCTCTCGGCTACGGTTGTTCAAGTTGACCAATACGATCATCGTAGCTCCTCAGCTCCTCTCTCATGGCTGTCAACATTTGCAAGACAGCATCTTGTGGAACGTTTCCTTCATCTGCCATAGTTACTAACTGGTTGTTCCTAATAACTCAACAAAACAACAACTCGTTAAAAGCACCGAATGGTATCAAATGAAAACAAAACTAATTCGGTTCAATGATCAGGATAAAACAATCTAACTCAAGCAAGATTATCCCAAGACAATTAAACCAAACAGCAACAAATCACACGAAGCAAAAAAAAAAAAAAAATTGAATTTTCTTCAATCTAAATAACTTAAACAAACGGCTATTTTTTTTGCTTTTCTTAATACGACTCTAAAACAACTTAAACGAAACAATTGCAACACGGAACTTTTTATGGTTTTTCTATATTGAAACAGAAGCAAAGACACAAACTAAAGGGGATCTAACTAGTTCTTTTTTTTGTTTACTAACTAAAACCGTATACAACTAAACTATCAATGGATCTAAAGCAAGAATGGATAGAAAACCAAAGGCTTATATGTGATGGATAGGTGATGGAACCACAAGCTGGCGGTCGCTCTTTCTTGTGGCCAAGTGATGGTCGAAATCAGAGATCTAACAAGATGACAGTCACTTCTCTCGTGTGGGATCAAAGTAGATGGATTGATGGCGGAGTGAATGCACGACACAGAAGGATGATTAGTCTCTGATATGGTACAAGAGTTCAGACTTGAATGAATCACACAATCAAGCAAGAACAAGGGCGAGAAGTCGCTTCTCAAGATCACTTAGAAAAGTGCGGCTCTTTATTGATATCGGGAAAAAAATGTTAAAGATACAATGCTGCAAGGGAACCTTATAAATGGTTCGTCAGCTCGTGACCCTTAGGTCAAAATAAAACACAAAATACAAAAGAGAAAAAACAAAACAAAACGCAACTAGTCTAAAAACAAAGCTCATCGTTTCATTTAAGCCAAATAAGGAAATTATGGTTCTGCTGCGACCACTAAACTTAAAACTAAAGAATTTGATGTCGTTTTAGAGCTGTCCTTAGTTGTTGTTGAAGCTCACTTCACCTACAATATAGTATATAATGTGAACAACTTACCTTGGTGCATAGACGATTGAAATGGTGCATTAGAAGCCTTTGGAGACGACTCTATTCTTGACGTGTTCTGGACTTGAAACTTGTTGTAGAAGTCTTCTTGCATGTCTTCAAGGTCGGAACACTCTTCGTCTTGAAGCTTTTCCATTTCTTCAGCCTCCGTCTCTTCTTCTTGCTCCTTTTAGCTTCTCTCGGGTCGATGACCTGGTCTCGAAGCTTCTTGAGATCCTCTCGGGTTTTTCTTGGTTTCTTGAGCTAAAACAGTATGCATACCTTTGGGATCAACAGGTGATGTCCGGTTCAGGTTCATATGGTTGAACTCCTTTGCAAGATCCTCCTCGGCTCTAGTAATGTCTCTAGTTGGCATGTTATGAGCCAGCTCTAAATCTGCACGTTCAACTAGCAAACTACCTTGACCATTAGTCTTTCCACTTGGCCGATGAAACTTACTTCCCTCAGTGGAGATTCGGTCAGTGTACTCTTGTGGACTTAGGTTGGGGCTTAAATCGACATTGGAAGTGTTTTTGTAGTACATGGCTGAATTGGCTCGTCCAATGTGTGATTGATCTTGTCCATGGGCTTCAGAAGGGTAGGTTGGTCAATGAATCTGGTTTCCCTCTGTGGAAATTCGGCCTTCTTGATCCTCCCTCAGTTCCATCTTTAGATTCGACCCGTTATCGCCGGTATGATCGGATTCTTGGATTTGCTCGGGTAAAAGAAGTTCTTCTGGTTCCAATGAACTGATGTAATCTTGTATAGCAAGATTGAACCTCTTCTTGAATTGTGTAGCTTTTGAACGTGTCATTGGTCCATCTTGGACCGTTGGGATTTAAACCGGATTGTTGTTTGGATCGATCCGCATCACTTATACATTAAATATTAGCTCAGTTCCCATGTGAAATTCATATATGACTTCCTAGAAAGGCATTGTCTCACGTGATATACACATAATAATCCCGACGATCACGCCTGGTGAAGTCAAAAGCATAACAGAACAGAAACACATGCATACACACACATATATGCATATATCCATCCATCAGCATGAGACACCAACATGCATGAATGGATGTTTGTACACATTCACGAGTTGGATAAATTATTCAAAATCTATAAAATTACGATACTGGTTAAATTAATAATTCTTTTTGCAAGTGGGGTTATAGAAAATGTTTTCATGAATTAAGGGAAATCAATTAGCGTCCTCCTCATAACCATCCAGCTGTTTTAAGGTTTCTGGACTTAACTATCCTTATAAAATCCAGCTTTCCCGTTGAGATTGCAGGGGCAGTTAGGTAATCTGAAGCTACGAATAAAATAAGAAGAAGGGACATGAGCTTTGCTCACTTTCCCTGCTTTATTGGGGATCCCACGTTTGCTCCATCAAACGGCTGAGGTTTGACTAGAAGAGGAAAACACTTAAACACCACTCATATAAATCACGGTCCCGTGTCGATTTTAATTGATGAATTTTCAGTTACATCCTTAAAAGATTAAAATATTCAAATATTCTTCTATCATATCAATTCTATTTTATTTTTATCATATCACAAATATAATCTTATCATTGACAACGATCAAATCTAAAAATTTAATTGGTTATTTTGCAATTTGCATACAAACATCACAATTGTAAGTAATTGCATAGATTTGATATTACTCACATAAACTATTATATACGGCTTCGCAATACTTTGTGTAACATCTCTATCTCGGACTCCCGAAGAAACAATGGAACTTGGGCATGTTAGGTAGGCGGACTAACCCTTTTCGGTTAAGTCGCCCGGTTTGATTCCTTAATTAGCGTCACATGATCGCCAGGAAAACGTCCAGGTCACAACAAGCAATATAAGACATTCCAATCACGCTAACATATACGGAACAAAGGGAATAAGAGGGGTGAGTAATGGGAATTACTCAGTGAGGATGAGCCTTATGGAGATTCACAGTTTACTTCCAGACTAAAACAAGCACAAGCAATTCATCAATCAAGTACGCACATTCACCATGATCAACACCACTTCCACTTAACACACCACAATTGGTCCACGACCATCACGAGCCCATTGCTCCACCATTTATCACACTTGTGACACCCGATCCCGCCTTCCCGAAAAACGACGAACCGGCCTGCCCCCACACATGTGTCACACATACTTTCTTGAGGTTTGCCATAACCTCCCGGCGTTGAGAACTGATGCCCCGTCAGGCGTCCCAGCAAAAAATATATGTACCACAAGCGTCCCTCTCGCAATGTGACGGACACCTCCCAGTTCTAAAGTATAATACAAGCAATACCAGTTTACATCCTATCGACAAGAGTTTGAGCTGAATATCGCCTCGAAACCCACAGAAGAAGATCATTGCCATCTCTTCAGCGGTTCTGGGTTGGCCGTAGAGCTCCAAGGCACGCACGAATGCATGGTGGTGTTCATGTAGCGTTTGGTCGCTCTACCTCGCCTAGCCTAGCCCCCAGCTAACACTGGATGGAGTTACATCTGGCGTTTTAAGACCTGGCGAGCTCCGTTGACGCTTGCGGGGCCTTCCCTCTCGAACCATTGGCTGTGTAGAATGGATCGCAACCCACTCAGACGCACAAGATGGTCTCTCCATGGGCTGCCTAGTCGAAACTGGCGTTGCTTCAGCCTTACAGTATGGTGATTCCGGAAAAACCGACATGGTCATATCCAGACCACACCCAGCTGGCCAATCACGACTGGGAACAACCCTTACTTGGCCACATCTCCAAAGGCCGGACTTAATTTTGCACATAGAAGGACGAGTAACCCTCTTACATGCAGTTTCCCGCGTCAAAGGCCTTGGTCTCCAGCTACAGAAAAGAAAAAGGTAAGAAGATATATCAGACCAGACGTCAATATATTGTTGTTGTGTTGACTTTGAAAACATTTCAAAAGACTTTCAGAAAAACAATTTCCCAAATAAGAACAAAACTCGGACGCGATCCTCCAGGTCGAAACTAGAGTGATCTAATCTTGGGCTCTGATACCAAGTTGTAACATATCGCTCCCGAAGGAACCGGGGAACTCGGGCATGTTAGGTCGGCGGACTTACCTATTTCGGTTAAGTCCCCCGGTTTGGTCCCTTAGTGAGCACCACATGATCGCCAGGAAAACGCCCAGGTCACAACAAGCAATATAAGACATTTTCGATCATGCTAACCTGTACGAACAAAGGGAAGAGGAGGGGTGAGTAATGGGGGTTACTGAGTGAGGATGAGCCTTATGGAGACTCACAATTCACTTCTAGACATTACGTGAGTTACTATCATGAAAGTCTGATCCTAAAAGAAACACAAAAAATTCATCAATCAAGCACGCACATTCACCATGATCACCACCACTTCCACTTAACACACCACAACTAGTCCACGACCATCACGAGCCCATTCCTCCACCATTTATCACGCTTGTGACACCCGATCCCGCCTTTTCGAAGAAACGACGAACCGGTCTGCCCCCACACATGTGCCACACATACTTTCTTGAGGTTCGCCATAACCTCCTGGAGTTGAGAACTGATGCCCCGTCAGGCGCCACAGCAAACAATATACGTATCACAAGTGTCCCTCACGCCATGTGACAGACACCTCACAGTTCTAAAGTATAATACAAGTAATACCAGTTTACATCCTATCCATTCTAGACACTCTAGATTCAAGACCCTCAAACATGACTCATACCAAGTTTTAACGATTGGCTCATATCAATTAATT
Source organism: Eutrema heterophyllum (assembly GCA_002933915.1). Classification (NCBI taxonomy): domain Eukaryota; kingdom Viridiplantae; phylum Streptophyta; class Magnoliopsida; order Brassicales; family Brassicaceae; genus Eutrema; species Eutrema heterophyllum. Next base: position 450,053 of record PKMM01039102.1, on the reverse strand, counting down.
TTCCAGGTTTTAAGGCAATATTCAAGTAACGTGTGAGGCAAGCAACAAGCAATCATATTTGTAACATCCTGATCGTCGGTTCTCAAAAATTGGTATGTTTCCGTTTCTTAATTCCCGATTTAAGTCAATTTAATAATCCTTCCGGAATATTCCAACAACAACTAAAAGATTATTTTTTACTATATTCTCAACTAAAGATCATATTTTCTTTTTAGATAATCTCAAATCTTCCTTTTCTTTTATTTTCCTTTTTTCAGGAGAATAATTATTCTACAAATACACGTCTAATCTTTCATTCTCTATTTTCCAGAAACCATAGACACCTCTCCCTCTCTCTCGTCTACGACCCTCTCTCTCTCTCCTCCTCCGCCACTGTCTCTCTCTCCTCCTTCTCTCTCCTCACCAAGAGATTTCCACTCCGTCGCCAACTCCGTCTCCATGCTCCTCCATGGATTCCGATGATGATCACTACAAGAAAACAAGTGGTTTACAACGGACACATTCGATGTAAAATAGGTTTTGGGACGGATTAGCGACGATTGACAAATCGTCGTAATTGGATCGTCATTATTCGAGAATCATCGTAAAATCGTCAGAAAATTGGGACGAATAAGAATCGTCGTAAATTATTCGTTGTAAAATCGATGTAAAATTACATCGAATAATAGAATTTTTGTATAGTGAAATTCGTTGGTAAATCGTTGTAATAGATTCGATGGTAAATCAATGTAAAATAAATTCGATGTAACTTCGTCATAAATCTTAAGTCGATGGAAAATCATCGTAAATAAGAGATCGATGTAAAATCGATGTAAATCCTAGATCGATGTAATTTTGATGTTATGTATAAATTATATAATTAATAAAATTATTATAAACAAATTGTAAATATAAAATAAAATTATAAATACAAATAAAAAAAATACAATTCAAAATACTAATTATCTAGGTTAATATCAAAGTTCCTAAAAAGCTCCGCGTCAGTAGCCATCGCGGTTCTCCGCTCCAATTTCGCCCGCTGAGCCGCATCCGGCTGTTTATCCTTCGGGTCTGATGTGCTGGTGCTGGTGGAGGTGGAGGTGGAGGTGGATGCAGTGTTGCGGACTAAGTCCATGCAGTATTTGGAACAACGGTTTTGGTGGTAGAAGATGAAGGGACCATACTCGGTCCCGACTCGTCCTGGTCCCTCATAAACTGAACATAATGCGATTTATGGCGCGACATCTAACATAAAAAAACTATATTAAATTAATAACTAAATTAATGAATTTAAAAAATTACGACGTCTATTCCAATCCTAAAATTCACATTCCAATCATCCTAAACGATAATTTCCAATCCTAATTTGTAATCATATCTAATTTAATTGATAAAAAAAATTACATTTTAGAGAGATGTTGGAGGTTTTAGAGAGAGAGAGAGAGAGAGAGAGAGATTGTGAGAGAATGAGGTCAAAGGCATGAATCTGGGCACGTATATATAGAGTTTGTGGTCGTCGTAATTCCGATTTAATTTACCATCGAAATTACAACGAATTCGATGTAAATCCGTCGTAAAACTTTAACCAAAAATTCAACCAATATGAATTTTCCCACACACGGCAAATTTAATTTTTTTGATTACGACAATTTTACGACGGATTCGATGCAATTCCGATATAAATTTACAACGAAATACTAAAAAATGATATTCGTCGTAATTTCGATGTAATTTTGCATCAATTTACGACGAATCCGTTGTAATATCGTCGTAATCAAAAATTTTATACTCTATACCCTAAATTACAATGCACAATATTTAAATGTATCAACGAAGTATATTTGTGCATCCAAGACTTCTCTTAGTAAACAACAAATTCAATAACGACGATTGAATCTAATTTCTGGAAAACTTCCTTATCTTGCATAATAATGTATAAGCTTTGTTCTTATATGTATATCCATAACATGCATGAAGTATATAATGTTATTTATTTTTGTGAAAACTCAAATTTTTGTAAACAATGAGTAGAACTTAGTTAAAACAAGATAAACGACGAAAAACAAATCATACAGAAACTATAATCAACCCTATAAAGACCTAAACCATATACCCTAAATTAGTATGGATTATTGATCGTTGTAATTCCTATGAAAATTTACATCGAATTTACAACGAAATACTAAAAACATTTATATTCTTCGTAATTTCGATGTAATTTTGCATCAAATTTACAACGAAATAATAAAAAAATGATATTCGTCTTAATTTTGATGTAATTTTGCATCGAATTTATAACGAAATACTAAAAAAATGATATTCCTTATAATTTCGATGTAATTTTGCATCTAATTTACAACGAATCTGTCGTAATCAAAAAATTATATACCCTATACCCTAAATTATAATGCACAATATTTAAATGTATCAACGAAGTATAGTTGTGCATCCAAGACTTCTCTTAGTAAACAACAAATTCAATAACGACGATTGAATCTATTTTCTGGAAAACTTCCTTTTCTTGCATAATAATGTATAAGCTTTGTTCTTATATGTATATCCATAACATGCATGAAGTATATAATGTTATTAATTTTTGTGAAACTCAAATTTTTGTATACAATGAGTAGAACTTAGTTAAAACAAGATAAACGATGAAAAACAAATCATATAGAACATATAATCAACCCTATAATCATCGTAAGCCCTAAACCCTATACCCTAAATTAATATGGATTATTGATCATTGTAATTCCGATGTAAATTTACATCGAAATTACAACGAAATACTTAAAAAATGATATGCGTCGTAATTTTGATGTAATTTTGCATAGAATTTACAATGAATCCGTCGTAATATCGTTGTAATCAAAAAAATTATATACCTTATACCCTAAATTAGAATGCACAATATTTAAATGTATCAACGAATTATATTTGTGCATCCAAGACTTCTCTTTGTAAACAACAAATTTAATAACGACGATTGAATCTAATTTCTGAAAAATTTATTTCTCTTGCATAATAATGTATAAGCTTTGTTCTTATATGTATATCCATAACATGCATGAAGTATATAATGTTATTGACTTTTGTGAAAACTCAAATTTTTGTATACAATTAGTAGAACTTAGTTAAAACAAGATAAACAATGAAAAACAAATCTTATAGAACATATAATCAACCCTATAATCATCGTAAGCCCTAAACCCTAAATTAGTATGGATTATTGATCGTTGTAAATTCGATGTAAATTTACATCGAATTTACAACGAATACGTAAAAAATGATATTCGTCGTAATTTCGATGTAATTTTACATCCAAATTACGACGATTTTTGACATCGTCGTAACATCGATGCAAAACCGTCCTTATATTACGACGATTTTACGACGACAAAAATTTACGACGAATTTACATCGAAAATATTTTTCATTGTAAAGTCGATGCCAATTCGTTGGTACTTTACATCGGATTATTTTTGTCGTAAAATTCCGTTTGAATGAGGCCGTTTTTTTGTAGTGCATTTCCCATTCTCTCCTCCGTCGCCTCCATATGTGCCATGGTGAGGACTTGTTGCCCCTCACTTTCTTTTGGAACTCGTTTTTCTGTTTTTGATCAAGTCTTCTTTTAAACTATAGCGAGCTATCTGACTCGCTTAGTGCTTCCTGTTGGTAGCCAATTAACTATATATAAATATACAACTGTGTTACCTGTTAGATCTGCTCTAGGGTTGTAATACGATTGCTTGTTGCTTTCCTCACACGTTACCTGAATATTGACTTAAGAACTAATGAACCCTAAAACCTAATAAATTGATTGATATAAGCCAATCTTTACAACTTAGTATGAGTCTTGTTTGAGGGTGAATCTAGAGTGTCTGGAATGGATAGGATGTAAACTGGTATTTCTTGTATTATACTTTAGACTGTGAGGTGTCCGTCACATGGCGAGAGAGACGCTTGTGGTACGGATATTGTTTGTTGGGGCTTATGGGGCGCCTAATGGGCCATCAGTTCTCAACACCGGGAGGTTATGGCGAACCTCAAGAAATTTTGTGTGACACATGTATGGGGGCAGGCCAGTTCGTCGTTTCTTTGGAAAGGCGGGATCGGGTGTCATAAGTGTGATAAATGGTGGAGTAATGGGCTCGTGATGGTCGTGGACCAATTGTGGTGTGTTAAGTGGAAGTGGTGGTGATCATGGTGAATGTGCGTGCTTGATTGATGAATTTTTTGTGCTTCTTTTAGGATTAGACTTTCATGATAGTAACTCACGTAATGTCTGGAAGTGAATTGTGAGTCTCCATAAGGCTCATCCTCACTCAGTAATCCCCATTACTCACCCCTCCTCTTCCCTTTGTTCGTACAGGTTAGCATGATCGAAAATGTCTTATATTGCTTGTTGTGACCTGGGCGTTTTCCTGGCGATCATGTGGCGCTCACTATGGGACCAAACCGGGGGACTTAACCAAAAAAGGTTAGTCCGCCGACCTAACATGCCCGAGTTCCCCGGTTCCTTCAGGAGCTCGGGATATGTTACAACTTGGTATCACAGCCATGATTAGATCACTCCAGTTTCGACCTGGAGGATCGCGCCCGGGTTTTCGTCGTGTTTGCGAAATTGTTTTCTTAAAAGTTTTTCGAAATGTTTTCTAACTCAACACAACAACAATATATTGACGTCCGGTCTGATAGATCTTCTTACCTTTTTCTTTTCTGTAGCTGGAAACCAAGGCCTTTGATGCGAGAAACTGCACGTAAGAAGGTTACCCATCCTTCTATGTGCAAAATTAAGGTAACCCTTACTTGGAGCTGTGGCCAAGTAAGGGTTGTTCCCAGTTGTGATTGGCTAGTTGGGTGTGGTATGGATATGATCAGGTCGGTTTTTCAGAATCACCATACCGTAAGGCTGAAGCAACGCCAGTTTCGACTAGGCTGCCCATGGTTATGGCGAGACCATCTTGTGCATCAGAGTGGGTTCTGATCCATTTTACGCAGCCAATGGTTCAAGAGGGAAGACCCTGCAAGCGTCAATGGAGCTCGTCAAGTCTTAAAAGCTAGACGTAACTCCATCCAGCATTAGCTGGGGGCCAGGTTGGGTGAGGCAGAGAGACCAAACGCTGCAGGAATACCACCAGACATTCGTGCACGCCATGAAGCTTTATGGCCAACCCAGAACCGCTGATGAGATGGCAATGACCTTCTTCTGTGGGCTTCGAGGCGATATTCAGCTCAGACTCTGTGAGATGGGACTTCCCGGTGGTGACGGTGTGAACATCATTTTGAGGAACGCTCGTTTAGAAGAGGGATCACTCAGCCAAGTGTCTCATCTCGTCTCGTTTGGTAGCGAAGTATAGAAATGGTTTACATAGGAGTAGAACTTAGTAGTTTTCAATTCATGTTGCATTCAGGATTTTACTTAAAGTTTATTTTTAGTTTTCTTCTCAAATAATGTTCTACTCCTCTTTCTAAATTAATAAAAAGTGTTTTGGTTTTAACTTAAACTTGTTTTCGGCAACGTCCCTTAAACTCTCTCTCTTCCACGTTTTGTCTACCGCCACTCTACGTTCCTAACCCTAACTCTCATCTGATATGGCAATTCGAACTTGGCATTTTCGACCTTGGTGTTCAACCTCAACATTTTTGCTTTAGTGATGGCATTTTTCGCATTAGTGCTTCTAGCTTTGGCGTTCGACTCATTTATGGTGTTCAGAACCTCTTCATCTCTTTGATCTTAAGGTTTTCATTTCTTTCCACAGTCCTCTTCCCTATGATTCAAGGACAAATCCTCTGCAAGGGGCGGGGGGACACTACAAGAAAACAGGGCATTTTCGACGGAATTCGGACGAAAATAATATCAGTCATAAATCCGTCGCAAAGTAGTACCCGTCAAAAATCCGTCGAAAATTTTCGACGGTATTCCGACGATTATGTCCGTCGGAATATTTCCGACGGAATTTAGACGGCTGTTGTAGCCGTTCGAAAGAATATAGACGTTACATAGCCGTTTGAATATTGTCGGTAGCCGTTTGAATATTGTCGGCATCCGTAGGAAATCCTTGGGAAATCTGTCAGAAATCCGTCATAAATCATTTGAAAATCGCGCACAATTTTCTTATAAAAACGTATCCACCCCTCTCATTTACAGTCACATAAAAAAAACCTTTCATCTACAATTTCTTACCAAAATGTCTTCTTCAGATCCTTATAGTTATTTTCGATCATGGATGGACAAGACTCATCAAGTTCCGGACACGAGCCTATTACGGAGGAATTCAAAGAAGGTCTGCAGGAATTCATGACATTTGCGGGTATGTAGAAGAAAGCAAAAAAAATGGTAAAATCTACTGCCCTTGTTTCAATTGTCGGAATCGTAGATTTATCGTGATAGATGAAGTATGGTCACACATGTATTGTCATGGGTTTGTGCCGGGTTACAAGATTTGGTATTATCATGGAGAAAATGATACAATGGTGGATAATTATGCTAGTACTAGTGCACAATATATTGGGGATAACGCTAGCTTAGAAGAGCCTGCAATGGAAGTAGAAAGTACTGTAGGTCATGTTCAGATGGTGAACGATGCATTCCGTGAAAGTATACTATCGTTTGCTGAGTATGGAGTGATATATCATGATTTTTACCCCTTTTAAGCCATGATATAGGTCCGTTTTATAGAGTCTTTCTACTATTTTGCAGTGTTTTAGAGTCTTTTACAGGTTTTAGCACGTTTGGAGCATAATTGGAGATATTGGAGCTTTCTGGAACATTTTGGAGCATTTTGGAGCAAAACAGAAGTTCGTGTAGCTGAGTACCGGATTTGAGGCCTCAGTATCGATCGATACTAACTAGTATCGGTCGATACTCACTAAAGCACGAGTCGCGACTTTAAATGAAGATTTGAAGAACTTTCCACCGATGGATTGAGCTCAAATTTGGACACAAGACAGATCTTTGGATTAGCTTTCATATGGAAGTGGTTTGAGGTCATTCCAACGGTGCGATCAAAAGTTATGCCAGTTTTCGTGAAGACAGTCAAGTCTGGCGAGCAGTGACTAGTGTCGGTCGATACTACCTTAGTGTCGGTCGATACTAACTACATGAAAACAGGAAACTCGACTTTTTACAAGTCTTGAGAGTTTGCACCTTGGTCCAGAAGTCTTTAATAATTACAAGAAGCCCCAAAACGTGTTTTAGCATTATAATTAGGTTTTTCAGCCACTTTTGTTGGCTAAGCTTTTGATTTCACTTTGGTTTTGGAGAGAATTCTGAGAGAGACAATTTTGAACCTCTTGTTTTACTCTTCTGTCTTATTTTATTTGATGATCTATTCAATCATGTGGCTTGTTTCATTCTCCATGTCTGAGTAGTTCTCTTGTTAGGTTTAGGGTTCTCATAAGGGTTTTCTCTGAATGTTAGGTTAATTGATTGATTAGGATTCACCATCTGAATTAGTTCTTCGCCTTAGGTTGTTCCCATAGCTAATTCT
>PKMM01039102.1:413070-437926 GCA_002933915.1 Eutrema heterophyllum | reverse complement strand
GATTTTACTTTGGTTTTGGAGAGATTTCTGAGAGAGACAAATCTGAACCTCTTGTTTTACTCTTCTATCTTATTTTATTTGATGATCTATTCAATCATGTTGTTGTTTTCAATCACCATGTCTGAGTAGATTCCTTGTTAGGTTCAGGGTTCTCATAAGGGTTTTCTCTGAATGTTAGGTTGAATTGATTGATTAGGATTCACCATCTGAATTAAGTTCTTCGCCTTAGGTTGTTCCCATAGCTAATTCTAGGTTGACGAATCTAGAACTTAGATCTTAGGATAATTGATTAGGCACGAGAGTGCGATTAATTTACCTGAGAGAACCTAGGTGAGCAAAATAACTATTCGCAAAGAGATTTGGTTTAGTTGTTTTGCGAACAGATCAAACCTGAACTAAAAGCTGGTTTAGACTTTAGGATTCGCAAAGAGATTTGGAATTCTAGGATTTAGACTTAGATAGTTTTCGCAACGAGAGTTGGTTAGCTATACTTTAGTGATTTGAGTTCTAGAACCGCGCTAAATCTGAATCCTGTTAGTTAGTTATCTACATTCATTGAATTCCTGAGAAATACCTTGAGCCTAGCTTCTTTCCAATCGTTTTACAACTCGTTTAATTTACGCATTTGCATTTAATTACATCTTTTTGGTTTAGCTTGATTCTAATCTATACAATCTATTGTGCGATATCTGGAGTCCTTGTGTTCGACCCCTAACTATACTGCGACAACTGCTTTAGTACTATTTAGGGTATTAATTTGAGCATATCATGGAGATAGAGGAGAAGTACCTAACGCAGAAGCTCGAAATTTTTTTGATATGTTAGACGTTGCTAAACATCCGTTATATGATGGATGTAGAGGTGGAGATTTCCCTTTATCAACTGCAACTAGGATGATGGGTATAAAGACGGATTTCAATTTGAGTGAGGAGTGCGTGGATGCAATCGCTGATTTTGTGAAACACATTTTGCCAGAAGATAATTTTGCACCGGCATCATACTATGAGATACAGAAACTTGTTGCTGGTCTAGGATTGCCGTATCAGATGATAGATGTATGCATCGACAACTGTATGCTCTACTCGAGAGAGGACGTAGACCGTTCGACATGCCATTTTTGTCGCAAACCTCGGTATAAGGAAACAGGTGGAAGAGTGTCAGTTCCATATAAACGGATGTGGTATTTGCCGTTAACAAAGAGATTGAAGAGGTTATATCAGTCAGACCGCACAGCGGGAGCAATGAGATAGCATGCAAAACATACAACAGATTGAGAAATCGCTCATCCGTCAGACGCAGGAGCATGGAAACATTTTCAATCAATGTATCCCAGTTTTGCGTATGAGGCGAGGAACGTATACCTTGGATTATGTACCGATGGTTTCAACCCTTTTGGGAAGCACGATAGACAATATTCTTTGTGGCCAGTAATTGTAACACCTTACAATTTGCTGCCATCTTTTTGCATGAGACAGGATTTCTTGTTCCTTAGCATTCTCGTTCATGGACCAGAGCATCCGAAAAGATCACTTGATGTGTTTTTGCAGCCATTGATTTATGAGCTGCGAATGTTATGGGACCAAGGTGTTGAGGCGTTTGATTTCCTGTCAGCAGAATTTCGTCATGCGGTCGGTACTTATGTGGACCATTAGCGATTTTCCAGCATATGGCATGTTATCAGGATGGACAACGCACAGAAGGTTATCGTGCCCGTATTGTCAAGATAACACAGGTGCGTTCCAATTGAAGCACGGATGCAAAATGTCTTGGTTTGATTGTCATAGGCAATTCCTACCAAGTGATCATCCTTAGATGGACAGTATTTGTTGACTCAGTTCGGAAATTTCCCACGGATTTCCGACGGATTATTGTGAATCTGGTATTAAACACGTTTACATCGTATTTTGCACCTTGAAGCTCCGTATCCGTTGGAAAACCGTCGGAAATTTCCTACGGATTTCCGACGGCATGTTCAAAAATGTGGTTGAGGGTATAGGGTTTATGCATTTTTGGTTGAAATTGATGCCAAACATTTGTATGATGTATATACAATACCTTCAAGTTATCAAATTTCAAAATCAATGTGTTATCTATAATTTATAAAATTTGATGGAGGTGTTTGTATTAGTTATAGTATAAGGTATATAAATGTTATGTGAAATGTTTAAGTATTATGTTGTAAAATTAATAAATTCATAGAAAGTCTTTAATATTGATGATTTAATAATTTTTTGAATCAAACATGTAGATTAGGGATAGTTAAAACTTATTACTAAACCCTAAACCCTAAACCCCAATTATACCCTAAATTCCTCGGAAATCAGTCGAAAATTTCCTACGAATATTCCGACGGATTATCGACGGAATTCGGACGAAAATAACACCCGTCGAAAATTCGTCGAAAAGTAGTACCCGTCAGAAATTCGTCGAAAATTTCTGACTGTTTTCCAACGATTATGTCCGTCGGAATATTTCTGACGGAATTTAGACGGATGCTGTAGCCGTTCGAAAGAATATAGACGTCACATAGCCGTTTGAATATTGTCGGTAGCCGTTTGAATATTGTCGGTATCCGTAGGAAATCCGTGGGAAATCTGTAGGATTTCGACAGAAATCCGTCATAAATCCGTTGGAAATCGCGCACAATTTTCTTATAAAAACGTATCCACCCCTCTCATTTACAATCACATAATAAAAAACCTCTCATCTATAATTTCATACCAAAATGTCTTCTTCAGATCCTTATAATTATTTTCGATCATGGATGGACAAGCCTCATCAAATTCCGGATATGGGCCTAGTTACGGAGGAATTCAAAGAAGGTCTATAGGAATTCATGGCATTTGCGGGTATGCAGAAGAAAGCAAAAAAAAAGGTAAAATCTACTGCCCTTGTATCAATTTTCGGAATCGTAGATTTATCGTGATAGATGAAGTATGGTCACACACATATTGTCATGGGTTTGTGCCGGGTTACAAGATTTGGTATTATCATGCAGAAAATGATACAATGGTGGATAGTTATGCTAGTACGAGTGCATAGTATATTGGGGATAATGCTAGCTTAGAAGAACCTGCAATGGAAGTAGAAAGTACCGTAGGTCATGTTCAGATGGTGAACGATGCATTTCGTGAAAGTATATCATCGGCTGCTGAGTATGGAGATAGAGGAGAAGAACCTAACGCATAAACTCAAAGATTTTTTGATATGTTAGACGCTGCTAAACATCCGTTATATGATGGGTGTAGAGGTGGACATTCCCCTTTATTAACTACAACTAGGATGATGGGTATAAAGACGAATTTCAATTTGAGTGAGGAGTGCGTGGATGCAATCGCTGATTTTGTGAAAGACATTTTGTTAGAAGATAATCTTGAACCGGCATCATACTATGAGATACATAAACTTGTTGCTTGTCTAGGATTGCCGTATCAGATGATAAATGTATGCTTCGTCAACTGTATGCTCTACTGGAGAGAGGACGCAGACCGTTCGACATGCCATTTTTGTCGCAAACCTCGGTATAAGGAAACAGGTGGAAAAGTGTCAGTTTCATATAAACGGATGTGGTATTTGCCGTTAACAAAGAGATTGAAGAGGTTATATCAGTCAGAGGGCACAGCAGGAGCAATGAGATAGCATGCAAAACATACAACGGATGGAGAAATCGCTCATCCGTCAGTCGCAGGAGCATGGAAATATTTTCAATCAATGTATCCCAGTTTTGCGTATGAGGCGAGGAACGTATACCTTGGATTATGTACCGATGGTTTCAACCCTTTTGGGAAGCACGGTAGACAATATTCTTTGTGGCCAGTAATTGTAACACCTTACAATTTGCTGCCATCTTTTTGCATGAGACAGAATTTCTTGTTCCTTAGCATTCTCGTTCCTGGACCAGAGCATCCGAAGAGATCACTTGATGTGTTTTTGCAGCCATTGATTTATGAGCGGCGAATGTTATGGGACCAATGTGTTGAGGCGTTTGATGTTTCTTGTCAGCAGAATTTTGTCATGCGGTTGGTACTTATGTGGACCATTAGCGATTTTCCAGCATATGGCATGTTATCAGGATGGGCAACGCACGGAAGGTTATCGTGCCCGTATTGTCAAGATAACACAGATGCGTTCCAATTGAATCACGGACGCAAAACGTCTTGGTTTGATTGTCATAGGCAATTCCTACCAAGCGATCATCCTTATCGTCGGAGCATGACATTGTTTAGGAAGAACCGGAAAGTAGTTGATGGTCCACCTCCTGAGTTAGATGGACAGTATTTGTTGACTCAATTCAGAGGTTTTGGTGCAGATAAGACCGTTGATTGTGGTGGTAACGGGCATCATCCTGTTAATGGTTGTGGCAACGTACATAATTGTCACAAGAGGAGTATTTTCTGGGATTTGCCTTATTGGAAGGACCATCTTTTGAGGCATAATCTGGATGTCATGCATATTGAGAAGGATTTTTTCGACAACATTATGAACACTGTTCTCAAAGTCCAAGGGAAGACGAAAGACAATCTGAAGTCTAGATTGGACTTGCCAAACATTTGTTCTCATAGAGCACTACACGTGACAAGGAATGGGAAGCCTCTGGTCCCGGCTTTTCGATTGGACGAACCTTCAAAGACCGAGTTTTTTAACTGGATTTCCGATATACGCATCTAACCTTTGGAACTGCGTTGATCATGGAGAAAGGAAGTTTACTGGGATGAAGAGTCATGATTGCCATGTTGTGATGCAGTGCCTCTTTCCATTTGCCTTTGCCTATCTTCTACCACGTAATGTCCACGAAGCAATTGCAGGTACAATCATTAAATTAATTTTTTAATACTTTGCACAATACTTTAGTATTTATTTATTCATTTGTTATGCATATTATGCAGGGATTCGTGCCTTTTTCGAGATATATGTTCGCGCTCTCTTACATCAGACAGTATCTGCAACCTTGCGAATAATATACCCATAATCCTTTGCAATTTGGAGAAGATATTTCCGCCTTCCTTCTTTGATGTTATGGAACATCTAACAATTCATCTCCCTCGAGAAGCAGAGCTTCAGGGCCCGGTTCAGTACCGTTGGATGTATCCTTTCGAACGGTATATGTTTCATCTAAAGAAGAAGGTACAAAATTTGAGCAAAGTGGAGGGTTCTATTGTCGCACAGAGCATCAATGAAGAAACCTCACATTTTGCCGAGTTCTACTTTCCATCACAAGTCAAAACGAAGAGTCGTAGACCAGCTTGACATGATGAAGGAGGCGTAATACCTTTTTATCCGGTCAATGTTCCTCATATATTCTTAGAGATTGGACGACTTAGTGGAAGAGGCAAGAAGCAGAGACTTTCAACACAGGAGCGAGAGCAATTGCATATGTATATTCTCACAAACTGCGAAGGAGTTGATGAATATGAGAGGTATTATATTGAACCAAATTATTAATTATTTATTGGGTCCTTGGTTATATATATGTTTACGTGATGATCACTTCAATCTCACAAGATGTATATGGCATATCAACGTTTTGCATTTCCGAACAAAACAGAGGACGAGCAAATCGAGCTCAAACATGAAGAGTTTGGACGTTGGTTAAGAGATTATGTAAGTGTTTTAATTGCCTTGTTTTTAACTATCATATATAATGAATGATTTATTTTACACTTTTTGATTTTATTTGTGCAGGTCACGATAGAGAAGGCTAACAGACAAAGTTTTTCCACGTGGTTAGAAGAAATTGTGCGCTTTTCATTAGCAAACGTGCAGTCACATGTGATGTATAGCACACGGGGGTACGCTTTTAAGATTCTTCGGGATGATAGGAGTGCGACAACTTCAGATTACGATGTATCTACTCAGTCCGGTGATCTTGTATACTATGGTGTCGTACGTGAGATTTTTGATGTTCATTACCCGGGAATGCTCGGTTTGAGATGTCGTTGCATTTTTATGCGACTGGAATGACCCATTAGTAGGAAGCGGTGTGCGACACGACAAATTTGGTGCTATCTCATTACATAGCATAAGGCGACTCCAGAAATACGAGCCATTCGTACTTGCTTCACAAGCAGACCAGGTTTGTTTTTTTCTTTTACGTTTATTTGTTAGTAACATTTTTGCATTCCCGTGGCTAAATTTTTAATGACTTTATTACATGGTGTAGGTATGCTATATTCCCTATCATCGGGTGATAAACAAGCAAGACTCGTGGGTAACAGTCACATCGATAAACCCGAGAGGTAGGGTTCATGGGATGTCCGATCATGAACCCCTCCAATAAAGCTCCGTAGGTTTGGGTTCAATCGAGCATTCCCTTGAGTTCGACCGTGTTATTGATTTCACCATACATGCAGACGATCGGGTATTTCATGATTCAAAGGAAGAAAATGACGAATTTGGGGAAACTTCCGATTCAGGAGAATCAGATTACTCATCATCGGATTCAGAGTAGTTTTATAAACTTTGCATTGTAAAATATGTACTTGTACTTGTATGTACTATATATTTGTTATGTGGAATGTATTAGTTATGTGGACGTTTTATAAACTTAGACATTTAATGTATTTAAGTGTAACCATTCCGAAAACTTTAAAAAAAAATTGCTAAGTATACATCCGTTGGAAATTTCCAACGGATTGTTGTACACGATCGAATCGATCGATCCAAAAACTTCAGATTGAACGATCTCCTACCGCACACACTTTTTGGACTGACCATCAATCGATCCGAAGTTTTTGGATCGGTCGATCCCATCATTTAAATGAAAATGTGTACCAAAAAATGCTAAGTAACATCCGTCGGAAATCCGTCGGAAATTTCCCACGGATTTCCGACAGATTCAGTTTTAGTCGAGGGATTCAGTTTTAGCCGGTGGAATGTCAGTACGAATCCGGTTTTAGTCGGGGGATTCAGTTTAGCCGGAGATTATGAGTCCGTCGGAAATCCGTGGGAAATTTCCGACGGATTATTGTGAATCTAGTATTAAACACGTTTACATCGTGTTTTGCACCTTGAAGCCCCATATTCGTCGGAAAACCGTCGGAAATGTCCCACGGATTTCCGACTGCATGTTCAAAAATATGTTTTAGGGTATAGGGTTTAGACATTTTTTTGTTGAAATTGATGACAAACATTTGTATGATGTATATACAATACCTTCAATTTGTCAAATTTCAAAATAAATGTGTTATCTATAATTTATAAAATTTGATGGAGGTGTTTGTATTAGTTATAGTATAAGGTATATAGATGTTATGTGAAATGTTTAAGTATTATGTTGTAAAATTAATAAATTCATAGAAAGTATTTAATATTGATGATTTAACAATTTTTTTGAATCAAACATGTAGATTAGGGATAGTTAAAACTTATTACTAAACCTTAAACCCCAATTATACCCTAAATCTGTCGGAAATTTCCCACGGATTTTCGACGGATCTGGGTCCTTCGACACGTGTCCCAATTGAAACACATGTAGAGACTATACGGTAAATTCCCTTATCCGTCGTAAATATGTGGGAAATTTCCGACGGATTTTGGTTTTTTCGATAATGTGGGAAGATTGACCGCCTTAATGAAAAAAAATTTGGGATCTGACGGATCCGTCTGTCAGAAATCGATTGATTTAATTAAACGAACCGACTTCTTCTTCTTCATTTCTTCCTCTCTCTTTCTCTCCTTCTCTCTCCCTCTCTCCGGCGTTCTCTCTCTCCCTTTCTCCGGCGGCAATGCCGGCATCTCTCCGGCGGCGATCTCTCCCTCCCTCACATGGATAATATGTAAGTTTTTTTTTTTTTTAGTTTAGTTAGGTTGTTAGTTTTTAAATTTAGGTTGTTAATTTGTTTTGGAATTAGATTGTTAGGTTGTTAGATTTAGATTTGGAAATAGATTAGGGTTTAGTTTTTAGATTTAGGATGTTAGTTTGTTAGATTTAGGAAAAAACGTTTTTATATAAATATTATAATTATATAAAGACACATTTTTATAAATTTTGTACTAATTAAAAATGTTTTTATAACGTTTATAAAACGTTTGTTGAAAACATATTACAATTTTCGGGAAATTTTGAAATTTTCGGGAATTCATGAAATTTTTGGGAAATTTTGAAATTTTCGAGAATTTTGAAATTTTCCGCTAATTTTGAAATTTTCGGGAAATTTGAATTTTCGGGATAATCAATTTATTAACGATTTTATGTTTTTCCCGCAGGAATAACGAGGAATCACTACGTTTGGGCGGTGGCTCCCAAGGACGCCGTTCTCAGGGTTCTCGGGCTACGCCTCCTAGCAGATCGAGCTCAGGAACTGAAGTCTCGGACTCCTAGCAATCCGCTGCTCGGAGGAACATTAGGATCGAGGATATTGTCCAAGGGCCCAACCGGGGCCATTGCATCCGTCTCGACCCGAAGTTCGAGGACGGGACTTGGTAAGTGAATTTTTGTTTATTATTTCAATTTATTTATATTTTGAATTTTAACGTAATTAATTCTCTTTTTTAATGTTTTCAGGTTTAAGTTGTCGCCTGAGATCACAAAGTCGATCTTGCGGATGGTCCACAACATGTTGGACAAACCGCACGAGAAGTATTCCGACATGCCGGCCTCCGAGAAAGACATGTGGCACCGGAGTTTCACGGTAAGTAATTGTGGAATTTTTTTTTTTTTTTTCATTTTGTCAAATATTTTTTGATATGTAACTTTTTTTTTTTGTATGTAGCAAGAGTTCACGTGGGACCATTGGCATACGACGATGGTTATTGGCCAATTCGATAAGTATGCCGCGCTTTCGTACTCGAACCACATGTACGAGTGGAAACAGAAGTGGAAGTACAACAAAGGCAAGCCGAAGGACCTCGACGACGACGTCTGGAAGGGCTTCTGCGAGTACTAAAGTAAGCCTTCGACGAAGATGCTCTTAGACAAACAATCGAAGAACCATAAGAGCGAACGAGGAGGGAAAGGGGCCTACGTTCACAACGGGGGCGTAAAGACCATCGAATGCGAGGCGATGGAAATGGTAAGTAAATTTTCCATTTTTAATTACTAATTTCTTTTTTATTAATATTTACTTAACAAAATTTCACAGGCAAAAAAAGACGGTAAGGCTCCGGATTACCTTAAAGTAATCGAGCAGAGACACACCAACAAAAAAACCGGTGTGATCCAGGATGTGGGGATGTGTGAGCTTGTAGAGACTTGCAAGAAGAAGAAGACGGAACATGAAGTTTCGATGTCGCAACTCACTCTTGACGGATCTGGGTCTTCGAACGAGTTATCCCGAGAAGAGATCAACCAAATTGTTCTCGAGGTAAGTTTTTTTTTTCTATTTTTTTTTCTCTTAATTTCTTTAATAACATTTAGGGCCCTAACATTTATAATATTTCGTAGGAAACTTGACAAGTCAAAGGTCGATTCGCTGGGTTAGGCGGACTTCCGACCCAGGAATCTTCTTCTTCGGTTCCTCAGTATGCTCCGAAGTACATGGAAGAAATTGCGAAGCTCACCCAAACGGTTCAAGACCGTGACATGGAGGTCCAGAAATTAAAGACCACACACACCTCAACCCAGACACAGATCACCTCCTTGCAGAAGATCATGCAGGGCACCTTCCCCCATCTCTTTTGGGATGACAACCCTGACAACCCCGACAACCCTGACAACTCTCCGACCGTTTGAATTAAACATGGTGATAACATGTTATATTACAGATTAAATTCAATTTCGTGAGTTTGCCATGCATTTTTTTTTTTTGGCAAATTGAGAATAAACTTGCAAAAGATATATTACAAAAAATATATTTCCTTCAAATTACATGTAAAAATTATTCTTTCTTATTATGTACCGTAGCTACCCATCCCCTATATCTTTTCTTTTTCTTTTTTTTCCGGAAAAAACCTTTTATTCAAGGATTAAATGTTCGGAAGAGCTCTAAGAGCCTCCTTTGCAAGAGTGTCTGCCTGAACATTGGCTAGATGAGGGACAAAATCAAAAGAGATTGAAGTAAAAGAACGCGCCAAAAGGCGGACATCATAAATAATAGCATAAACCTCTGTATGGAGGTCCTCTGATTTTAGCAGGTTGATTAGAGTGAGTGAGTCGGAGTGAACATGGAGTTCTACAATTTTCCTCACCCGAACTTGGATTAGAGCTTCTCGAATTGTCCAAGCTTCTGCTGCAAGAGCCGAGTGGACATGATGTCGATGCATTGTGTGATGAAAATCAGAGCCATCCGAATTAGAGCAGAAACAGAGACCTAAGCCGCAGGTCATAGAAACGCGATGCCACACTGCATCAACCCAGCAACTCACCCCTGATGAATACGTCGTTGAGCTGGGAGCTTCTAGACGAGTTGGAGCCAAGGGATTGTGTAACTGATCTTGAGCTCGTTGCCATGCTAGAGCTTCGCTTATGGATTTCTGAATCACTTCGAGTTCTGTGAAGCTTGTGTTCGAGAAGATAAGATTGTTACGGGCCGTCCAGAGATTCCAGCAAATCCAAGATTGCAGCGAAGAGGAATTAAGTCCCAAAGGAGGAAGACTAATCAGGGTTGCTGCTCTTGATAGGAAATCCAAGGTGAGAACGAGTTGAGATGATCCAGAGAACGATGCAGAGCTAAATTCCAGACTCGGCGTGCGAATGGGCAATCCCGAAGAACATGGGTAATTGTTTCTAGGGAGCCACATCTTTTGCATCCAAAATTGACTTGGATTCCGCGCTGTACCAGGTGAACGCCCACCGGAAGTGCTACAACAGGTGGTTTCCAAAGAAAGCTTTTGATCTTTGGGGCAGTATGAAGCTTCCACAAGTGTTTTTCCCAGTTAAAATCGATCTGCATATTTGGGAGATTCGCCGTTGTGCTGAGGCCATATCCCGATCTAACGGTGTACCTTCCATTTTTTTGCCGGCAACCACACTAGTTTATCATCAATCCTTGAAGAAGACAAAGGAATGAGTCGGATTTGGTGCTCAAAGTCGGGAAGAACACGTCGAATAAGATTCCAATTCCAATCTGATCCATTTCGAAGAATCAAGTCGAAAACCTTAAGTTCCGATGAAAGCAGAGGTGTCGGTCCCATTGGTCAAGAAGGTTCTCTACATTTAGCCAAGGGTCTCGCTAGATGTTAATGCTCCAACCATCGCCGATTAGCCATCCCATTCCCCTTTTTAGAACTTCCCTGCCAGCAAGAATGCTTTTCCACCCATTAGATGGGTTGGAGGGGAGGGCGCAATCCATAAAGGAGGAGGAATGGCAATATTTTCCCAGTAGAATTCAAGCCAGGAGGGAATCAGGTTGTCAGAGAAGTTGTTCTCCTATCTTTGCGAGCAGTGCATCATTGAACACTTATATGTCTCTAAAGCCGAGGCCTCCCGCATTTTTTGGAGCTGTTAGCTTCTTCCAGGCTACCCAGCTCATCTTGCGCTCATCAGGTTTAGCATCCCACCAAAAACGAGTTAGGATCGATTGGATCTTCTTGCAAAGGGATTTCAGAATTTTGAAGCACGTCATTGAGTACGACGGCATAGCTGAGAGTACAGACTTTAACATTATTTCTTTACCAGTCGGAGATAAAAACCGAGACGGCTAACTGTGGGATTTTTTACGGATGCGATCTATAATTCTTGCGAAAATGTCTCGTTTTTTCCGTCCGAAATTTTATAGTAAGCCCAGATACTTGCCGGTTCCCCCTTCATTTTGAATCTTCAATTCTAATTTTGCCCAGAGTCTTCTTGTTAGAGGCGTTTTTGCTGAGAAAGTTATGGAGGACTTATTCAAGTTAATGCTTTGTCTTGAGGCGGCTTCATACCAATGGAGGATGTTTGCTAGGGATTGACAACTAGAGACATCTGAGTTGTAGAAGAACATAGTGTCGTCCGCGAAGAGGAGGTGGTTAATTTGTGGACTTTTCCTTGCCACTCGCACCCCGGGGAGAGAACCGTTCAGTTGCGCTTTGCTACAAAGGCCCGACAAGACTTCCGTACAGAGGATAAATAGGTAGGGGGATAAGGGATCCCCTTGTCTAAGTCCTCGAGACAGTGTAACCTTGCCGTAGACACCACCGTTGATTAGGAAGGAGTAGGAGACTGAGGAAACACATTCCATGATCCAATTAATCCACACACTGTGGAAGCCAAGGCGCTCAAGAACCGCTCGGAGGAAACCCCACTCCATCCGGTCATAGGCCTTGCTCATGTTCGTCTTGACAGCCATTGCACAGCGCTTCTCGCTCCTGAATTACGCATATAATGAAGAATTTCATGTGTGATGAGAACGTTATCAGAAATAGCTCGACCTGACACGAAGGCTGATTGATTCTCCGAAATAAGGCTGGGCAGAATCGACTTGAGTCTCTTTGTCAAAATCTTTGCAACAATCTTATAGAAGACGTTGCATAAGGCAATTGGTCGATAGTCTCCCACTTTTCTAGGACCAATGATTTTGGGGATAAGTCGTAGGTGAGTCTCGTTCTGATGAGAAGGGAAATACCTTGAGATAAAAAATTGTCAAACTTCCTTCACCATATTTGCTCCAATAATTGGCCAGAACTAGTGAAAGAAGCCAGCCGAGAAGCCGTCGGGGCCTGGTGCTTTACTGGGATGGATAGCTAGAGCCGCATCTCGAATTTCAGCTTCCTCTGGGATCGTAATTAGCGCTGCGTTCATTTCCTCGGATAACCTTGGTATCAATACCTCATCCACAATATGGAAGTTACATGGTCATTGCGAGGTGAAGATCTTGTTGTAATAATCGGATATAATTTGAGATATCTCGTGTTCTTCGTGAAAAGCAGAGCCCTCATCATCTTCAATAACCGTAAAACGGTTGCAAGTCCTTCTATTTCTGGTAATGGCATGGAAGAAACCTGTGTTTCTATCTCCGCTATGCAGCCATAGTACGCGACTCCGTTGCTGCCAAAAGAGCTCCTCCTCACGGTAAGCTTTTTCCAACGTTGCCGTAAGGCGAGCTATGGAAACCGAGTCAGGAATGTCGGCTGATAAAGCTTCCTCAAGTTGCTCTCTAGTTACTTGAATCAGTTTAGCGTTGTTGAGATTTTGTTCTCTGGACCATTGAATTATTTCTCTTCCGCACTTACTGATTTTTGTTTGAATAGAGTCGTTAGACTCCTCATCAGAAGTGTCCGAGATCAGTTGATATATCTTCTCTTTATCACGCAATCTATTATCAAATCTGAAAATCCATTTGCGTTTCACTCTAGAGTCATCGATGTAGGTGATAATCGGTCGATGACAGCTCCTTCGAACATGAGATATTCTGATCTGCCATACGGGAAGGCTTCCAACCATGCATCCTTTGAAACTGATCTATCAAGGTGGGTGATATATTCATATATTGCATGTTATAGCATACATTTTACTTAGAGTTTCGCGTCATTTGCATGCATAATCATGGTTTTGTCTTGCATTTAGGTCTCATTTAGAGTTTAGGACATTTGCAGTAGGTCCTAGTGAGTTCTTGCATGTTTTGGAGTATTTTCTAGGTGTTTGGAGGCAATTTGGGTATATTTGGAGAATGGACCAAAGTAGAATACAAGGGTCATCCAAACCTTCCAAAAGAACCTGAATAACGAAGGCTTTCCCATCTAATTTAGCTTCGGAGGTGTTCATGAAAGTTGTAGTGGGATGAGTTATCTCTCTACTGGAGTTTGAATCAAGCCATTTGAATGTGTGGATTGGGAGATATGACAGATTTACTGGAGATATGTCCGCATGGCCGAGATGGTTTCTTCAATACCGAGTCCACTGCTCGGTATTATCACTCAGCGTAGCAACCTCAGGGCATTACACCGAGTCCACAGCTCGGTGTAGATGCTCGGTATGCAAACAGAAGCAAAACTCCTTAACTCCGATCCACGATACCAACCCGTGGCATCAATATCTCACCCAAACCAGTCGAGCTCATCTGATGTGTCTGAAAGATCTGCCCGAAAGAAGGGTCTCCAGTCCGAATTAGCTTCGGAGGTCTTCATAGAAGTTCTAGATAATTGAGTTAGCTATCATCTGAAGGTGGTTTTATGTCGTTTGGAGCTGTGGTTAAAACGATACATTATATTTAGCAAAGACATGTCTGTCTGCCGCCCAAACGAGTTCTGCCCGGAGTTGAAGCCCAGCAACTACACCGATCAGTTGCACCGACCTGTGGGCTCGGTATTGAAGCCACTCAAGACCAGATTTGACCCATTTCAACCGGGTCAATACCCGGTTTGTCCCGGGTTGACCCAGTTCGCCCACCTTCCTTTAAATAGTCCAAAAACCTAATTTTTGTGATCTAAGTTTTCTTCTTTCTAGAGTTGGGTTTTATCCCAAACTCTTCTTATGATTTTGGAGGGATTTTGATTGTTCTTCATACAAATGCCACTCTAGAGAATATTTCTTCAACTCTTTCTTTTATTTATCCAATTTATTTATCTTTATGTCTCTTTCTCTTTTGTTCTTCATGTTTAGAATTTAAGGTTTTTGTTGGTTTTTGGATTATGCTTGATTATTGATGGTTTGATGATTGATTTGTGATGTTTAGATTCTAAATCATTGCTTTCCTTTCTTTCTAAGTGAACTTAATGCTAGATTGGGCTTGAGAGAGTCAATCTAGATCTTTGGGAATTTCACACCCACAAGGTGTTTGATGAAATTCTACAAAGAACTTAGAAAAGAGATAAACATTCTTAACCTACGAGAGTAGTTGCTTAAGGTGTTTATTGGTTGATTTGAATATTGATCTTAATGCTTGCTAATCATTTCATCACAAATGAGAATTTGATCTTGATTTAGTGATTAGCAAAGTGATTAGTGCCTTGAGAGAGGATTAGTCATAATTAGTGATCTTAACCTAAGGAATAGCATTGATTGTGCGTATTAGCATCGTTAGTCAATTGTCTTGATGATTAGATGATGACGATTTAGGTTACATCTTGTTAGATCCTTCACTTAGGTTGATCTTAAAGCTAGTTTTGGATTGAGAGATCAAAACTAGAGCTTAGGCATTTCACGCCCGAGAGGTGTTCGATGAAATGCTTGAACCAAACCTTTTGTGAGCCTTTCATGCCTAGCCAATGAGAGTTGATGTCTAGGGTGATTAGTGAACTAAGTGGAATTGGAGATTAAAGCTTGTTAATCATCTTATCACAAACGAGAGTTTGTTCTTGATTTGGTGATTAACAAAGTGATTAGTGCCACGAGAGTGGATTAGTCATAATTGTGAATTCCATGTTCTAGGATAGTGTTTAATTCAATCTAAATCATCATTGTTTGTTCATTAATCGTCTTCTTGATAGTTAATTCATTTTTCCAACACTTCTATCCTTTGTTTTCTTTCTTGCATTTTACATTCTTTGTTCAAAAATATAAAAACCCAAAAACATTTGCTCTAGCTTAGGAAGATTCATGTATTCTTAGTGCATTGATCTTAACCTCTTTGGTTCGATCCTCAAATACTACAATGATATGAGTGGGTTTGAGTAATTGATATGAACTTAACACAAAATCTATTCATCAATTTGGCGCCGTTGCCGGGGAGGTTTAGCATTGATCATTAGGATTTTGATTCTTCTTGAGACTAGAGCTTTTTTATTTTCTTTTGTTGCTAATCTTTTCACTTTTCTTGTGATTTTCATGAAGGGAGTGACGATGAGGAAGCAACCGTCAAGCTAGTGACGTTAAACGCGCCCTTGGGGACTTCCCCAAGCCTATCCCTTGTCAAGCTAGTGACACAAAACAAGCATCAATAAGGGTATCTTGGGTCAAAGGTCGTGGCAAGGCTCATTGGTGGTGTTGTCAAAAGCTCTTCATTCTTCTCCATTCATCTAGTCTCACTCCTCATTTGTAAGTACTTCTTTCCTTTTGAGTCTCTTTGCATTTTTATCTTTCGTTTTTGGTCTCTCTCTTGAACTTCTTTCACACCGAGACGTTGTGATTTAAGTTTGGGGGAGGGACCGGTGTCTAATCATGTGTTTTGTGATTTTATTTTGCCTTTTGCATCTTGAGTCTCATGCATATCATGCATTTTCAATAAATTTGAAATTTTTTTGAACTTTTGTGCATTCCATATAGGATTGAGTCTAGATGCATAGCATATTAGGTAGCTTTGCATGAGCATTAAGAGCAATTATAGATTTATCCTTGTAAAGTATCATATTTAGAGCTTGATACAATGCCCTCATTGCTTGTTGTTTGATGCTTTTGATCTCGTGTTGAAATCAAGGATGAACCATATTTCGATCTTGCGTTTCATTACTAGGGTCTTAGCTAAAGCAAGTCTTGATTTGATTTCAATCCTACCTAAGTGAAAACCGTAATTTTGACATTGAAATTATCATGCTTGTGCATTGCATAGTGAATTCATGGTTACCATATACATACTTTGGCTCTCTTATCCTTTCCACCACTCTTTTGCTAGTCCAAGTAGCCGATTCCCATCATTGGAACGGTTCACCATACCTTTAACCTACCCTCCTTTCAAGCCAAAATCTTTAGTGTGCGTATGTGAGGCCTACTTTTTCGAGTAAGCTTGGCAAAAAGTGTTGAGTTTAGGGCGACAAGGATAGGTTCGCATGTAGATCTAGCCGAACATCAAGGGCTAGACTAGGTTAGGCTCGTGGGAAAGGGAAGTCTTGGGTTTGGTGCGGACGAAATGGTGTGACTAATGGGATTGTGGATAAGAAGGAAGTGAGTTCAAAAGAAGGAACTGAAGGTGAAGGAGGAATGCAATATTGTAGTTTGGGTTAGTGCAAGATAACAAGATTAGCTCTTAGCAATAGTTATAGCCTCATAGAAAAAAAAAGGAAAAAGCCAAAAATTGGCTAAGACATCAAATGATGAAAGATGAGGCAAGGCAAATAAAAAAAAAAAAAAAAGAGCTAAGGAAACAACAAGAGAAGCACAAAACCACAAGATTCAATGGAGAAGAAGAAATTCTTCAAGTGAGAAAAGATGAAGTGGAAGAAGAAGTTCATGTATGGGACATGAAGGCCAAAAGGCCTTGGGAAATAAGGGTAGCTTAGGATTGGGACATCACGGGTAGATATGCTAGGGCTAGAGACATTTAGGCATTGGGTAGATGTGAGTCTATCCTTGTATGCATAGATTGCCTTTTACTCTTAGAATTTTGCTAAAGCTTGCTCATTCATTGAGAGATCCCTTGCATTGGAGTAATGTCATACATTTGATATCATCTTTATCTCAAAACCTTTACCCTAGCCAAATGGATTTACTTGCCTTGCATAAGCATGATTCACTTGAAACGATTAATGAATGTTAAAGGATTGGATGACATGAATACTTGTGTAGGTTGAGGCTTGAATTTGATTTGTGTAAGGAAGGATATGGCTAGCTCTTTTTGAGTATACTTGTTTGATCGCATCTCAGAGCTAGTAACTTGGACATTGAGTGGAATTCTTTTTATGGTACTTGTGGATTTGAGCTCCCAGTTTTAATCCTCTCCCTCTTCTTATTCTTATTTGCTTGAGGACAAGCAAAGGTTTAAGTTTGGGGGAGTTGATATATTCATATATTGCATGTTCTAGCATACATTTTACTTAGAGTTTCGCGTCATTTGCATGCATAATCATGGTTTTGTCTTGCATTTAGGTCTCATTTAGAGTTTAGGACATTTGCAGTAGGTCCTAGTGAGTTCTTGCATGTTTTGGAGTATTTTGTAGGTGTTTGGAGGCAATTTGGGTATATTTGGAGAATGGACCAAAGTAGAATACAAGGGTCATCCAAACCTTCCAAAAGAACCTGAAGAACGAAGGCTTTCCCATATGATTTAGCTTCGGAGGTGTTCATGAAAGTTGTAGTGGGATGAGTTATCTTTCTACTGTAGTTTGAAGCAAGCCATTTTAACGTGTGGTTTGGGAGATATAACAGATTTACTGGAGATATGTCCGCATGGCCGAGATGGTTTCTTCAATACCAAGTCCACTGCTCGGTATTATCACTCGGCGTAGCAACCTCAGGGCATTACACTGAGTCCACAGCTCGGTGTAGATGCTCGGTATGCAAACAGAAGCAAAACTCCTTAGCTCCGATCGACGATACCGACCTGTGGCATCGGTATCTCACCCAAACCAGCCGAGCTCATCTGATGTGTTTGAAAGATCTGCCCGAAAGAAGGGTCTCCAGTCCGAATTAGCTTCGGAGGTCTTCATAGAAGTTCTAGATAATTGAGTTAGCTATCATCTGAAGGTGGTTGCATGTCGTTTGGAGCTGTGGTTAAAACGATACATTAGATTTAGCAAAGACATGTCTGTCTGCCGTCCAAACGAGTTCTGCCCGGAGTTGAAGCCCAGCAACTACACCGATCAGTTACACCGACCTGTGGGCTCGGTATTGAAGCCACTCAAGACCAGATTTGACCCATTTCAACTGGGTCAATACCCGGTTTGTCCCGGGTTGACCCGGTTCGCCCACCTTCCTTTAAATAGTCCAAAAACCTAATTTTTGTGATCTAAGTTTTCTTCTTTCTAGAGTTGGGTTTTATCTCAAACTCTTCTTATGATTTTGGAGGGATTTTGATTGTTCTTCATACAAATTCCACTCTAGAGAATATTTCTTCAACTCTTTCTTTTATTTATCCAATTTATTTATCTTTATGTCTCTTTCTCTTTTGTTCTTCATGTTTAGACTTTAAGGTTTTTGTTGGTTTTTGGATTATGCTTGATTATTGATGGTTTGATGATTGATTTGTGATGTTTAGATTCTAAATCATTGCTTTCCTTTCTTTCTAAGTGAACTTAATGCTAGATTGGGCTTGAGAGAGTCAATCTAGATCTTTGGGAATTTCACACCCACAAGGTGTTTGATGAAATTCCTCAAAGAACTTAGAAAAGAGATAAACATTCTTAACCTATGAGAGTAATTGCTTAAGGTGTTTATTGGTTGATTTGAATATTGATCTTAATGCTTGCTAATCATTTCATCACAAATGAGAATTTGATCTTGATTTAGTGATTAGCAAAGTGATTAGTGCCTTGAGAGAGGATTAGTCATAATTAGTGATCTTAACATAAGGAATAGCATAGATTGTGTGTATTAGCATCATTTGTTGATTGTCTTGATGGTTAGATGATGATGAATTAGGTTGATCCTTGTTAGATCCTTCACATAGGTTAGCTCTTAATGCTAGATTTAGATTGAGAGATCAAAACTAGAGTTTAAGCATTTCACGCCCGATAGGTGTTCGATGAAATGCTTGAACCTAACCTTTTGTGAGCTTTTCATGCCTAGCCAATGAGAGTTGATGTCTAGGGTGATTAGTGAACTAAGTGGAATTGGAGATTAAAGCTTGCTAATCATCTTATCACAAACGAGAGTTTGCTCTTGATTTGGTGATTAACAAAGTGATTAGTGCTACGAGAGTGAATTAGTCATAATTGTGAATTCCATGTTCTAGGATAGTGTTTAATTCAATCTAAATCATCATTGTTTGTTCATTAATCGTCTTCTTGATAGTTAATTCATTTTTTCAACACTTATATCCTTTGTTTTCTTTCTTGCATTTTACATTCTTTGTTCAAAAATATAAAAACCCAAAAACATTTGCTCTAGCTTAGGAAGATTCATGTATTCTTAGTGCATTGATCTTAACCTTTTTGGTTCGATCCTCAAATACTACAATGATATGAGTAGGTTTGAGTAATTGATATGAACTTAACACAAAATCTATTCATCAGTGGGCACACACAAAGTGTTCGTATCTCATACCTCTCCAAGAGAGAGAATTACCGGAGTGCTTAATATACCAAAGACCATTTTGTGTGATGAAACTTTGGAAGTTGATAAAGGAGCCTTCACTCCTCCTTGGTCCACCTTTTTCCGAGTAATCTAGAATTTCGTTAAAGTCACCCGAGAGCAAAAAGGTGAATCTCGGCCAGCACCGAGTTCTGAGATTTTGTTCCACACCTCTAGTCGTTTTTGGCTCTCAGGATGACCATAAACGAAGGTATAATAGATTGTTTTAGACTTGTAAACTATGCGGGTGTCTATGAAGTTCGGGGAAGAGGATAAAATCTCCATATGTATATCCTATTTCCAAAAGAGGGCAAGACCTCCGCTGAGTCCAATCGGTGGAACTGTGAACTTATTATCGTAGCCCATCCACTGAAATACGCTTAAGACAAAGTCGTCGTGGTTTTTTGTCTCCATGAGAAACGTTATGTCCGGGAAAAGATCTAGTCTTAATTCCCTAAGGCGTCGAACTGTAAGGGAGTTTCTAAGGCCTTGACAGTTCCAAGAGGTTGTAATCATTGGTTATTACTGGATGGTTTCTGGAAAACCATCAAACCCTTACAAGTAGAAGGCACAAATGCCTTAGAGATAGAAGCAACAAGAGCAACATTTGGATCATCCTCAGAGCGAGGTACATTAGAAGAAGAAGGACGTTTCGAAGACGAGTTATCCTTTGGTGTAGTTCGGATCTGATCAGAGCACGCTTTCTTTCTTGGGGAGAGCGTTTTGATAGCCAGCTTCCGCTTAGAGCTCGAGGGGAGACGCTTTTGGCCAAATGCAAAGAACTACCTGTTATTGAGTAAGACATACAAGATGAAGTGCTGAGACTAGAAATAAGAACTAGAGCCTGTAAGACTCCAACATTCTTCTTAAGAAAGAGTAAATATGAAGGTGAAACACGAACCGATCACCACAAAGCCCGACAAGAAAACAAGGATTTCCTCTAGTAACAAGTTCTATTCGGATCTAAAACAGCAATATGTGGCCCAAAATGCTAATAATTGACCATTATTGAATAAAATGGAGGCTGGAACCAAACCTATTGTGAGCTTTTCACATCCTAGCCAATGAGAGTTGATGTTTAGAGTGATTAGTAAGGCAGTGCCTCTTAATCAAGTTGAAAAAGCTCGCATAAGTGATGCGCTGGACAGGGAGAAAAAGTAATGTGATTCTCCCAAGAAAAATTAATTTTATTCAATAATGGTCTAAAGACTATGGGTACGGTTTACGATGCCAGTTTGCCTGCAATAAACCAAATCTTCTAAAATGGTTTACTAGAAAATCGGTTTAGTACATGAGTTTCTTGAAATGATCATAGTTCCCTACACGTTTTTGACTCAATGAAATAACTCAAAACATAAGAAAACAAAGAAAATCGATCGCCACCGTCGTCGGAATTATCGTCGGACTTTGATGGAATAGTCGTCAACACTCCATCTTGTTTGTCTTATTCAATAACGATATGTTTTTAGTATTTTGGTCATATATTGCCGTTTTGGGTCTGAAACCATAAATTTCTTAAGTGTGAAACCACAAATGGCTTACTATATGTTAACAAGGATCATTTTAGTTCTTATTCTTGTTTTCCTTCGTGTTTAATGTTTTCTTTGTTTTAGTGGATGGGCGAATGAAAGATTTAGCTATAACTTTTGGAGACAGTCTCACATTCTTCTCTTAGGGTATTGTTTTCCGAGTCTCAGATTTGTTGAGCTTCGCTGACGTTGCTGTCGAGCCGAGTCTAAAAGAGATGGGAACTTTCGCTCCTTGCAGTGGAGGGAGATATGGGATGGTGGCTTCTGGCCATCCCGTATATCAATCAATTATATATCTATAATAATCACAAATTCACAATCTTCAAATTAACCCTAACCCACATGGATTATTAATAGTAATTACCTGCTTGTTTACCGTGGTCTGTGTTGCTCCAGATAGTCTATTGATATCCTATCGATGTTCATATTTACGTCTACTAAAATTCAAGTAGGTATCTTTTGTTTTTCTTAAAAATAAGTAGGTATGTGTAAATAAAATATCTATTAATAGCTACAAAGGACAAAAATGTTTTGATGCTGGAAAAAAACATATTACAAAATAATACAGAGTACCTTTTTCTCTCCACCGATCTATGCACTATGTGCCCACTCTTTCCTTCACGGGGACTTAAATCACATTTCTTCTTTTTTTTTTTTCTAACTATTTTTGCATATTCTATCAAAAAATTCTCTAAAATACCACTAAAATAAGTTTTTGTTCCAATCATATTATCCCTAACTTTTTCTTTCCAAAACTACCACAAACATTAATTTTTTCCACAAATACCACAAAGCTAAAACTAAACTTTCGATCCTCAAAAATAAACTCTAAACCCTCAAAAATAAACCTTAAACCCTAAAAATTAAACCCTAAACACAAAATAAAACACACAAACCAAAATATTTAAATTATAAACCCTTAAAACTCATTTTTAATGTTTGTGGTATTTGTGAAAAAGCCATTTATTGGTAGTTTTGAAAAAAAAAAACCAGTAATAATATGTTTGGAACAAAAACTCATTTTAATAATATTTTAAAGAATTTTTCTATTCTATATATCGGGTACTTTTAAAATAAATTGAAGTATGAAGTAATACTTGAAACTGATAAACTCAATTAGCATAATTGTTCAATACTATATTAATTGAACTAGCATTTTTAATCTATGGCTCGGAATACAATTTTGTATATTAATTTACACCGTTTTAACTTGATTGCAACATAATTTTTATTCTGAAGACTCGTGATAATATTATTGCTTTAAGAACATCTTTTCCTTCTCGGCAACTGGGAGCCGACAGGAAGAACCGAACCTAAATACAACAAAGCAATTGAGTTAAGTTCATCCTCTAGCTGTCGAGTCACCTTACCAAACTAACCAAAAGCTCATTAAAAACATCATTCTCCGACAAACAGTCCCCCTCTTTTTGAAATTAACCATCTAATGGATCCCAAAAATCTGTTGCAAACAAATATTTTTTTTCTTTTATTTTTCTCAATATTTTTGAAATAATCATGTTTGAAAAACAATTTATACGTAGAAAGAAAACCATAAACCCTCAACTCTTAGACTACCCACAATGGGGTAGTTGAAATTACTTTTCAACGAGGGTGAGGGTGTTGAACTTTAGCAATGAGGGTGTTGTATGATGGAAGAAAATGACGTGGAAGTTAGCTAGTTGAAAGTATTCAACAAGTTGAAAACCAAAAAGCTGGGTCCCACAATAATTCTTTTGCTTAAAATATAACATTTCGGTGACCCAAATATATTAAAATTAGGTTGCAGATTTTTTGTTTTTTTTTTCCACCCACAGTATTAAAGCAATTATAAAAAAAAATTATATCAAAATTCATCATTTTTCATACTCTATAAATAGAGACTTGTTTCATTAGATTTGGACAAAAAAAAAAACCATCTTGATAACAATTTTTTTTTCTATTTAGCCTCTCACAAATCTCGTTTTTATCTTCTCAAATCTTTCTTGAGGAAATGGATCCCAACAATCATCCTTCTAACACCCAAAATTCTTCTAATTACCCATTTTACTACCCAAATCCCAACCACCCATCTCAAAATCAATCTTCTAACCAACCCCCAAATATACCGAATTATGGTTTCTCACCAAGTTTCTTCACACCGCCAGCTATCCCAAACTATTATCCGTATTACGGCTCGATGATGCCATATTCATCTCAACCACCCACCTTTTCCTCTACTCCGCCGAGTAATGAAATTGTTCCGGATGGTGGAGCAATTGAGTTTCCCGAATTTTCGACACAAATGGCTCTTGGTGGTATGAGTGGTATCAATGAAGCCACTCGAAATGTAGACGATTCAACCCCTGCTCCCCGTAAGAACCACAAATGGACCACTGACAACAATTTGGTGCTACTGAGTGGGTGGATCAAATATGGAACAGACAGCATTATTGGCAGAAACCAAAAGAGCGAAGCATTCTGGGGTAAGATTGCTGAGTATTGTAATGAACATTGCAAATTTAATCCTCCGCGTAGTGGGGTTTCGTGCAGAAATCATTTCAACTACATTAACAAACAACTGACAAAATGGACTGGCGATTACGATAAAGCTGAGCGTATGCGACAAAGCGGATGGTCGGAGCAGGATGTATTGGTGAAAGCGCAAGAACTATATTCAGGCGGTGGTAGTGGAAGTTTCAATTTAATGAAAGAATGGTTCGCTGTCCGTGACCAGCCACGTTATCGTAGTCAGGTAGGAGGAAATACTGGCTCTGGAAGCAGTGGATCTAAGAGAGCACACGAGAGTGATGCTAGTGACTCCAACTCTGTAGGATCCAATGCCCGTCCACTGGGGAGGGATGCAGCTAAGAAAAAGGCTAAAAAGAAAGGTAAGGGTGAAGCCTTGGCAGCAGTCGAGGAAGATTTGAATGAATTCAAACAAATCAAGGAGCGAGAGTTTGAGCGTTTGGACAAAATACTCAAGATGCAAGAGGAGGCAAACCGATTGACGCAAGAAAAGACTCAAGCAAAGAAGATGAAGATGTTTCTGAAGCTAAAGGAGAAGAAGGATCTCGATGACCAGAGCAAAATGTTGTTGGAGAAGTTGGGCCACGATCTTTTTGATTAAATGTGGTCAAGTTTCTGTTTGTATTTTGTGTGTTACTGCTTTAATAATGTTTGTCTGTCATTTTCTGCTTTAATGTTTGTCAAGTGTCAGTTTGTGATTTGTCATTTCCCACTTTAATGTCTCTTTGTTTGTAATCCGTGACTTTTTGAGAATACAATAATTTTAGCGGAGAATATTGAACGGCTTAGATTGATCTGTATTATTCAAAGAAGGTGATAATTGAGCTAAAGTTGATGTGACTCATCAACCAACGGTCAGATCTTTGCCGACAATATTGAACGGCTTAGATTGATCCGTATTATTCAAAGAAGGTGATAATTGAGCTAAAGTTGATGTGACTCATCAACCAACGGTCAGATCTTTGCCGACAATATTGAACGGCTTAGATTGATCCGTATTATTCAAAGAAGGTGATAATTGAGCTAAAGTTGATGTGACTCATCAACCAACGGTCAGATCTTTGCCGACAATATTGAACGGCTTAGA
>PKMM01039102.1:388136-411613 GCA_002933915.1 Eutrema heterophyllum | reverse complement strand
ATAAGATAAAATAAAAATGTTATTACAGAAAAATAAATAAAAAAAATTAATGAAAAAATAGGTGGGGTAAGATGTTGAAACCATTGTAGAGTAAAAATTTTGAGTGGGTGTTGAATTATTAGTTGGAAGAGAGAGGAGATGATGTGGAAGAGAGAGGGATGATGTGGAAGAGAGAGGGATGATGTGGAGGGTGTTGAAATCTCAAACCATTGTTCATAGTCTTAGAGCATGATTAACAGTAAGACCCAAATGGGTCTCTTATTGGATTGTTTAATATTAAAATGGTGGGGTCAGCGTAAGAGACCGTCTTTTACGTCTCTTAATTAAGGTACGTTTCTGATGAATCTCTTGAGCAGCCAATATTTTATATTAATTTTAATTATTAAAAAATTCTAAGAAACTCATTGGGGTTGTGCGATAATCATGCTCTTACTCCTAAATATAAAACATTCTCCAAATAGCCGTCTAACATTTTAACAGCACCGTCTAACATCTATTGTCTACAAAATTTAATACGGTAAAAGCTATCTAAAATCTAAATAAATAATGTCTTTTAACAAAATAATGAATTCAAAAACCATCCACTCTGAAATTTGTTTTTCTTTTTTGAAATTATCAAATTTATCATTTAATTATTTTTTAATGTAAAATTTATCATCCAACAAAAAACATATTTATAGAATTTGGCAAAAATGGCCAATCTGACTAATCAATTCGTGAGATAAAATCATATAAAACATGGCAAGAAATTAAGAAAACAGAATTTGGTAGATAGAAATATGAAACAGATTTTTTTTTTTTTTTTGGTGCCATTTGGAAGGATTGAATTTTGTTTAATTGAATTTCGTTTGATTAGAATGATCTTGACCCAAGAAAAAAAGGGCAATTCTACAAAATAGCACCAAAAAACTTAAAGTTCAATAATTTAGCACACAAGAGTGAAAATCCCAAAACTAGCATTCATTAAAAGGGAAAAAGACTCATTACCCTTGAACAAATTTAAACACGCAATTAAAGAAGAAAAAAAATTGTCGTCATCTTCATCGCTTGTCACCGACAACAAACCCTTCTTCAGAAATCGGAATAGTCGCCGGAGATAATCACCATCGGAAGCTTATCATCGCCGAAAAATAGAAATCTACATCTCCTCGGTACTAACTAAGAAAAATATTTCGATAGATTTCTACCCAAAAAGATCCAATTTTGATGGTTTCTACACATTTAGAATTTGTGTCCGTCTGGGTGATTACCCTCTCATCTATCAATCCTCTATGCTTATCTAATTGTACTATGTATTTTTGGGAATTTGCCTTTTCATTAACTGAAATTTTTACAATCTGCAGCTGATTGTGGTGATTGTTCCAATTTTGGGGTTGAGAGCTTTTCTATGGTGGGCACAACGAGATCGTGAATTTACACCAACATGATTTTTAACGTATTTAGGAAAGCTTTCCGAAATGAACAAAAACTAATTTAGGAACATATATAACGTATTTCGGAAAGTCTTCCGAATTTCCGAAATGAACAAAAACAGAAAACGATATTTCCTGTTGATTTTCATGCGTAAATGAAGCATCAAAACAAATGTGTTGTTGTTTTTGATACACAAAGAAATAAGAGAAAGATACAAATGATGAAAACTAATCATTTCTTGAAAAAGAACAGTATTTAGGAACATATATAACGTATTTCGGAAAGTCTTCCGAAATGAACAAAAACTGAAAACTATAAAAAAAAACGATATTTCCTGTTGATTTTCATGCGTAAATGAAGCATCAGAACAAATGTGTTGTTGTTTTGTCTACACAAAGAAATAAAGAAAGATATAAATGATGAAAACTGATCCTTTCTTGAAAATTAATGAATCGTATTTAGGAACATATATAACGTATTTCGGAAAGTCTTCCGAAATGAACAAAAACAGAAAACAATATTTCCTGTTGATTTCCATGCGTAAATGAAGCATCAAAACAAATGTGTTGTTGTTTTGGATACACAAAGAAATAAGAGAAATATACAAATGATGAAAACTGATACTTTCTTGAAAAAGAACAGTATTTAGGAACATATATAACGTATTTCGGAAAGTCTTCCGAAATGAACAAAAACTGAAAACTATAAAAAAAACGATATTTCCTGTTGATTTCCATGCGTAAATGAAGCATCAGAACAAATGTGTTGTTGTTTTGTCTACACAAAGAAATAAAGAAAGATACAAATGATGAAAACTGATACTTTCTTGAAAATGAATCGTATTTAGGAACATATATAACGTATTTCGGAAAGTCTTAAGAAATGAACAAAAACAGAAAACGATATTTCATGTTGATTTCCATGCGTTAATGAAGCATCAGAACAAATGTGTTATTGTTTTGGATACACAAAGAAATAAGAGAAAGATACAAAATGATGAAAATGGATTCTCTCTTGAAAATGAACAGTATTTATGAACATATATAACGTATTTCGGAAAGTCTTCCGAAATGAACAAAAACAGAAAATGATATTTCGGGTTGATTTTCATGCGTAAATGAAGCATCAGAACAAATGTGTTGTTGTTTTGTCTACACAAAGAAATAAAGAAAGATATAAATGATGAAAACTGATCCTTTCTTGAAAATTAATGAATCGTATTTACGAACATATATAACGTATTTCGGAAAGTCTTCCGAAATGAACAAAAACAGAAAATGATATTTCCGGTTGATTTACATGCGTTAATGAAGCATCAGAACAAATGTGTTATTGTTTTGGATACACAAAGAAATAAGAGAAAGATACAAATGATGAAAACTGATCATTTCTTGAAAATGAACAATATTTAGGAACATATATAACGTATTTCGGAAAGTTTTCCGAAATGAACAAAACAAAAAAAACAGATAATGAAATCTAGAAGAGCTCCATTGAAGAACGCATATCGTTCAACAATCTCAAACTCATAGCCAAAAATAGAAGCAAAAGAACATACAAGCTGTAGAACATGAGTAGAAAGCAATTGTAGTAGAAACTTGCAATCTGAACTTGTTTGAGAGATCAAATCCTTAAGGGGAATCTTCTGCTTTATAATAAAATGTGATTCTCTGAACAGTTTGGAACAACAGAGACCATATCTAATGACGAAGCTATCTCAGCAACACTGCATAGGTGATGCCACCGACTCAACTATAAAATAAGGTTCCATTGTTCCATTCAAGGTCGTAGGTGATGCCACCGACTCCGGGATGATACGAAATTACGACCTCGCAGAATCTGATCTGAGATGATTATGACCTCGCCGTTTCTGATCGAAGATGATTAAGAAGATGATCGGAGATGATTAACAAGATGATCAGAGATGATAGATGATGATTGTTGATGATTGGTGATGATCGAGAGATATCGACGATGATTGATGAGATCCGGGAAAGAAGGAAAAATTATGGGTAAATTTCTTATTTTTTTATTTTTAATTAGTGAGAGTATGAGTAAAATTGTCTTTTGCCTCTTTAATGAATGCTAAAAATTGGATTTTTTTATTAGGGTGCTATTTTGGTTAGAAATTTTTTTAAAAATATTATTTTGAACAATTTCTCAAAAAAAAACGAAAAACAATAGAAAATAAAATCTAAAAAAATGACTAATTTATTCTTAGTGTAATCATGTTTCGTCCCTTTAAGAATCTCACTGTCTTTGTGCGTCAGACCACAAAAGAACTTCAATGTACTGAAGTTTCCGCAGATCCGTCTTCCCCAACATATCTCTGTAGCTCCCCCCATGAGATCTCTCTGATACATTACCCTTTTTCTCCAGCTCACCGATTTCAAAAACAATAAAAATCGAAGCTTTTTTTTGTCTCCGATGAAAAGCAAAATTCACCACCAGCCGAATAGCAATAATGGTGTTGTAGGTAGCGATAATGGCAGCAGAAGCGAGTCTCCAAGCCCACCTTTATCACCGAGCCGCCGTGTCCCCCGTCGTCAACGGCGGCAAACTCTGTTCAGAGCTTCTTCTTTCTCTCTCCGGAGAAATCTCCGTTACATGCTTCTCCTTCCTATGATTTACGCTTCTGGGCTTCTCATGTGTGTCGGTCCTTTCTCGGGTCTTGTCGGGTGGGTCTATGTTCCCGGGTCTGTTTATCGGAGCCCCGAGATTTATCGGAAACTCCGAGATGACATTCTCTCTGACAATTCCACCGCCGTTGAGGTATTTACAGTAAAAAAAAATTCCGTTTTTGTGTCTGATTTTTGTTTATCAAATTGTTGAAGCTTCTTTCTTTTTTTGGTAGCAGTTTTCTTCTGTGTGGAAATACAAAAGGAGACCAAAAATGCCAAAACCATGTCCCAATTCGACAGCTTCTTCACATCTTGGTCTTAACAGAGGTAAGGAGCCAAACCAATTTCCTTAGATTGTATCTGATACTGAAACTATTGAGTTTTGTGGCTTCCCAGTTTCTGGGATCGCTAAACAAAAAGATGATTTTAGAGATTTCTTTTACATAAAACAAATTTGATTTCATAAAAAACAATTTTCAAAGCTTTGAGGACAATTTGTTTGATGAAATTTTCCAGAATCATCTGTTCTTACTCCTAGCGGTTACTTGATCGTGGAGGCAAATGGCGGTCTTAACCAGCAGCGTTCCGCGGTATCACCTTTTTGTTCTCTTATTGATTAAAACCATTGATCCTATAAGTCCAACACGTCCTAAGGTTTTTTTTTTGTAAAACCAACACGTCCTAAGTTGTTGTCTTGTTTTAATATTTTTTTTCAATTGCTTCAGATTTGCAATGCTGTGGCTGTTGCTGGACTCCTAAACGCGGTCTTAGTCATACCGGAGTTTGAATTTCACGCCATTTGGAAGGACTCAAGGTAAGAAGCCAGAAAAAAATTCATTACTTTCTCAATTCTTGTTAAAATATTGGACTAAGAAATGCATATTTGTGGCAGCATCTTTGGGGATATCTATGACGAAGATCATTTCATATCGAGCCTCGAAGGATATGTGAAAGTTGTGAGACATGTTCCGGATGAGATAATGACCCGTTTTAGTTACAACCTTACAAGTATCCCTACTATTCGCGTTCAAGCTTGGGCTACTGTCAAGTATTATAGTGGAGAAGTCTATCCGGTCTTAAAGGAACATGGGTAGGTTTACTTTAATCTTGAATCTGCTACATGACTTAAATCTTTTGTTTTTTTAACGGGTTGTCAGTGTGTATTCAATTCAGGGTTATACGGATATCGCCTTTCGCAAATAGATTGGCGATGAGTGTTCCACCATATATCCAACTTTTAAGGTGCATAGCTAATTACAAGGCATTGAAGTTTTCTTCGCCTATATCAACACTAGCTGAAAAGTTAGTTGATCGGATGGTTGAGAAAAGCTCAGAGACCGGAGGAAAGTACGTCTCAGTCCACCTTCGATTTGAGGAGGTAATTTTCTCTTTGTTTGTCTCAATAGTATAGTATTAGTTTGCTGAAGACAGACAAGGTTAAAAAAGCCTTTGTTTTTAGGATATGGTGGCCTTCTCATGTTGTCTCTACGAAGGAGGAAGAGCTGAGAAATCTGAAATGGATGTGATTAGACAGAAAAGTTGGAAAGGAAAGTTCAAACGAAGAGATCGTGTCATTAGGCCTGACCTTAACCGAGTTAATGGAAAATGTCCCCTTACCCCGTTAGAGGTAATTCATTGACCTATATTCACATTTCAATTTCAAATTTAGAGGCATTTTCAGGTGTTACTATTTTATTGAGCTTTGTTTTCCAATTGCTGTTCTCACGTGAGCATAGGTTGGTATGATGCTCCGTGGTATGGGATTTGATAATAACACTTCAATATATTTGGCATCGGGAAAAATCTACCAACCTGAGAAACATATGGCTCCTCTCCGGGAAATGTTTCCTCGTCTCTACACAAAAGAGTCTCTTGCAACTCCAGAGGAGCTTGCCCCATTTGAGGTTTTATTTTAAATTCATTTATCTATAAGCAAATCTGTTTGGGCAACATTTAAAGTTTGATCTTTTCTTGTTACTCTAATTATTTAGGGATATTCTTCCAGAATGGCTGCTTTGGACTACACGGTGAGCTTGTTAAGTGAAGTGTTTGTGACAACTCAAGGTGGAAACTTTCCTCACTTTTTGATGGGCCATCGAAGATTCCTCTTCGGTGGACATGCAAAAACTGTCATTCCCGACAAACCCAAACTTGTTCTCCTTCTTCAGGACATGGAAATAAGGTACTATAAATCTTCCTTTCCTCATCTCAACCTCTTCCTAGAGTAATGTATATCTCTAGGAAGAGATGCCAGAAGAAATTCACTTTCTCTGTCGTTGAGCTTTGATAAAGAAAGAATCTAGAAACAGAGTTTAGCATCTTTCAAAGTCTCAGCACACAAGAGAGAGTTTATATTGAGCTATTTCTTGCATATGAATAAGAGTTTGTACAATACTTCCTCTGAATCTTGAACAGGTGGGAAATTTTCAAGAAGGAGATGAAACTGATACTAGGGGAAAGCGATCGAAAGGGAGTGATGGTACCTAGAGTGAGGAAGATAAACCGGAAAACCTCCATTTACACATACCCTTTACCCGAATGCGAATGCATCTTTCATTTGTCTTCCAATTTTTCAACTACCGGAAACATTCAGAACCTTGGAGCTCTTCATCCAACTTCCAACCTCATGACTTCTGCAAGACTATAGTCCCCGAGTCTTTTTGACACTTACACTGAAGCTTCGAGCCAAGTCCTGAACGTTTTTTTGCTCTTGACGGAAGCGAGCAAATCAGATATGGAGGAGATTTTTATGAGGAAATTGAGTTCACATGTATACACAAAAAAGTGTAAGAACTCTTCAGGATTGAAGGTGTGTTGCTGTTTCTGGTCCTGTAGGAGTTAGGACAATCACAAAAACAAGGGTGTGATTTTCTGTACTTAATGTTGTATCTTTTTGTTCATTACTTACGTTGTGTCCCTCAGATTGTTCAAGTGTATAGAAATTTACAGCGTTCTGTTCTAGTGGAATTGATTCTAAAAAATAGTATCGATGAATTCTATTGGCGTTTCTGTCTTACAGCGTTAGACACTGCCGTTTTTTCTTTAATTTAAGAGTTCAATTTATATGTTTGTAATACCATTTTGTATGGGTGAAAAAAAAACAAGAAGAGATGAGGATTATTACAGCTAGTCTTCGTATAGCTGATGAAATGCTTCATTCTTTGCAAACAAGAGTTTGAAATCAGTCATATATGGCAGTTAAATTAGAAATTAGTAAAGCAAGTGATAAAGTTGAATGGATCTTTCTTGAATCAGTGATGAAAAGCTTGGATTTTGTGATCACTGGTTTCATTGGATATGCAATGTGTGACAACAACAACTTACTCCATCTTGGTGAATGGTTAGCACAAACCCAACGGGTAGGGGTAATAGGCTAGTAGTTATATTTTGACGAAGATTTGTCTTGTTGGTCTAGACGAGAGATCAAATCCATTCGAGCGTGAACCACCACTCGTTGAGGCCTTAAGTGGTAAAACCAACCCTTAAGGATAATTACTCTAAAATAGAGTAGGGTTCTTCTCTTCCTACTCTATTTTTTAATCTGAAAAAAAATATTTCAAGTATATTATCTCTATATTTTTCAAAATTACGAATTCAACCCTTCATTTTGTTGATTGTATTCAATAAAATTAAAAAAAATATATAAATAAAATTATATTACACAACATAACAAAAAAAAAATAGTAGATTTTGGTTTAATCATTATCATTCGTGTATTTTTCTCACAAATGATCAATTAACGCATTTCGAATTGAGAATTGTGCTTCTTCATCTTTGATATCTCTAAATCGAGCCACTCCTGCATCTACTTCGTTTGAACAGTATTTTAATGATCTTGGTGCATCCGGAAGCGGTAACCAAATTATTAATTTAGCAATTTTTTATTGTGTTTTATCTTTAATTTTTCTACCTTTTATGTATTTTTAACTTCCAAGTTAGTTTCTCATCGTATTTTTTTATTTAATATATGTCATTGTTGTATTTTAAATTTTTGATAATCTAAATATCTAGTTTTATTATCTATAAATAAATTTATGTATAAAAAAATAACGAAGTTTTTCCAACCTTTCTAGGGTATCACTGGTCCGCAAGTGGTAAAAGAAGTCAAAAGTTTTTTGAATCAGGGACATTTTTGCAAGATTGAAACTATACTCAACTCTGTTTGTTTCCGAAGGAACTGAATCCGAACTTGATGACAAATTTGCGGCCAATCAGTTTGTGCTTTGTGTCTTATAAGGTGGTTTCGAAAATTCTTTGCACAAGGCTAAAAAGGATATGGCCCATATTGTATCTCAGACGCAAGGATCATTTGTCTCAGGCAGATTAATTTCCGATAATCTTCTAATTGCACATGAGATGAGTCATGGTCTCCGAACTAATCCAAAGTGTAAAGAGGATTTCATCGCTATAAAAATCTTTCTGGAGGAATTATTTGTGAAGATGGGTTTTGATCATAAGTGGATTTTATGGGTAATGCACTGTATTACTCAATGGACATTGTCACGATCATAATTTTCCAAAACGTAGGATACTAGAAGGTGATCCATTATCTTTTTTTCTTTTTATCATATGTGCTGAAGCTTTAGTTCATGTGATGAATAAGGCTAAGAATGATGGAAAGATTACCGGTATGCGTTTAACGGCCAAATGTCCTTCGCTTCAGCACTTGCTGTTTGCGGATGATAGCTTATTCATATGTCGATCCACTTTGGCTGAATGCTCTGCTTTTCTACGCTATCTTAAGCTATACACAGATGCATCGGGACATGAAATTAACTTCCAAAAATCAGCAATCTCATTTGGAGTTGATGTAGATCTGATTATGCGTAGAGTCATGTCATCACTTCTTGGGATTGAAAAAGAGGGAGGAGTTAGGACACAGGCCCGACCCAGGGCATAGGCAAAGTAATCGACCGCTTAGGGGCCCAAAAAAATTTATGGGCTATCATTAACTTGAAAAAAAAAACAATTTTCTGAATATTCAATTTTTTTAATCCAAAAACTTAAAAATGTTAGTCATTTCCTTCTTGGGTTTGTATCGTTAAGGGTTTTCCCAAATATTCAATTTTTTTTAATGTTCTTTATGTTTTGTTTCTATTATCTTTTATAGTCGTTAGATTCTATTTTCAGAACTCTGGTTTTTTTTGTGATATCATTTGTGTTTCTTTTTGGTTTTTGAATCTAATTGGATGGAGAAAACCGTTGGTATTATTTGTTGGTTTGATTAACAAAAAAAACATGGCACATTTTTTATTTTTGACTAGGGCATCCGATAAATTTGGACCGACGCTGTTCATTGGGAAAAAGCTTAACAAAAGACTTAATGGGTGGTTCGCCAAAATGCTTTCTCTTGGGGGGGGGGGGGAATAGAGGTCCTCCTTAAGTCTATTGCCATGGCTCTACCAATGTACGCTATGTCTTGTTTTCGTCTCACTAAACACCATTGCAAAAGATCACGAGTGTTATGACAAATTTTTGGTGGAATACGTGTGAGAAGAAACGTAAAATACATTTAGTTTCATGGAAAGATATGCGTAAATCCAAAGTAAATAGTGGCTTAGGCTTGCGAGACTTGGAGGATTTTAATCAAGCTTTACTAGCAAAGCAAGCATGGAAAATCATCAATAATCCATAATCGATGTTATCTCGCATATACAAAGGGCGATACTTTGCATCTAAACCATTCCTGGAATGTCGAAAAGGTTTCAGACCGTCATACGCGTGGCGTAGTATTATTCATGGTCGAGAGTTGCTATGTCGAGGTTTGATGACGTCAATTGGAGATGGCACCAGCACTAAGATTTGGCTTGAGAAATGGATTACAGATGATCAGCCGAGAAGACCTATCAATAAGCACCTCTTAATCGATCTCAATCTGGATGTTTCAGCTTTGATCTCCCCTAGATGCTAAATGGAGAGTAGACAAACTCGAGGACATGTTCCCTCCTTTGGAAGTAAATCGAATCAAAGCAATGACAATAGGAAAGGTTGAGGATCAACATATATGGGCTTTCACTTATCATGGAGTGTACACTGTCAAAAGTGGTTACTGGTTTTGTTCCAATCATCCCATTATTCCGGCAACAGCTCAAACGGATTCTGATAGAGCAAAAGTGAAGTTGAAACAAAAAATATTGGGAACTGCAAACTTTACCAAAAGTCTG
The DNA here is from genome assembly GCA_002933915.1 of Eutrema heterophyllum. NCBI lineage: Eukaryota > Viridiplantae > Streptophyta > Magnoliopsida > Brassicales > Brassicaceae > Eutrema > Eutrema heterophyllum. The sequence goes on along the minus strand of PKMM01039102.1, from coordinate 401,415 downwards.
TATGTTTCTCTGGAGAGCCACCTCAGGAGCCCTAGCAGTTGCAGACAGATTAAGATCCAAGGGTTTAGGGGTTACACAAACCTGTCTTCTTTGCCAACAACATGAGGAAAAAATTTTCCATGTATTATTTGGCTGTGATCCAACTCGAAGGATGATTAAGTATTCCTTTTCCTCAATAGGGTTTCTCGGCATCCCTAGAGGAGAATTTGAACTACATGTTTGATCTAATAGAAGATTGTTCTCTGGCCAAAGAAATTAGACTAGCAATTCCTTGGCTTCTGTGGAACATCTGGAAAAACACAAACGCTATCATACTTGCAAGTCAACAAGAGGAGATAAGAATCGGGATCCGAAGAACAATTGAGGATGCGCGTATTTGGAGAGACATCAATAAACAGACCTCGCAGATGGAGTTACAGAGAGACATAACTCGGTTTTCAAGGAATGTTGGCAAAAGACTCCGCCTGGGATGGTCAAATGCAACATCAATGCAAACTGGAGGAATGAAAAAACTGCACATGAGGAGCGTGGATTGCCTGAAATCATGATGGCTTAGTTTTGTTCCACTCTCGTGAAGCTTTCACAAGCTCACCAAACCGAATTGTGGCAGAACTAAGATGCATTCTATGGGCTATTCAAGGTTTACGAGATATGCGATGCTTGGAGGTAATAATTGCTTCAGATTGAGCGGCGCTGGTAGAAGCTTTATCCAAACCTTCTGAATGGCCCATGTATCGAGCTCTCACATACCTTAATTATCAACCGTATCCGTGAAGTTTTTGTGAAATGCTCCATTGATTGTGAGACTCAAAAGGCCAACTCCATTGCAAGAGAAATCTCAAAAAGCGTAATGAGAGATTGTAAATTCAATCTTATCTTTCGAGAGGTGGTCCAACTTCTTCATGACCACATCCGCCCAAAATCTTTCATTTAACATCTTTTGATCCTTCCTGGAGTTTGATCCTTCCTGGAGTTTGATGTTATTTGGTTTTTCCGTTTGTTTTTGAGTACTCTATTTTTTTGGATGACGGCAAAAAAAAAAAAAGAATAACAAAGTTTTTGTGATTTTACTGTAAAATTAGAAAATGGAGTAGAGTTCGATGGTCTAAGAAAAGATGATCTCAAATATATTTCAAATTTACAATCCTACCTCAATTTTTTTTTTTGTAACAAGTACATTTGGTTTATAAACTTCTCACGATTCACATCTTCTCGCATCTCCATCATTCTCCATTTTTTTTGGCTTAAATTTGGTGCTTTATACTAAATAAAAGTGGCAAGAGCTTACATTTGCTAGACAAATTAACACTTTAGTTAGTAATACAACCCATGTGTAGAGATGTTGTCATGATACATATTTTGCAGGTCTAAATGGGTTCTGTTTAAAAAAAAAAAAACTCGTTAAACTCATTTAACAGTTTTAAATAAATAGTTTACACTTAAATTACGTAAGGAAAACAGCATCGTTTTGGGCTTTAGGGGTTTCTTCTCTTCGTCCACTTGTGGAGTCTTAAAGTTTGTCACACTCTACTCGTTCCTCCAAGCTTGATCTCCGGCGGGCGCCGCCACTGTGTTTTCTGCCGATCAGAAGATCCGGCTTGGGACGCTCGACGCTTTGAGGTCCTTTCGTACGGTTTTTCTGGGAAGAAACGTGCGTGGTGTCCATCCGGTACCTCCATCGTCGTCATCTTCATCGTCTTCTTCGTCTATCCAAGCCGTATCGACGGTGAGAATTGATACCGTATCCTGATTTAGCTGTAGCGTTGATAAAATCCCTGCTTAGAGTGGATTTCTTTTCCAATGGAAATTTTAATAAAACATTAGACACGTTAATGTCTCTGATTCTAATCGCGGAGAAGTGATTTCTCGGCTGTTTGATTCTGTGTTGGATAACAGTCATGGTATTTTTGGAAATCTAGAGGTTTGTAATCGATCGATGCTGTTTTTGGGCAACGATACGATCGATTGGTGATTGATTTTTGTGTTACGATGTTAGATTATTCAGGGTTTAGGTCGAACTTAGATAGCAAGGAGACAAGTTTTTTTCTTTTTTCTCATGATTTTTACTCTTAACGAGGAGCTTTTGACAGAGGCACCAAGAGGAGTAAGGTTGAATGATGTCAAATTGAGAGAGAGAAAGAAAGCTTTCTTCTTCTGCCATAACTTCTCTCTTTGGGTTTGAGCTTAAAGTTACATCTTTTATTTATCAGGTTGGTCAGATTTTGTGATTTTCTTCTTTTAATCAGAGATTATGATCTTGCGTGGCTTGATGGGTTTCATGTTTCCACGCTTTTGTGATGGTAAAGTTCAAAATTTTATGGGCTCAAATTAGAAAACCTGTGTTTGGAAAATAATTCAGAGTTGATAATAGACTTGCAAGATTCCTCTGTCTATATAAATTGACTTTGGAATGTTGCTTTATGATGTCTAGATTTTGACTTTTGAGAGACTAGATTATGAATATCAAAGCATCTCTTGATCGATGCACTCTCTTGTCTGAAATCCAGATCTTGTCAAATGCATACATGTCATTTTATAACAAAATAATTGAATTGAAAATTAAAGTTGAAAATATTTTTTTTCATGTGTTAAACAAAATAATTAAAACATATATATCATTTACAACAAAATTATTTAGAAATGTATAATGAAAAACACACATATAGGTTTAAATGGGTCTAAATGAGTTTAATTGGGTAAAAATAACTATGATGGGTCTAAACTAGTGATGTTAATATGAGCTTTAAGTCTGCGGGTTTATATGAGCCCGTCATAAAATTTTGAGCATGTGGCCCGTGTAACAATATGAGCCCGTCATTACCATAACCCAAAACCGTTTTCTCATGAGATTCTTCTTTCTCTTCACAAACTTTTGGGGGCGAAGCTTCATGAACCATCTCACAACTACCCGCATACTTCACTTCCTCGGCACGAAACTCATCATCCTCAATAGTAATTGTGCCACAAAGCTTGTTGGAAGAAGCCTTCATTGGGTAGTAAACCTTGTCATTCACATTCATAAGAACTATCATTTGGTTTTTAAAATCCATGCTTGCACCAGTAGTATTGAGGAATGGAGTTCCAAGGAGGAGTGAGAGCTTGTTGGTCTTCTTCATGCCCATAACAACGAAATCCGTTGGGACTATGCAATCCCCAACTTTAAGCGGATAATCTTCAACAAGACCAAGTGTCTTCCGTGAAGAAGCATCTCCAAAAGTGATGGGTGATGGGTGATAGGTGATGCTTCTTATCCCTAGACTCTTAAGCATCTCACGGGACATGACGTTTACACTTGAACCGGAGTCACATAGAGCATCCTCAATCTCCAAATCTCCAAGAGAGCAAGCTATAGAGAATTTACCGGGGTTCCCAAGCTTGGGGATAGTCTTAGGTGCGACCTTTGTCATTCCTTGTGAATCAAAGCAAGCAACACTACCCTTGTTTTCAACCATGGTCACGTCTTCATCCTTCTCAAAGGCCACCCCCCACCTTGTTCCTCAATGTCCACATTGAGCTTCAAGGAAACATTTGTAGGGCAAAGGTCTTCGACTTGCGAACCATAAAGTATAAGCTTAATTTCCCTAATAGCGGCTTCATTCTCATCAATGGGAGTAGATTCATTTGAGAAGATGGCATTGCAATACTCCTTTGAGGTTTGTATGTCTTTTCCATGTGAAGAACCTTGAGGATGAGGTGATGAAGAAATGGCTCATTTTTGCTCCATTTGTTGCACCTTTGAGCTCAATGCCTCAAGCTTCTTGTGTAAATCATTGTAGGAACAAGCCACTTTAGTCTGGATTTCTTCCATCTTTTTGCTCATATCTAGTGCTCCACTTGATTGTCCTTGTAGAAGTTGTTGAAGCACGTTCTTCATTTCAAGGTCTTGAGACATGGAGTTGTTACCTTGAGCTTGTGGTGCAAGACCTTGTTGAAAAACCGGTTGAGGCATGAATGGAGCCTTGTTGTAGTAGCATCCTTGGTGTTGATTGTTGTTGAAACCTCTTTGATAGCCACCATGGTTCCCAATATAATGCACTTCCTCTTGGTTAGTCAAATCCACCATTTGGTCTTGGGACCCATGAGTGCCTTCGAAATCACCAACAAAGTGAACCGATTTTTTGGAAGCATTGAGAAGCTTGTCAATCATAGTGACTTGCTTATCCAACTTCTCATTGAGAGCCTTCATGTCTTTGGTTCGTCTTTGCTCCTCAAAATCACTTGTGGTCCTTGTAGACCAATCATACTCATCACTATAGGTTTCATCACTTTGGGCAAGGTTCTCTACCAACTCCATTGCTTCATTCACTTCCTTGGCCAAGAAATTACCATTGGAAGTGGTATCTAGCAACATTCTTATCTTTGGAAGCGCTCCACGGTAAAGTGTGCTCAATAGAGATGCGTCATTGAATCCATGATGAGGACATTGCATGGTGTAGCCTCTAAATCTTTCCCATGCCTCATTGAAAGTCTCATTGGAGCGTTGAGTGAAGCTCGAGATCTCATTTCTTAGCTTGGCCGTTCTTTAAGGTGAGAAGAATTTGGCAAGGAAAGCCCTCTTGCATTCATCCCATGTAGTGATAGACCCTTGAGGCAAATTTTTCTCCCATTGATGTGCTTTGTCGCCAAGGGAAAACGGGAACAAGCAGAGTTTGAAACCATCCTCGGAGATCCCATTCATGTTTGTCAAGCCACAAACTCTATCAAAACGATCGAGATGATCCAAGGGGTCTTCAACCGGCAAGCCATGAAACTTGTTACCTTGTACCATGTTAATGAGACTCATCTTGACCTCAAAATTGTTGTTGTCCATCGGTGGTGGTCTTATACCTTGGCGGTTCACATAAGCATTGGCCGCATCACCTGCTCCAACAATGTTGTGGGCTAGTGGATGGCGGTTTTGAACTCTAGCATTACGGGTGGGTGGTGGTGGGTTTTGGTCCATGTTCCCACCTTGTGGTTCTTCAACGTGTTCCATACCCAATCTTGGTATTTGTTGAGCTCGTTCCCTCTCTCTTCTTGCTCTAATACCACAGTGTAGAAGGTGTATGTCGTCCCTTGGCTCAACTAGATCGTCGTTGCCTCTTGAACGCAAGTTCATACACCTACAAGAGAGAGCTAGATAGAGAGATTAGTAAACAAAAGAGCAATAAAAACTTAATCTCAAGAAGAAGTAAAATCTAAATGTTGAAAGCTAAACCCAATCGGCAACGGCGCCAAATTGATACATGACTTTTGCAAGTCTTTAGAATCAATTACTCTAAATGCTTATGTAGCATAAGAGGTATCGAACCAATGGGTTAAGTTTCAAGACACCAAGAATGCATAAAACTTCTCAAGTTAAGCAAACAAGTTGATTTGGTGTTTTTAAAAAGCTAAAGATTCAAAATAAACAAGGCAAACAAGTAAACAATACTAAATGAGGTTAAAACAATGATTAAAGAGGATATTTGGGCAAGGCAATTGATTGGGGGAATCTTAAGCTAATCAATAATGTCTTTCTAATCACAAAAGTGCATTTTCTTAAGCTTAGAACACTAATCAAAATTAATCTAATCTCTTAACACTAATCACTTTGCTAATTACCATATCAAGAACAAACTCTCATTTGTGAAATGTGAATTCGCAAGCATTAAACACAAGTTCTATTAGCTTATAATCACCCTAGACAATCACTCTCATGAGCTAGGCATGAAAATCTCTTATTTAGTTCAAGTGGCATTTCATCAAACACTTGGTATGCATGAAATGACATTAGCTCTAGATCAACTTTCTCAAGCATAATCTAGCATTAAAACCTCTAAATAAGAAAGGAAACTATATAATTAAGCCCTATACATCATGAATCAGGTAAGAAAACCCCATAATTTACCAAACCCAAATGATCCAAGAAGTTCTACTCACTTATCATGAAAAATTCAACAAATTCTATGAATAAGATGTTGGATTCCATGATTAGATGAATAAAAGATGATTAAGAAAGAAGATATAACTTAAACTTGCATTCAAATTCAATATGTCTCTTACAAAATCATCCAAGAAACCTTAAAAACAAGGTCACCACGTTTTTGCTAGAAGAAAATGAGAGAAAATAAAGCTTTCATCATGAAAATTAGGGTTTTGGACTATTTAAAGGAAGGTGGGCGAACCGGGTCAACCCGGGACAAACTGGGTCATGACCCGGTTAAAAATGGGTCTAAGTGGTCTGTTATGGATCCACACCGGATGGAATAAGGTCGGTATGGAGTTCTTGTCATAACTCGTTTGGTCGCCAGATAGACACGTTCCTGCTAAATCTGATGTATCGTTTGAACCAATGCTCCGAATGACTTCAAACAACCTCCAGAAGACATCTAACTCAATTATCTACAACTTCTATGAAGACGTCAGAAGCTAAATCCAAGTGTAAGTTCTTCGTTGGGCCTGATCTTCCAGTCGCATTGGCTGGCTTCGACGAGGATGGATTTGGACTTGTACACCGGATGGCTTCGAGACGATATGGGAGCTGGATTGGAACGGTGCTTGCTTTTGTCCCAGTACCGTTTGGGCATGACGTATGGAAGTGGGTCGGTACAGGTGCTGGGTTGAAGAGGATGCCGGATGGGCACGCCGAACGGATGTGGGACGGCATGGTCTTCTCGCCAGACAGATATACCTTCGGTAAACCAGCCACATCTCCTGAAATACATGGCCGAATAACCTCAAACCACTCCCAGTCGACAGCTAACTCCTTACTCTACAACTCTGATGAAGATCCTGGAGGTTGTATTTGACCGGAGACCCTTCATCCAACCAGGTTTTTCGGACACCTCGGACTAGCTTTGCCCTCTCTTTTGGTCCATTACTCCAATTATCTCCAAAATGTCTCCAAACACCTAGAAACACTCCAAATGAATGCAAAAACTCACTAGGACCAAATGCAAATGTCTTAAGCTCTAAATGAGACCAAAATACCAAGAAAACAATGAGAAATGCATACATGAGATTTGAAACGATCTTTCATTCTGACGAGACAGCTCAAAGAGACAACATCTTTCATACGAGATGTTCCATCCGAGGCAAGGTATGTAATCTAGTAATAGATGGAGGGTCGTGCACCAATGTAGCAAGTGACTACATGGTCACTAAACTCGGCCTAGAACGAACTAGACACCCTCACCCTTATAAGTTAAGATGGTTAAATGATAAGGCTGAATTATGAGTGACGGACCAAAAACTAGTACCATTCAATGTGGGCAAGTACTCGGATGAAGTCGTGTGTGATGTTGTTCCGATGCAAGCTGGCCATCTTCTTCTTGGAGACCTTGGCAGCTTGATAAGGACGCCATTCACCATGGCAGAAGTAACATGTATACGTTTGTCCATGATAAGAAGAAGTATAACTTGACACCTCTCACGCCAACTCAAGTACATGAACTTCAAGTTAAGATGTTAAAAGAAAAGGACAATACGAACATGAACAACTTGTTAATTAAGCCCAGCTATGTCTCTAAGGCAATCACTTGCAAAGAACCGGTATTACTAATGATCTTTAAGGAGTCTTTGAGTGCAGGTTCTAGTGCGATGGAGCAACAACTTCCTACTGAAGTTACTAAGCTATTGGATCGATTTTCTGATGTGTTTCCTGATGAGATACCCCCTGGCTTACCTCCCATAAGAGGGATAGAGCACCAGATCAATTTCGTTCCCGGAGCTCCGTTACCCAATCGAGCCGCATACCGCGTTAACCTAGAGGAGGCCAAAGAATTACAGAAGCAAGTGAGGGAACTCATGGACAAGGGCTATGTTCGTGAAAGCTTTAGTCCATGTGCCGTTCCAGTCCTTTTAGTGCCAAAGAAGGATGGAACGTGGAGGATGTGTGTGGATTGTCGCGCCATTAACAACATAACGATCAAATACCGCCATCCAATACCGAGGTTAGATGATATGCTTGATGAGCTTTCTGGTTCTAACTTGTCCTCTAAGATTGATCTCAGGAGCGGATACCATCAAGTAAGGATGAGAGAAGGTGACGAATGGAAGACGGCCTTCAAGACCAAGCAAGGCCTCTACGAGTGGTTAGTTACGCCGTTCGGGCTAACCAATGCGCCGAGCACCTTCATGCGACTTATGAATGAGATTTTAAGACCCTACATCAGTAAGTTTGTAGTGGTATACTTTGATGATATTCTCATTTATAGTCGAAATCTAGCTGAACACTTAACTCATTTGGAACAAGTACTTAAGACGCTTCAACGAGAAGGCCTTTACGCCAACTTGAAGAAGTGCACTTTTTGCGCTGATGAACTTGTGTTTTTAGGCTTTATTGTGAGTTCACAGGGGCTTAGAGTGGATCAGGAGAAGGTCCAACCCATCCAAGAATGGCCCACACCAACGAACATTAGCCAAGTTCGTAGCTTTCACGGATTTGATAGTTTTTACCAACGGTTCGTGAAGGATTTTAGTACCCTTGCGGCACCTCTCACTGCCATCGTCAAGAAGGATGTGACATTCAAGTGGGGAGACGCTCAAGAGGAGGCCTTCAAAGGCCTAAAGGATCGCTTGACCAATGCTCCGATTTTGTCTTTACCCGATTTTTCTAAAACGTTTGAAATTGAGTGTGATGCATCAGGTTTAAGGATCAGTGCTGTTCTTACTCAAGGAGGCAAGCCTGTTGCTTACTTCAGTGAGAAGCTCAGTGGTGCCACGCTCAACTATCCTACCTATGACAAGGAGCTTTACGCCTTAGTCCGAGCCATGGAAACGTGGCAGCACTACCTACTAGCGAAGGAGTGTGTCATACACACGGATCATGAGACGTTGAAGCATTTGAGAGGGAAAACGAACCTCAAGAGATGGCATGCTAAGTGGCTAGAGTTCATAGAGACCTTCCCTTATGTAATCAAATACAAGATGGGAAAGGACAACGTAGTGGCTGATGCCCTATCTCGGAGACACGCGCTTATCTCCACCATGGTAGCCCAGGTTCTAGGATTTGAAATGATTATTCCTTTATATGAATCTGATCTTGATTTTGCAGAGATATGCAAGAACCATGGAAAGGGAGCCCACATGTCTTACTATGTCCATAACGGCTATCTTTTCAAAGACAAACGATTGTGCATTCCACAATGCTCGCTAAGGGAGCTTATCGTCCGAGAAACGCATGGAGGAGGCCTAATGGGTCATTTTGGCGTGGACAAGACTCTTGCCATGCTTAAGGAGCATTTCTTTTGGCCACACCTCAAGAAATCAGTCGAAACTTTCTGTGCAAGATGTATCACTTGCAAGAAAGCCAAGTCTCGGGTTCACCCGCACGGTTTGTATCTTCCTTTACCGATTCCTACTTCACCATGGATTGATATTTCTATGGATTTTGTGCTAGGGTTGCCCAAGATTAGACACAAGGACTCCATCTTTGTCGTGGTGGATCGGTTTTCAAAGATGGCGCACTTCATTCCATGCGGCAAGACGAACGATGCTACACAAACCGCGTACCTCTTTTTCAAAGAGATTGTCCGACTACATGGAGTGCCGAGGACGATCGTCTCGGATCGAGACACCAAGTTCCTGAGCCACTTTTGGAGAACCCTCTGGAAGAAACTAGGCCCCAAGCTGCTCTTCTCCACGACCTGCCATCCACAAACCGATGGTCAAACCGAAGTGGTCAACTGGACGCTCGCAACACTACTTCGAGCGACTATAGGGAGAAATCTTAAAACTTGGCTTGAAGCCTTACCTTTTGTTGAATTTGTTTATAACAGGGCTGTCTATAGTGCTACTCACTTGTCTCCCTTTCAGGTGGCATATGGATTCAATCGGAACAATGGCTGATAAGCCACTTTTGGCAAAAAATTGATCTGGCGTGCCACTAAGCAGTCTGATGCCACTCATTTTTGTAATAAACCCATAAGACCCTTAATGAAACTTATTCAATAAACTAATGTTTTAATAATTTTAATAATTATTAAGAAAAAAATCAGACATTTTTTTCTTTTCTTCTTCCCCGACTAGTCGCTGCTCCTCTCCTCTAGTCGACCTCGAGAACGAGTCAGTTCAATCTCATCTCGTCGGCGGATCCTCGCCTTCACCTCCTCCTCTTCAGCAATCGATTTCCTGCTCTTAACTCTCTCTATTCCGCCATTGATGAAGCTTGAAAACTGAGTGTTATTTGGGGATTTCACAATTTAGGGATTGGATTTGCAAAAATTGCTTGTTTCGGTATAAACACTACAAGAAAACAGTCGATTACCAACGAAAAGTTACATCGAATTTTGGCCGTCGTAATGTTACGGCGACGTTACGACGACATTACGACGAAATTTAATTTCGATGTAAGTTCGTCGTAAATGTTTGTCGTCGTAATATCGTCGTAATCGGACGTCGACATTACGACGATATTACGACGATGTAAAGAATCGTCGTAATATCGTCGGAAGTTTACATCGATTTTACGAGAACTTATATTCGATGTACATTACGACGAGTTTACGTCAAATGTGTGTAGGTAGGTGGCCACGTTTTAAAGTAGGTTCACCTAATAATTTACATCTCATATATTTGTCGTAAATCCGTCGTATAAGCGATGTAAATTCGTTGTAAATTATTTTTCGATGTAAATTCGATGTAAATTTCCGATGTAAATCCGTTGGTAATTCTGAAAAATTTCTATAAATACAGCCAACAATTCAAACGAAAATTTCAAAAAAAAAATACAAACACTTCTCCAAAAAAAAAAAAATTTCAAAAACTCTTTTTATAAAATGTCTATATACGAACTACGAAGATGGATGTATACGCAAAAGGATTCAGAGGGAGCGTTGACGAAAGAATTCAAAGAGGGGCTAGAAATATTCATGTATCAAGCCAGAAATATGCAAACAACCCTTGAAAGCGGTAAGATGTTCTGTCCTTGTCGTAAATGCAAGAATACGAGATATATTTTAATTGAGACGGTGTGGAAGCATTTACTAAATAGAGGGTTTATGCCGCAATATTATGTTTGGTATCAACATGGAGAGGGTTTTGAAAGGAGTACTACTGATCAAGCTGATTGTAGTAGTAATTATCATCAAGGTCATGTAGATTTTGATCAGGGTAGTAGTTATCATCATGGTCATGAACATCAATTTGATCAGCAGGGTCAAGATCATGATAGGATGCATGAAATGGTCAATGATGCATTTCATGAAACAAATGTTGATAATAGTCATGTTGAGGAACCCAATGTAGATGCGAAGCGATTTTATGATATGCTAGCCGATGCAAATCAACCGCTCTACGATGGATGTAGAGAAGGTCAGTCTAAATTGTCATTAGCAGCTAGGATGATGACAATTAAAACTGATCATAACTTAGCTGAGGTTTGCATGGATGATTGGGCTGATCTTATTAAAGAGTATTTGCCAGATGATAATTTGGCTGCCGGAACATACTATGAGATACAGAAGTTGCTGTTTAGTCTTGGGTTGCCTTATGAGATGATAGATGTATGTGTTGACAATTGTATGCTTTTTTGGAAAGATGATGATAAGCTGCAGGAATGTCGATTTTGCCAAAAGCTGAGATTCAGGCCACAAACTTCTGGGCGTAGTAAGATACCGTACCAACGGATGTGGTATCTTCCTATAACTGATAGGTTGAAACGATTGTATCAATCTGAAAGGACAGCTGCATCGATGAGGTGGCATGCAGAACATTCACAGAGAGAAGGAGAAGTGACTCACCCGTCAGATGCAAAAGCTTGGAAACACTTTAGCACGGTACACCCGGAATTTGCTAAATTTAAGCGAAATGTGTATCTTGGCCTTTGCACTGATGGATTTAGTCCATTCGGTATGTCTGGTAGGCAATATTCTTTATGGCCAGTAATCCTAACGCCATACAACCTTCCTCCAGATATGTGCATGCAAAGAGAATTTTTCTTCTTGAGTATATTAGTACCTGGTCCGAAGCATCCCAAGCGTTCCCTTGATGTGTTTTTGCAGCCTCTCATACATGAGTTGAGACAGTTGTGGTATACAGAAGTTCGTACATATGACTGTTCAAGGAAAATTTTTTTTACGATGTGTGCGGTGCTTATGTGGACAATAAGCGACTTCCCTGCATACGGGATGCTATCAGGTTGGACGACGCATGGGAGGTTATCTTGTCCGTATTGCCTCGATCGGACAGATGCGTTTCAGCTGAAACATGGGAGGAAAACATGCTGGTTTGATTGTCACCGTCGGTTTCTACCAATCAACCATCCATATCGAAGAAATAAGCGATTGTTTAGGAAGAACAAAATCGTGCGTGTCCCCCCACCAGTGTATCTATCTGGGGAAGATCTAAAAGCAAAAATAGATCATTTTGGGGGACTAGAAACTGTGAATCGTGGGGGAAATTGGCACACTCCAGCTAATATGCCTGATGGATACGGGGAGAATCACAATTGGCACAAGAAAAGCATTTTTTGGGAACTTCCGTACTGGAAAGATCATCTGCTACGACACAATCTTGATGTCATGCACATTGAGAAAAACTTTTTTGATAACATCATGCATACGGTGTTAAACGTGAAAGGAAGAACCAAAGACAGCGGAAAGTCAAGGTTGGACTTGCCCGATATTTGCAACAGAAATGAGTTGCATATTATGAGCAATGGGAAATCACCAGTTCCTATATTTCGGCTCGGTGCAGAACAAAAGGCAGCGTTGTTCAATTGGGTTGCATCTGATGTGAAGTTTCCTGATGGGTACGTATCCAATTCGGCTAAATCTGTTGAGAAAGGACAAAAGTTTTCAGGGATGAAGAGTCATGACTGTCACGTGTTTATGCAACGATTACTTCCTTTCGCATTTGCCGAACTCCTTCTAGGAAATGTTCATGAAGCAATTGGAGGTAAGAGACATATATCATCATATCATATATAATTCAAATATATATTAATTGCACTATATAATTTTGGTGTTGCAGGCATCAGAGCGTTTTTCCGGGACCTTAGTACACGGACGTTGTCAGAAGATGTAATTGCACAGCTGGCTGCTAATATTCCAATATTGTTGTGCAATTTGGAGAAGATATCCCCCCCTGCGTTTTTTGATGTTATGGAACATCTTCCCATTCATCTCCCTCATGAAGCAGAACTAGGCGGCCCTGTTCAGTTTAGGTGGATGTACCCATTCGAGCGCTTCATGAAACATTTAAAGGGAAAGGCTAAAAATCTAGCAAGGGTTGAAGGATCAATTGTTGCGGGAAGTTTGACCGAAGAAACTTCACACTTCACTTCATACTATTTCGCTACAAAAGTCCGCACACGCAA
>PKMM01039102.1:343313-385594 GCA_002933915.1 Eutrema heterophyllum | reverse complement strand
TGTGGTTCCGGTAGTTGTGGAGGCTCAGCCTCAGGTGGCAGCTGCGGTTGCTGAGGAGCTCCCATCCTACCTCAGGATGATGGAGCAGATGCAGAGGATTGGCACGGGGTTCTTCTCTGGAGGTGCTAATCCTGAGGACGCTGATGCGTGGCTGAGGAGGGTAGAGAGGAATTTCTTCTCGAGTAGGTGTCCCGCGGGATACCAAGTGGACATTGCGGTCCATTATCTGGAGGGTGATGCGCATCTCTGGTGGAGGGGTGTGGCAGCACGGAGAGTTCAGGCCGTGATGGTTTGGGCGGATTTTGTGGAGGAGTTTAACTCCAAGTACTTCCCTCAGGAGGCGTTCAACCGGTTAGAGTCGAGGCTTGCGAGTTTGACTCAGGGGGATCGGTCGGTACGCGAGTATGAGGTGGAGTTCAACCGGCTCGGGTCTTATGTTAGACGAGCGGTTGAGAGTGAGTCGGCCCGTATGCAGAGATTTCTGATGGGTCTTCGGGTTGACTTCAGGCATTTCCGATGGCCTTCGACCCGTCAGAATTTTCCGACGGAATACCGAGGGAATAGTGAGGAAATTCCGGCGAATATAAGTTCATCGGAAATCGGTCGGAAAATTCCGACGGAGCGAGAGTCATCGGAAAATTCCCCGGTATTCCCTCGGAAATTGGTCGGATTTATATTCGACTTGTATTCCCTCAGAAATCAGTAGGAAAATTCCGACCGTTTCAGGCCGTCGGGAATTGGTCGGAAATTTTCGAGGGATTTCCGACGGATATATATCCATTAATGTATATGTTGTTGTAGCCATTATATAGCTGTTTAAAATTTAAAATCCGTCGGAAATCCCTCGGAAATCCGTCGGAAAATTGTTGAATATTTCTCTATAAATATTTCTCCCCCTCATTCACAACAAACACAAAGCAAACAAAAAATTACACAATGTCTTATTTTCGATCGTGGATGGACAAACCTCCGCGTGATCCCGCGACGGGGGAATTGACGGATGAGTTCGCACAAGGTGTGGAGGAGTTCATGAACTTTGCGTCAAATAATATCATGACATCGGAATACGGTAATATGTATTATCCTTGTACTAAATGTCGGAATCATAGATTAGTCTCAGTTAGGGAAGTAAGTAAGCATTTATATAGGACTGGATTTATGCCTGGTTACAAGATTTGGTATACCCACTAAGAAACTGATTCAATGGTGCAATGTTATGGTAATTATGGTAGCACATCGGATAGGTTTGGTAGTACTTCGGGTACTAGGTTAGAGGAACCAACACCGGAAGTAGATGTAAATACAGGTTACACTCAGATGGTGAATGATGCGTTTCGTGAAAACATAGCATCGTATCATGTTGAGGATGGTAACAGGATAGAAGAACCAAATTTAGAAGCGCGGAAGTTTTTTGATATGCTAGATGTGTCTAAGCAGCCATTATACAAAGGATGTAAAGATGGAATATCACCTCTATCAATTGCAAGCAGGTTGATGACTATAAAGACGGATTTTAACTTAGCCGAAAATTATGTTGATGCGATAGCTAATTTTGTTAGAGATATCTTACCTGAAGATAATATTTCACCGGCTTCATACTACGAGATTCAGAAGCTTGTAGCTGGTCTTGGATTACCGTATCAGATGATAGATGTGTGCATCGACAACTGTATGATCTACTGGAGAAAGGACGAAAACCGGTTGAAGTGTCGCTTTTGTCACAAACCTCGGTATCAGGATACAGGTGGCAGAGTACCTATTCCACATAAACGGATGTGGTATTTGCCCCTAGCTGATAGGTTGAAGAGGTTATATCAATCCGAGTGCTCGGCAAGGCCTATGAGATGGCATGCAGAACATAACTCAGATGGAGAGATTGCGCATCCCTCAGATGCAGGATCATGGAAACATTTTCAAGAGGTTTATCGTTTTGCGTGTGAGCCAAGGAACGTATACTTCGGGTTATCTATGGATGGATTCAACCCTTTTGGAAAGCATGGGAGGCAATATTTCGTTGTTGGCAGTAATCGTCACACCTTACAATTTGCCGTCAAATTTTTGCACGAAACGAGAGTTTTTGTTCCTCACGATCCTCGTCCCCGGTCCAGAGCATCCTAAGAGATCCCTCGATATTTTCTTGCAGCCATTAATTTATGAGTTGAGAATGTTGTGGAAAAATGGTGTTGAAGCGTTCAATGTTTCCCTCTAACAGAATTTTATGATGCGTTCGAGCCCATAAGTGATTTCCCAGCATACGGTATGCTATCTGGAATTTGCTGGGTTTTTAACATGTTTGGTCTTGATAAATGTAGAAATAACAAATTTACACTACTTTCTGTGAAAGGTTTTTAAGAATCAAGCATTTTGAATTTTTTAATTGAAACCCTAATCAAACACATAAGTGTTCTTAGATGTTCTAAGTGTTTTTATGAAAGCTTGAACTCGTTCATCGATCGATTGTTACGAAATCCAAAATAACTTGTTTTGTTTGGTTTTCTTCGGATATTCTTATTAGTATGTAACACTAATGGTTATTAAAGATGAAATTTTATGAAATCTTCAAAGTCTAAACTCTATACCCTAAACCCGTCGGAAATCCCTCGGAAATTTCCGAGGGATTTCCGACGGACTTTAACAATTAATTGTTTTACATCTGAAAAAATGCTAAGTGTAAACCAATAAAATATCAAGGGATTTCCAACGATTTTAGATATTTACAAAGGTCACACCGTGCGTGTTGACTGGCCAATGAGAAAGCATGCAATTTCAATTTCCGACAAATCCTAAAATTTACACCGACAAACGAAAATAATCGAAAACAAAGGCGGTAAATTAATTCATTATCCGACGGAATGCATCCGTCAGAAATGTTTAATCATATTAAACCGATCCGTCTTCTTCTCTTTCAGTTTTGCGATATTTTTTTCTCTCTTCTCCTTATCTCCGATTCTCTTCTTCATCTTCTTCTTCTCTCTTCTTCTTCTCTCTTCTTCAGCCAATTTCCAACGAAAATTTACGATGATTTTGAATCGATGTAAATTTACATCAAAATTACGACGGACTTACGATGAATTATGTATTCGTTGTAAATTCGTCATAAATAGTTGTCGTCGTAATATCGTCGTAATTTGATGACGACATTACGATGATTATACGACAATTTTGAAATTCGTCGTAATATCGATGTAACATTATGACGAATTTGACTTTCGCATATTACGTTGTAAAGTCGATGTAATTTTACATCGATATTACAACTATCAGAATTCGATGTAAATTAACGACGATCTGAAGTCGATTGTTTCCAGTTAGGTAGAACACGTTTTTAATAGGTTCACCTAATCAATTTACATCGAAAACAAACGTCGTAAATCCGATGCAAATCCGTTGTAATTCCGTTGGTAATTCTGAAAAAATTCTATAAATACATTCTTACGTCAAACGAAAATTTCAAAAAACAAAAACAAACACTAATAAAAAAAAACACACTATAAAATATTTTTTATAAAATGTCTATATACGATCTATGGAGATGGATGTATACGCAAAAGGATTCGGAGGGAGCGTTGACAAAAGAATTCAAAGAGGTGCTTGAAATATTCATGTATCTGGCCGGAAATATGCAAACAACCCTGGAAAGCGGTAAGATGTTCTGTCTTCTCGTAAATGTAAGAATACGAGATATATTTTTATTGAGACGGTGTGGAAGCATTTACTAAATAGAGGGTTTATGCCGCAATATTATGTTTGGTATCAACATGAAGAGGGTTTTGAAAGGAATCAAGCTGATCGTAGTAGTAATTATCAAGGTCATGTAGATTTTGATGAATCAAATGATCAGGGTACTATGGTCAACATGATCAGGGTCAAGATCATGATAGGATGCATGACATGGTTATTGATGCATTTCATGAAACAAATGCTGATAATAGTGTTGAGGAACCCAACGTAGATGCAAAGCGATTTTATGATATGTTAGACGCTGCAAATCAGCCACTTTACGATGGATGTAGAGAATGTCAGTCTAAATTGTCGTTAGCAGCTAGGATGATGACAATTAAAACTGATCATAACTTAGTTGAGGTTTGCATGGATGATTGGGCTTATCTTTTTAAAGAGTATTTGCCAGAGGATAATTTAGCTGCCGAAACATACTATGAGATACAAAAGTTGGTGTTTAGTCTTGGGTTGCCTTCTGAGATCATAGATGTATGTGTTGACAATTGTATGCTTTTTTGGAAAGATGACAATAAGCTGCAGGAATGTCGATTTTGCCAAAAACCGAGACTTAGGCCGCAAACTTCTGGGCGTAGTAAGATATCGTACCAATAAATGTGGTATCTTCCTATAACTGATAGGTTGAAACAATTGTATCAATCTAAAAGGACATATGCATCGATGAGGTGGCATGCAAAACATTCACAGAGAGAAGGAGAAGTGACTCACCCGTCAGATGCAAAAGCTTGGAAACACTTTAACACGGTACACCCAGACTTTGCTAAATCTAAGCAAAATGTGTATCTTGGTCTTTGCACTAATGGATTTAGTCTATTTGGTATGTCTAGTAGGCAATATTCTTTGTGGCCAGTTATCGTAACGCCTTATAACCTTCCCCCAGATATGTGCATGCAAAGGGAATTTCTATTCCTGAACATTTTAGTCCCTGGTCCCAATCATCCAAAGAGGTCCCTTGATGTGTTTTTGCAGCCTCTCATAAATGAGTTGAAACAATTGTGGTATACAGGAGTTCGTACATATGAATGTTCGAGGAAAAAAAAATATACGATGCGTGCGGTGCTTATGTGGGCAATAAGCGACTTCCTTGCATACGGAATGCTATCAGGTTGGACAACGCATGGGAGGTTATCTTGTCCTTATTGCCTCGATCGGACAGATGCATTTCAGCTGAAACATGGTCGAAAAACATGCTGGTTTGACTGTCACCGCCGGTTTCCACCAATCAACCATCCATATCGGAGAAACAAGCGGCTGTTTAGAAAGAAAAAAAGCATGCGTGTCCCCCCCCCCCCCCCCCCCNCCCCCCCCCACCAGTGTATCTATCTGGAGAAGATCTAAAAGCGCAAATAGATCATTTTGGGGGACTAGAAACGGTGAATCGTGGGGGAAATTGGCACACGCCGGCTAATATGTCTGATGGATACGGGGTTAATCACAATTGGCACAAGAAAAGCATTTTTTGGGAACTTCCGTACTGGAAAGATCATCTGTTGAGACACAATCTTGATGTCATGCACAATGAGAAAGGAAAAACAAACGATAGCGGAAAGTCAAGGTTGGACTTGCCTGATATTTGCAACAGAAATAAGTTGCACATAATGAGCAATGGGAAATCACCAGTTCCTATATTTCGGTTGGGTGCAGAAGAAAAGGCATCGTTGTTCAATTGGGTTTCATCTGATGGGTACGTATCCAATCTTGCTAAATCTGTTGATAAAGGACAAAAGTTTTCAGGGATGAAGAGTCATGACTGCCACATGTTTATGCAACGATTACTTCCTTTCGCATTTGCCGAACTCCTTCCAGGAGATGTTCATGAAGCAATTGGAGGTAAGATACATCGTATCATCACATATAAAATTGTTGATATTATAATTATATATATGTTCAAATATTACAATATATAATTTTGATTGTGCAGGCATCAGAGCGTTTTTCCGGGATCTTAGTACACGGACGTTGTCAGAAGATGTANCGGGATCTTAGTGCACAGACGTTGTCAGAAGATGTAATTGCACAGCTGGCTACTAATATTCCAATATTGTTGTGCAATTTGGAGAAGATATTCCCCCCTGCATTTTTTGATGTTATGGAACATCTTCCCATTCATCTCCCTCATGAAGCAGAACTAGGCGGGCCTGTTTAGTTTAGGTGGATGTACCCATTCGAGCGCTTCATGAAACATTTAAAGGGAAAGGCATAAAATCTAGCAAGGGTTGAAGGATCAATTGTTGCGGGAAGTTTGACCGAAGAAACTTCACACTTCACTTCATACTATTTTGCTACAAAAGTCCGCACACGCAAACGGAAACCCCGACGATATGATGATGGTGGTGTGGGAAGAACTTATGCAGTAGAGGGTGTCACAGACATCTTCTCACCAATCGGTCGTCTTGGTGGAAAAGTGAAGGAAGTTTGGTGGTCTAACGAGAATGATAGGCACAGCGCACATACGTACATCCTCCTAAATTGCGAGGAAGTGGAGCCTTTTGAGAGGTAACGTGACAATTTAATTATCCACTACTAATTTATTATATATATATATATATATATATAGATAAATGTATTAATTTCAATGTATATATATGTATTTTGCAGTTTATTTGTTAGTCAGGTACGAGAATGCATTGAAGGCGTTTCAGATGATGAAATAAACGATCGTAAAGATCGTCACTTTGCTAAGTGGTTGAAGACGCAAGTAAGTTTACGTAATAAAAAAATTTCATCAACTATATCGATGCTCGATCTAACATGCACACTTCTCGATGTGCCTTTTTCAATTCATAGGTGGATCATGGCGACCCTGCATATCCAATATGGTTTCATGAGTTACTACAAGGCCCCCTCGGGAAGATAACGACTGCACCCATGTATTTCACAAGTGGTTATGTGTTTCATACATTCAAATACGGTGTTCAGCGGGAAACTACCAACTACGGAGTATGTGTTAGGGGTGAAATAGATTTTTATGGGGTGTTGCAGGAAATAATTGAAGTTGAGTACCCCGGCTTGGTTAGTATGAAATGCGTTCTCTTCAAATGTGATTGGTTCGATCCAACAGTCGGTCGAGGGGTGCGAATTAACAAATTTGGTGTGGTCGACGTCAACAAAGCACAACGATATAACAAGTTTGAACCATTTATCCTAGCATCACAAGCAGAACAAGTAACGTTCGTGCCATATCCGCGAGTTCGAACCACTGGGCCCACATGGTTATCAGTTATTAAAATAGCTCCAAGGGGTAAAATTGTTGGTGTTGACGATCTTCCAATGCAACAAGATTCTTGCTGTGACATTACAGAACCAGAGATTATAGAAAACGTTCTGTTAATTGATCCCCGCAACCGGGAACTTGAATGTTTACCTGACGACACATAAGAAGAAGGCGATTCCGATGAGTTTGATGAGAGTGACGATGATTCTCAACCTGAAGTTGATGAACCCAATGAAGATGATGAACCGAGCGGCGATGATGATTCTGATTGATTTATATATGTAATTGCTCTTATTTTAATTTTTATAATAAAACTTGATCTCGGCATATGACCGGAGATAATCGGAGATGGGATTGTAAGGATTCCCACATGTCGAATATTAGACCTGCGGGAGTCCTTTCGATCCCATCTCCGGTTATCTCCGGTTATCATTATTACGACGGATTTACGACGATTAAAGACATTCGTCGTAAACTCGTCGTAACATTTAACCATTTAATTCAAATTTCCGGTTCAATAGAATGGTATCCTGTTAATTCAAATTCAACTATTACGACGATGTTACGACGAAATCGTCGTAATTTCGATGGTAACGTACGACGACTTTACGACGAAATCGTCGTAATATCGTCATAATACTTAATAGGGTAAAAGGGTTTAGGGTTTAGGGTTTAGGGTTTAGGGTTGAGTATAGGTTATTAATGTTTGGTTTTGCATCAATTATATTGTTTTACATAAGTTCTCGATTCGTTGTTTGACGTAATACAAAAATGATTAACAATTTATACTTCATGCATGTTAGGAAGAAACTTATACAACGAATGTTATGGAGTTTTAAGCGGAGATAAGGAAATTTTCCATTTGTCAGATTCAATCATCATTATTGATTGTATTGGGTATAATGAAAAGCTTTTGATGTACAAATATACTTCGTTAATACCAAACGGATATGTGTGTTAGGGTTTAGGGTTTAGGGTTTAAATTTCTATTATTACGACGAACTTACGACGTATATGTCGTAAGTTCGATGGTAAATTACGACGATTTTACGACGAAACCGTCGTAACCCAAAATTAATTTTCCGGCGTGGAGTGACAATTTCCCGCGTAGGGAAATTGTTCTTATTGGTTTACTATTCGGTTTCGTGGATTACGACGATGTTACGAGGACCGTCGTAAATTCGTCGTAATATAGCATCGAAATTACGACGGCCACAAAATCTATATATACCGGAGCCCAGATTTTTCCCTCACAACTCACAATCTCCTTCTCTCTCTACCGAATTCCGGAGCTTTCTCTCTCTAAGGTAAATTTTTTTGTTTTTTTGTTTCTTGTTTTATTAATAAATTAGATTAGTATATTTGATTGTTAATAGTAGATAGAGATTGGAATAATTAGATAGAATTTGAATTATATATGATTGGAATTAGATTGGATATATTATATTTTTGATAGTCGTTAATTTTTTTTTAGATATGGGGCCACGTAGGAATCATTATCGCGCATTTATGGGTGGCGTGTCGGGGCCGAGTGTTAATTCGGATGCCGCCCCATCATCGTCTGCCACACCGTCTGTGGTTCCGGACACTGGGCCCGCCCCACAGGCGACCCCGCCACCGCCAGATGCTCCTACCCCTCGACCCGCTTTGATATATGCGGGATTGACGGTCGAGGACATTTTGCGGTCGCCGGGTCATGATTGTTTACCCCGGTTAGATCCGCTCCGCCCGCCGGGTACTTTTTGGTACGTAAGCTAAATTTTTTTTTTTTTTTGTCATTAATATATGCTTTTTACATTTAATTTTATTTTTATATTTCAGGTTTAAGGAAGACAACAAAGTCGGGCGGAGTGTGTCTGACACAATCAAAGCCTACTTCGAGGAGCCTCACCGCAATTGGTCTGCTGTTCCGAGCGACGTCGTTGATACGTGGTTCAAATGTTTCGCGGTACGTAATTTAATTGTTTTTTTGGTTTATAATAATTATTTAATTTTATTTAATCGTTTCTAATTGTTTTCTTGTTTTTATAGCAAAAATGGCACTGGGATGTTGCGATCAACGAGACGGTGAAGACGGAGTTTAAGGCGAAGGGAAAGTTGCGGCTCAACAATACCGTCTCCGATTGGAAGCGGAAGTGGGAGGTTGACGGCGATGAGGCGAAGCCCCCGTACATGTCTTCCGAAGTTTGGAACGGCTTGAAGACACACTGGATGGATCCGCATTCGCAGCAAGTGGCTGCTAAGTGTTCGGCTTCTCGGAACACTGTCGGTCCAGACGGTCGGCCTGCGGTGTTGCCACATACTTCAGGCCAAACTTCGTTTGCGGGAAGACGTCTTCAAATGGTATGATTTTTTTTTTAATAATTTTTTTTTCCTGCTTTTGTAATTAATTAAATTTATTCTTTAACCGTTTATATTTTCCGAATGTCATTTGTTTAGGCAAACGGAGGCGAACTTCCTCCGATGACTCGAGTTTTTGAGGAAACTCACAAAAAGAAAGACGGTTCTTTTGTGGATCCTCGGGCGGAGCAGGTCTACAATAACGTGCAGGCACGGATCGAGGAGCGTCAAACTCAGCTCTCTCAGCAGCTATCACCTGGCGGTAGCTCGGTCCAGTCCAATGCGGCTTTGACCACAGCCCAGATGGACGAGATTTATGAAGAGGTAATTAATAATAATCATATTAAATTTTTAATTATTTCGTATTCAATTTATTAATTTTAACGTTTTTTTTTTAGGTTGCCCCGAAGAAAAAGGGCAGAGTTTTAGGGATGGGATCGATTAGAGATAGTTATGTTGCCTCGGCTTCCGCACATCGTCCGACCAACGATCCGGTTGGGTTGAGGAACGAGTTGAACACCGCCCATTCCGAGATCAACACTTTACGGGCGAAGCAAGCGGAATCCGATCAGAAGATCCTTGGATTAGGTAAGACGATCCAAGGATACGATTCTCTGTTCGAACTTCTTGCTGTGGATAATCCCGCCTTGGCGAAGGCCCTGAGAGCGCAGCAAGCATCGACATCGGGACCGAGGGATGAGGATGAGGATCAGGATCCGGATCCGCTCGCGAAAAAGCGAGCGGAATTGTTGCATAGAACCGACGAGGAACTTTTTGAAGAATTTGGTATTAATTAGTATATTGTAGTTTGTATTTGGGATTTTAATTTGTATTTTTGAATTATTAATAAAATTTTAATTATTTTATTATATATTTAAAATTTGTATTTTAGAATTATTTATAAAATTTTAATTATAATTATTTAAATTATAATTTATTAATATATATTTAAATTTATTATTTATTAAATAATAATTTATTAATTAATATAATTCGATATATCGTCGTAACCTCGTCGTAAATAATCCGTCGTAACCTCGTCGTAAATAATCCGTCGTAACATCGTCGTAAATAATCCGTCGTAACATCGTCGTGAATAATCCGTCGTAACAACTTCGTAAATAATCCGTCGTAACATCGTCGTAACACGTCTGTGGTATAATCGTCGTAAATTCGTCGTAATCGTACGACGAATTTACGACGAAATATTACGACGATTTTACGACGATTTATATGCGTCCCAGATTTTACGACGATTAGGGTTTAACGACGAACAATTTACGACGAAATGACAATCGTCGCTAAATCGTCCCAAACCCGATTTTACATCGATTTTACATTGATTCTGTCCGTTGTAAAACGACTGTTTTCTTGTAGTGAAAAATTGGGTTGGTAACCAAGTTTTATGTGACTATTAGGTCTTTGCATTGGTAATTTGTCGAGTATAGTTGTTGAATCGTAGTGATTCTTAGATGTATTAGAATTAGAACCCGAGTTCACCAAATCTGCAGATATAGGACAACTGGTACAAATGGTACAACTAAGAGATATAGAACAACTGGTACAAATAGTACAACTAACAGATATATGACAACTGGTACAAATGGTACAACTGAGACAACTTGAGTAATTGCTAATTGAGTATTTTTTTATTCTATTTTCAGGAGACAATATACATCAGCCACACAAACATTTCAATGGATTTCAAGAAATTTCATATATGTTATATCGTTTAAGACCTCATCTTTGGAGGAGATAACTTATTCGGTGTTAGTAGATAAGATATGTAGAAAGATTGCGATATATGAAACTAAACAGCTTTGGAGTAGATAACTTATGTGGAGAACGAATTGCACACATAGATGAAATTAAGTGGAGTATTCCTGATAATATACAAAAATTGTTCGTCTTACCGGCGGATTACAACAAAATATATGATTTTGCACAACTTGTAATATGAAAACCTCCTAAATGACCATTAAAACTCCAAAATCATTCCACAATCATGTGGACAACTAGAACATAATAAATTATATCACGGGACAACTAAAAAAACCATAAAATCGTGAAAGGACAACTATTAGGAACTTTGTACAACTGGACACATAGGTACAACTATGTGCAACAACGTTAATAAAAAAATAGTAATAAAATTAAATTAAACATATAAAAAGAAAGCATTCGCTTACCAAACACGTCACTATAAGGGAACAAATTTAAAATATGGATAACATGAATTTATTATTTTCCTTATTCATTTTTTTGTTTCACATCAAACACACCTTATACTATAAGGAAGACATTAGCAATGTTAACCATCTTATGATGGAAAAGAAACAAAATATATGATTTTGCACAACTTGTACTATGAACACCTCCTAAATGACCATTAAAACTCCAAAATCATGTGGACAACTAGAACATAATAATTTATATCACGGTTCAACTACAAAAACCATAAAATCGTGAAAGTACAACTATTAACAACTTCCTACAACTGGACACGTAGGTACAACTATGTACAAAATTAACAGCGCACATGTTACTTTGACTGCACACATGTCCCCTTTTGTCGGCGCACGTGTCCCCCTTTTTATTAATTTTAATTGATTTTAATCGTTGTTTTAATTTATATAGTTATACCAGTTGTACCAAGTTGTACTTAGTATCAGTTGTACTAAGTTGTACTTAGTATCAGTTGTACGTAGTTGTATTAAGTTGTACCTAAATCCATTTTTACACCAAAGTACATAAAATAAAAAACAAACCAAATTATCAAAAGGATTCAACATTGTATGGTCTCTAATTAAATTATTAATTATGTTTTTAATTTATTTTAACTATAATTGTAATTTATATAGTTATACTAGTTGTATCTAGTTGTACCGAATAACTTACACAGTATAATCAGTTAACCAAATTGAACAAAATCATACTAAAACAAGTTCCAACGGTCGACTTCCAAAAACCATAAACTCTAAATCTTTTGTTTCTTCTTGCCCTTTTGCCCCTTTTTCCCCTCTTTCTTCTTGTCCCAGTTGTCCGAAATTCTACCAAACACACAAATTATACTATGAAAACCTCATAAATGACCATTAAAACTTCAAAATCATGTGGACAACTATAACATAATAATTTATATCACATGACAATTCCGTACAACTGAGATGAAGTTATTCGGTCCAACTAGTACAACTGAGATCCAGTTATTCGGAAAATTGGGACAACTGAGATGAAGTTATTTGGTCCAACTGGTACAACTGAGATCCAATATTGCATATGGATGAAACACATCACCAAAATCAGATTGCATAACCCAGAAACGCATCACCCAGAAACTCATAACCAAACAAACAAAAAAATTGCATCACAAAACCCAGAAATTGCATCTCTACAAACCCTAATTGCAAAAACACAAAAACCCACTAATTGCAAAAATAAAAAACGCAGAAATTGCAAAAACACAAAAACCCATAAATTGCAAAAACACAAAAACCCTGAAATTGCAACCCGACCCGAGAATCACCACTTTCGGCTCGTTGAGCCCATCTCTAGAATTAGTAGAGCCTAGTTGAAGAAGGGAAGAAGAAAATAATCAAAAAAAAAAAAAAAGAAAGAAGATAATCGATGAAGTGGAGAAGGAGAAGTTTGTGAGTTGTGAGGTGGATGAGTATCCATGGGTCATTGGGTTTGGGTGGGTAGAATTGTGGTTGAGTGGGTAGAATTGTGGTTGGTTTGTAATTTTTTTGATATATAGGGATAGACAAGGAATTTAACCAGTTTTCGGATTTAAACAAAAATCAAAACAAAAATAATTATTAGAAGGGTGGCATATGGGATCAATTTTTCTCAATTTGTGGCATCTCAGCCTGGCGCTCGATTCAATCCCCAGACGCCAATGGATCTTACGCCTCTACCTCAAACCGAGTTCTTAAATCTCAACGGAGTAAAGAAGGCCGAGGAAGTGAAGAAGCTCCATCAAGCGGTCAAGGAGCAGCTCGAAAGGACCAATGCACAACGTGT
Organism: Eutrema heterophyllum; assembly: GCA_002933915.1. NCBI lineage: Eukaryota > Viridiplantae > Streptophyta > Magnoliopsida > Brassicales > Brassicaceae > Eutrema > Eutrema heterophyllum. The sequence goes on along the minus strand of PKMM01039102.1, from coordinate 372,279 downwards.
GAAGAATGCCAACAAAGGTGAAGACGTTTTGGGGTCAAAACCTTTTGAAGAGGGAGGGAGTGATGTGGACATCGAGTCAAAGGCCCAAGTCATCCAAGCACCACTTGTGCCAAGTGGTCCTGTGACTAGAACCAGGAGCAGGAGCATGGAAAAGAAGTTCAACATGTTCATGGACCAGCTCGGACGCAACGGTTTCTTCAGAACGGACGCTAGGCCGTTAGGCCCATCCGAGAGCACCTATTGGGCCGACTCTTTCACGCTGGTTCCAAACATGATCCAGGACGATCCAGAAGGCGATCCACATATGGATCCGAAGCTCTTTGAGTCTAGTTTCCAAAACACCAAAGATCATTCCAAGACTCCATACCAACCGGACCAGAACGCCCCAACACTGAAGGCATATCGGCTGGACCCTCTTCTAGTCGATAACACTAAGTGGCCACTCACCAAGCCCAAGTCCATGGCCCACTTATCTATGGTCGTCTTTAACTCACCATAGACGATTTAGGCCCAAGGAGGTCATTAGTTGGGTTTGTTGATCGTTTGTGTGCTCTTTTCCCACCCTTCGTTTTTGTTCCACTTGGTTTTGCGAAGATGGGTTTTTAACGAGGCCAAACGATTCGCAATATCATTGGCCCATCTAATGACTCTCTGCAAGCCCACTAGAACGAGCAGCGATGCCTCTTATCCCTTAGTCTATTTTTGTTTTTATTCTTGTACGAAGGCCCAATTGTTTAGGGTTTCTTCATTTTCTTTCTTTAGCGTTGTTTTTCTCTTTAAATACCTAAGGCCTTGGTCTAAACTCTTTTATGCAGAAATTAATAAAGTTTACACCGTTTTTGTTTCACAAAAACCCTATCTCTCTCTCTAGTTTGTGAGCTAAATCCGACTACAGAGATTTCCTTGAAGTATCAATAGGCAGACGCACCTATTGTGGTTCTCAACACGCCACCATCGATCCATCCTATCCCGTTGAAGACAAGGAGAGACCGTTGTCCAATTGTCTCAGCAACCCCGGTCTAGATCTCGACCCTCTCGGCCAAGAACTCGACCGTATCGATCCCAAAGCTCGCCTACTCGACCCTGGTCTAGTTGTGTAGGGCTTGGAGCGTGCATCATAGTGGCTCGGTCATAATCGTCCCCATAAGTCGCGTTGCTTTGAGCAAGATTCTCTACGAGGTCCATGGCTTCATCAACATCTTTGGCCAAGAAGTTCCCATTGGAGACCGTGTCTAGAAGCATCCTTATCTTGGGCAAAGCACCGCGGTAAAGGGTGCTTAGGAGAGATGTATTTGAGAAACCGTGATGAGGGCATTGAGAAGTGTAGCTTCGAAACCTTTCCCATGCTTCGTTGACGGACTCGTTTGCAAAGTAGCAAGGTTGCAAAGAAGAGGGCAAAGACCAAGGCCAAGGTGAAAAATGAACCAAGCATGCTTGATGGGTCTAAGTCCAAGCGAAGCCAACCTTCCACCATGACTATCACCCCTTGAAAACATCAAGACGGGGTGATTGAGTACAAACTCAAGCGCGAGGGATGGTCCAAGCCTTTTGCCGTGGTCAAAGCGATCCTCACACCCGAGCTTAAAGAAAAAGGGGAAGCCGGTCTTCAAGAAATCATGAGGAAAGTGCTCAAACTTGAGCTCAAGAACCCACCAAGGAGTTCCCACACTCCTTCTTCACCCGCCTAAAATAGTAACCAAAATCAAACTTAGTGACTTTAAACAAAGTGCACTTGGGAGACATTCCCATGTTTATCATTGTACATATTTTCTTGCTTTCTAGTTAGATCTTGCGTTTCTTGGGCTTTTTGATCTTTTTGTTGAATGGTTGCAAGGTTCTCGATGGTAGCAAGGTCGTGGCAAGGCACAACGGTGTTTGATATTGGAAAGATCTTCATTATCTTCATTCAAATAGTAACACTCTTCCATTGTAAGTATTTCTCTTCTTTTGAGTCTTTGCATTTCACCTTTTATTTTGGTCTCTTCCTTGCATTTATTTCACACCAGGATGGTGTGATTTAAGTTTGGGGGAGGGACTGATATCTAATCTTGTTCTTTGTGTCTTATTTTTGATTTTTGCATCTCGTGAATCTCATGCATATCATGCATTCACTTATTGCATAGAAAAACCCATAAAAATCGAAATATTTCAAAATTTTGCATTTCATCTAGTTGCATTTCATGTGTAGGATTGAGTATAGTTTGCATATAGGTTGCATTGCATATTGCATTGGGAGCAATGATGATCATCTTAGATTATCACTTTAAGAAATTAGTTTAACGCCCACGTTCGTAGTTGTCTAATGCATTCTAGTAAGTTTGAAAGTAAAGATGCACCAATTTTAGATCTCATGCAACAATGTTCTTGTCTTGATTGAAGCAAGTGTGAATTGAATTCAACCCTACTTAAGTGAGAACCTTAATATTGACTTGCAAATATCATGTTTGTGCATCTTTGAATGAGCTCGTGGATACTATATACATACTTGGATCTTCTTTTTCCCTTGTGGATCCAAGTAGCCATATCCCATTTTTGGAATGGTTCCCCCACACCTTGAACTAAACCTCCTTTCTAGCCTATAACTTTCGTGAGTGATGAAGAGGCCTACTTTTCGAGTAAACTTGGCAAAAAGTGTTAGGTTTAGGGCGACAAGGATGGATTCTCATGTAGATATAGTCCCAACATCAAGAGGCTAGTCTAGGAATAAGTTAGCTAGGATGGGGAGTCTTGGGTTAGAGATGCTAGGGCTAGAGACATCTTAGGCATTGGGTAGATGAGAATTCACCCTTGTATGTATACGTTGACTTTTACCTTTAGCATTTTGCTAAATTTTGCTCATTCATAGAAAGATCCTTGCATTGAAAAGCCCACACATGTCATTGAGATCATCTTTATCTCAAAACCGACTCCCTTAGCCAAACGAGTTCATTTGATTTTGCATGATCATGATTCACATAAAACATTAATGAATGTTAAAGGTTTGAAGAATAAGAATGCTTGTGTAGGTTGGGACTTGTAACTTGATGCGTGTGGAGATAGAAATGGCCAACTCTTTTGGAGTAGACTCACTTGATGCATTCTAGAATTACAAACTTGGACGTTGAATTCAATTTCTTCTTGTGATGCTTTTGGATTTAAGCTTCCACTTTCAAACCTCTATCCCTTCTCGTTCTTGATTGTTTGCTTGAGGACAAGCAAATAACTAAGTTTGTGGTCGTTGATATACTCATATTTTACCCGTTTTAGCATGCATTTAGCTTAGTATTTTAGGTCTCATGCATGTGTTTCTCATAGTTTTCTTAGTGTTTTAGTCTAAATTAGGGTTTAGTTAGTTTGCATTAGGTCCTAGTGAGTCTTGCATTCATTTGGAGTGTTTTCTAGGTGTTTGAAGATATTTTGGAGATGTTTGGAGTAATGGAGCAAAATATGATGCAATGATCATTCCGAAGCGTCTGAAAGAACTGGCAGAACAATGGGCTTACGATCAGATTCATCTTTAATGGCCTTCATGAACGTTGTAGCCCAATGAGTTAGCTGTCAACTGGAGGTGGTCTGAGGCCATTCGAATGCGTATCCCAGGAGATACAGCGATTTTACTAAGGGTATGTCTGACTGGCCGCCAGACTAGAAACCAACGCCGACCGGCTCTAGATCGGTACCACCAATCGGTACAAATCTGGATTTGTACCTACCCAAGTCTCATCGGTACAAACCTCTCCAACCCAGCTTCACTCCCAGGACGGTCAAATTTCACCGGACTTGCATCCTTCATCAACAACAACATCGACCCGTCCCTAAGCGGTATGGCCTGCTTGGCATCAAACTTCAAATTCCAGTACCGACCTGCCCTGGTGCGGTACACTTGATCGGTACTGGGGCAGAGACTAATACCGACCCAGATCACTCCCTATACCTTGTTCGGTACAAAACCCAATTTGTCCTCATCAAAGCCAGCCGAAGTCACCCAAACTTCACCCCAAATGAACAACTTACGTTCGGATCTAGCTTCAAAAGTGGTTTGAAGTCATTCAGAGCGGTGGAGGTGGTTTGAAGTCATTCGGAACGGTGGTTCGAAAGATACATCAGATTTAGCGGGGATATATCCGTCTAGCGCCCAAAGGAGTTATGCCCAAAAGAGTTGTACCGACCCACTTATGCCGAGCCAGACCCGATCGGTACGAACCTCCACAAGCAGTTCGACCCAGACCCGACTGGGTCAATAACCGGTTTGTCCGGGTTGACCCGGTTTGCCACTATTCACTATATATATATTTAAAAACCTAATTTTTCATTATTTACCTTTTTCTCTTGCTAAAAACTTTTCTCTTGCTAGTTCTTTAATTTCTATCTTCTATATCTTCTCTCTTGGGATTTAACATGTTCTTCATAGGATTTGTTAGGTTTTCCATGATTAGTGAGTAGTCTCTTAGGATCTTGGGATGAGGTAGATTTAGGGTGATCCAATGGTTGATTCATGATGTTTAGGGTTAGATTTACCAATTTTCCTTCTTACTAAGTGTACTTAATGCTAGATTAGGTTAGAGATAATCAATCTAGGCTTTAGGGAATTTCACACCCACAAGGTGTTTGATGAAATTCCCCAAATAACTTAGTAAGAAATAAACATGTTTAGCCTATGAGAGTAGTTGTCTAGGGTGTTTATTGGTTGATTTGAATGTTGAATTTAATGCTTGCTAATCATTCTATCACAAATGAGAATTTGTTCTTGATTTAGTGATTAGCAAAGTTATTAGTACATTGAGAGAGGATTAGTCATAATTAGTGATCTTAACCTAGGGATTAGCATTGTTTGAGTATTGAGCATCATGAATTAGCTATGGGATCATCCTATTTCCATAACCTCATCATTGGATTCGCGTTTTAATATTGCATTTAGCCTCGTTTTAACATTGCTAGTTCTTGCTTGTTGTTTAATTTGGATCATTTAGGTTGCTAGAAACATTTAAACCACTTGTTGCTTAACTTAGTAAGTTTTTTGCATTCTTAGTGTTTTGGAACTTAATTCATTGGATTCGATACCTCTTATGCTACATAAGCATCTAGAGAATTGATATCTAGAGATAGACAAAATTCTAACTATCAGTCATCTCCCTTATAATCCACATCACACACAGCTCCTCGCAACTCATCTGTTAAAGGACGTAAAAATTTGGTCACTGATAATATGGTTAATGGAGAATCAATTTCCGAGAAATTGATATAACGTAAGTGTCATTAATTTTGACGATAACTACGTTCCATGATAACAACATATTTAATTATAAACAATATTTCCAGATATCTACCTTCTCCAATGGGGTAATCAAAGTAAGGGGGTGCGTCACTATCATGCATCACTGTCTCCACACGTGGTTCCAACACCGGCATCACTCGATTTTCGTCAATGCTGTAAAGACGTGAAGAGGATCCCATTAAGCGTGCTGGCAAACCGTCGAGCACCATTTTTCCTTTCCCATGTCATTCTGGGTTGTCATAGGAAGCAGAATTGTACTCTGCACCTCCGGAAATGTGTCGTTGTAATATTGTGCCACCATATCCTCGTCTGTAAAATTTGGCAATCTGAGTGTTAAACTCAAGCACAGCATATTATACTCACTTCAGCTTCTTAAGATGGTTAATGAATAATTTACAAACCTAGCAATGAAATTTGTGGGAAAACTGAATCATCACTATCTGTTAGCTCTTCTTCGGAAAAAGGCTCCTCACTTGTCATGTTAAGTAGCCAACTGATATATCATGGTTTTTACCCCTTTTAGGCCATGATATAGGTCCGTTTTATAGAGTCTTTCTACTATTTTGCAGTGTTTTAGAGTCTTTTACATGTTTTAGCACGTTTGGAGCATAATTGGAGATATTGGAGCTTTCTGGAGCATTTTGGAGCATTTTGGAGCATTTTGGAGCAAAACAGAAGTTCGTGTAGCTGAGTACCGGATTTGAGGCCTCAGTATCGATCGATACTAGCTAGTATCGGTCGATACTCACTGAAGCACGAGTCGCGACTTTAAATGAAGATTTGAAGAACTTCCCACCGATGGATTGAGCTCAAATTTGGACACAAGACAGATATTTGGATTAGCTTTCATTTGGAAGTGGTTTGAGGTCATTCCAACGGTGCGATCAAAAGTTATACCAGTTTTTGTGAAGACAGTCCAGTCTGGCGAGCAGCGATTAGTGTCGGTCGATACTACTTTAGTGTCGGTCGATACTAACTACATGAAAACAGGAAACGCGACTTTTTACAAGTCTTGAGAGTTTGCACCTTGGTCCAGAAGTCTTTAATAATTACAAGAAGCCCCAAAACTTGTTTTAACATTATAATTAGGTTTTTCAGCCACTTTTGTGAGCTAAGCTTGATTTTACTTCTGTTCTACTTTGGTTTTTAGAGAGACAAATCTGAACCTCTTGTTTTACTCTTTTGTCTTATTTTATTTGATGATCTATTCAATCATGTTATTGTTTTCAATCTCCATGTCTGAGTAGATCCCTTGTTAGGTTCAGGGTTCTCATAAGGGTTTTCTCTGAATGTTAGGTTGAATTGATTGATTAGGATTCACCATCTGAATTAAGTTCTTCGCCTTAGGTTGTTCCCATAGCTAATTCTAGGTTGACGAATCTAGAACTTAGATCTTAGGATAATTGATTAGGCACGAGAGTGCGATTAATTACCTGACAGAACCTAGGTGAGCAAAATAACTATTCGCAAAGAGATTTGGTTTAGTTGTTTTGCGAACAGATCAAACCTGAACTAAAGCTGGTTTAGACTTTAGGATTCGCAAAGAGATTTGGAATTCTAGGATTTAGACTTAGATAGTTTTCGCAACGAGAGTTGGTTAGCTATACTTTAGTGATTTGAGTTCTAGAACCGCGCTAAATCTGAATCCTGTTAGTTAGTTATCTACATTCATTGAATTCCTGAGAAATACCCTGAGCCTAGCTTCTTTCCAATCGTTTTACAACTCGTTTAATTTACGCATTTGCATTTAATTACATCTTTTTGGTTTAGCTTGATTCTAATCTATACAATCTATTGTGCGATATCTGGAGTCCTTGTGTTCGACCCCTAACTATACTGCAACACTGCTTTAGTACTTTTTAGGGTATTAATTTGAGCATATCACCAACTACTAGTGGAATTAGTGGAGCTCAACGCCACCATCACTGGTTGTGTGGGTGTCACTTCTACCTGGTCTGCTCCGACAAACGGCGTACCGGCAAGGGAAATATGTAATGAAGTATCACCAAAGAATAGGGGATGATTTGGGCTACACTCCATTTGATTCGGCAGTGGCAGCTGCCCGCTCAAATCCAACTCTCGGGGAACCACCGATGGTGCTAGAGGCTCAATGTTATCCATGTTACGAGACTCAAACTTCGAGACAGTCCCTACAAAAGTGCGCCATATGTTATAAATGTTGGTGGCTAAATCAATTCCCGCAAACGCTGCTACGGATAACGCATTTGCCATGGCCCTCTCTCTCGATAATCCTCCTATATTGAAACGATGATAGAGACATAATCAAAGTAATATAAGATAACATCACTTACTAGTATCCTCTTCAGCTGGTGCTGGAACACCACTCGTTACTCGATACCTTACGGAGGTTAGAGGGACCTGGTTGACTTGCTATAACATTCTCCAATGCCGGCGCTTGGGACATGACATTAGCCTATCCCCTTTCTATCGATAACCCTCTTGTATTAACAAGATTTGGGGATAATAAGTTATTATTTCATGACTATTATCAGATAACAAAACAGATATCAAACTAACATTACTTACGAGTAACATCTTCAGTTGCTGCAGGAACATCAACGGTTACTCCGTAGTTACATATGATACTGGGAGCCGGATATGTACGTTGTGTGGGTGCAATATTACATTCGCTGATGATATCTGTGTTAGAACCAAATGCTGCGGAAATCGCTCCGCCCAATGCACCTGAAAATCCTACTCCCAATGTTAAGTCAATCCGATTAGAGTTGACGTTTCGCTCCAGGGGAGAGTGCTTAACTCTCACCCGCAGGTGCACTTCGTGGAGATCAGCGCGGATCGCCAAGAACAAGGCGGTGTTGTCCTCGTCACGGATTTCAATGGGCTCGGATTTCCGCCAATCAGAACCCAACATCCAGTGTGGCCACTGGTATGTTATCTCGATATCATCTTGTTGACGTATTCCTAGTTTTTCTCTTATTTTGGCCACCATCGCCGGGTATGTCTCGTTTTCCTTTAACTCGATTGTGTACTTGTATCAGCCAAGTTCGAGAATATGTTCCCAGAACCCATCGTCCGTCTTGTTCAACCAGCCACAGACGGCCCGTACAAGTAATGTCATCGTTTCTGGTAATGAAGAAGAAACAATAAATTTGTTACTAACAAGTTATTCGCTAATAATAAACAGAAAAAGTTATCTGCTGCCCTTTCTCAAATCTTATTTATAGTCCGTTCATTGTGGTGATTTGTGGGAGGTTTTGTGAAAGGATTCAGCTTTCTAGTGAACTCTATAAAAAAAAATAGTTTAGACGTTCGTCGGACCAAAAAAAACTCTATAACAAAGCTTATGTTATCCGCTAATAATAAACATAAAAAGTTATCCGCTGCATTTTCTCGAAGCTTATTTATAGTCCGTTAATGGTGGGTGATTTGTGAAAGGATTCAACTTTCTACTATAAAAAATTAGTATAGATGTTCGTCGGACAAAAAAAACTCTATAACAAAGCTCAAATTTATAAGTTATAACAACAAATTATGAATCTACCTCATCGATCCACAAAATCAGAACTTTTTTTTATGAAAATGAGGAGGAAAAACAGGAAGATATTTATGCCTCAACTAAGAATATATATCTACATTCTCATTAAATTCTCTTACCTCACGATTGTTAAATCTCTGTCGATCTCAAATAACTATCTGACTTGCAGTTAATTTTAGTGAGCTTTGTTTCAGAATATATGAGAATGAAGAAGTAAACTCAGGTTGCACATTAAATAGCAGCTGAACTCAACCCTAGGGTTAACCAAATCACCCAACTTTATCTGATAATCATCACGTTAGCATAGAAGATTTTGCAAAATCTAATCGGCGGCGCTTTTACTCTCCCCCAAAATATCTCTGTATGTTGACATATATGATCCGACAAAACATTAAATACTCGTTCTGTTTTGCCGCAATTTTACATAGGGACAAAATTGTTAGAATATTCTTTCTTTTATGAAAGAGAACTAAATACCTCGTTATCATTGTTAGATTGCTAAATTTTGGGTCAACCATATATATCTACCTAGTTAACTCATGTAAGAACAAGTAAAACAACAACCTATTAGTTTAATATTTAGTAAAACAATTATGTTTTAATTCACTTAATTAATGTTCACTAACGAATAAGAAACTAAATCAAATAACATGGAGAGCTTATTAATCTTATATATTAAGATTCATCACTAATTTGCAAACACAAGTTATACTGTAAAAAACGAAAGCTAATTACAATTACATAAACAAGCGCCAATGATACAAAGATTAGATACAAAAAATCAAAATGAATAAATCAGAAAACGAAATAAGAATTATAACATAAAGTTTGACTTACTCGATTGGAGATGGAAGAGAATTAGTAAGAACAATGAACATATTTTGAATAGAAAGATGAAGAAACTGCCACGTTAGTTCTTAGGTTTGACAAAGAAAAAAACAATCTATTTTAATCGATTAGGTTTATTGGCAATTAGGCTTAGTTTTAAAAAAAACGTAAGTTAAAAATTATTATGGGCTTTTCTAAATATTTTGATAGGCGAAGCTCATAATAAAAAATAATATGAGCTAATATTTAGATTTTGTTTGTGGGTCAAAAATAAATAAAATAGAGTTGCAAAACAAATAGTTTATGGATTCAACACCAATTTTGGGCTGATATCAATGATAATAAACTCAAATAAACTATAAAGAAATTTTAAAACAATACAGTGTCACATGAACATATTATTGTTAGTGGGTCCGCCTTAGATTCAGAGTGATCGACTCATAACTTAGACTACAAGAATATAACCAATTTCGTACCAAACCAAGTTTTACCTCAAATTGAAACCAATTGGAATCGCACCCTCGAACGTAGATAGGTTTAGATTTGGTGCAGCTCTTGGAGAGACTTAACACTTCAAAGAAGCTTGTCATATAGGAAATCAAAATAGATCATCACCATCGACTCGATTACATTTCCACCGATGAAATAAATCCTACTCCCGGATGTTGCCGCCGAGAATGATAGAAGAGCGATTTCGGGACCGTATGAGTAAACCCGAGATACTCTAGAGTAAATAGCCAACATCCTAGAAGTGAGATTCTGGCCGTCGGAGAACACATACACAAATTTTGCTAGCTTTCTTCCCGTGGTGTTAGATCTTAGCTGGCAAAGCCTACCATAATGCACAAGTTGTCTTAATCGCCTAGAGAATAAGACAAAAAACTCAAACTCAAATTTGACACAAAATTGAGACATTTGAGGAATAGATCATCGAGAAGGGATGAAAAGCATGACTCCACCACATTCATTCCTATTTGAAGACCTCCCATAAACCTACATAAAAACTCAAATAACCTCCTCTTTACCTTGAACAAAGTATCTCTGACCCACACATAAATCATATTTCAGTAGGAAAATAAGATCTATATTTTCTTAGGTTTTAGGGATTTGCTCGCTTGAGTCGATGAGAAAGAAGAGAACGTACAACCAAAGAGGTGGTGATCTAGTCGTAACATAAGGAGGTTGGTTTCATTGTGCCTCGGTTCAATCTCCCATTGGGATGAAGGTTCATTTTTTTAATCGGAATATGTAAAGGTTAAGTCCGGATACTAGGGGAGTTTATGGGCTGAAGGTCCATTGATTTCCAGGCTCTGAGACACTGAGTAAGGCATCAAGTTGACACTAGATCCCAAGTTACAAAGAGCTCACCCGAAAGTGGTCCCCTCAATCTCGCATAAGAGTACAAAATTGCATGGATCTACGAGTTTCTTTGAGATTCGGTTATGAAGCACATTACTGCACTCATTGGTGATCATCAGGACACCTTCTTCCAAGCTTATATTGCTGGTGAGGATGGCTTTCATGTATTTCCAAAGAGAAGGTATGATAGGACAAGCATCAACAAACGTAATCTCACAGTTAGTTGAGTTACAAGATCCTTGAGATTTGCTTGATCCTTCTCCTTTCTGGGCTGATTCAAGGCATGGGGATAAGGTACTTTAGGCTTTTAAACACATGGTAAAAGAGGTGGTTCCTCGTTTTCTTCATTAGCTTCAGGCTCAGCTTCGATATATATTTCGTTCGGGACATCACAGACGGTTTCGGGAGATGTGGATTTTTCTGCTTGAATCGGTCTCGTTGGTCCCTCATATCCTTTTTCACTCTTGAAAAATTGGCTGCTACATACTCATTCTTTGGATTCATCTCTTGCTTTTCAGGAAGAACTCCAGTTATAGTCTCTACAACTTCAGCTACTTGTTGATCAAGTTGCTTAGCTTGCAACGCAACTAAATCATACTTGTTGTGGAGGTCGTAGTAGAAACTATCTATCTTGGTATGGAGCTCCATGGTGCTCATATCTTTTCCATCCAAGACTTGATGTAACACAGTTTCAAATTTGCTCGAACGTTGAGTACTTGAAGCGACGGACGGCAAATTTTGTGGAAGTTGATTTTGCTGGTATGGCTGCTTCGAATACCCTTGAGAAGGTTGTTGTTTAGGCTGGAATTGAATACCAGAAGACACGTTTTGCTGAGTGTAAAACCGATTTTTGGTGTTCCCTAAGTTTCAATTGAAGCCTATGTTACGGAAATTTTGATTTTGTTCAGCAATGAAGTTTACTTCTTCTTGCTGATTTTCTGAAAAATCGCCAATGCCCTCTTGGTTGGTTTCATCACCAGCTCGCACTCCTCCAAAATTAAGGATTAGTTGTTGTTGGCTCTTTAGAAGTTGAGCAACTATCAATTTTAGCTCTGGAATCTCTGTAGGACATGGATTGACGTTAATGGCTTGCACGACTTCATCATAACTTTGGTTGTTGTCGCTGTCACTCGCATCCAAGTTGTTAAATCAAGATCTTTGCTTCAACTATTGGCTTAGTCATGAAGTTTCTATCACTCGCCATATCCAAAGATAGCTTGTACTTGTAGTCATTGCCTCGGTAAAAGGTGTTCTAGAGATATCCTTTGGAGAAACCATGATGAGGACATTCTCTGGTATAATCTTTGAATCTTTCCAGCACTTCATGGAATGGTTCACTGGTCCCTTCTGAAAGCTTGAGATCTTGTTTCGCAATAGATTGGTTCTTTGCGTGGTGAAGAAGCTAGTGTCTCAAGAAGTCTCCTTTGTATTATCTCCAAGTGGTGATCAATTGAGCTAGAAATGATTTCCTCCATTGAAGTGCTTTTCCACTCAAGGTGAATGAGAAAAGCTTGCACTTGAGATAATCTGCAGGTGCTCTGCTCGAACTGATTGTGGTGAAAGTTTATTCGAATGAATCGACGTGGTCTAGAGGATGGTCCTGATGTGGACCTTGAAATTGCGTCTGCTTCACCAAAGCTATTATCTATGGTTCAATCACACAGTCTTCTCCTTCAGGTAGGAAACGATGAATTGGGATTCGATCCTTGAAAAGGGCTGAAGTAGAATCGAAATCACCAAAGGTTTCAATGCGATTAGGCGCGAGTGTTGCTGATGTAGCAGCCTGATCAACGACTTCAGCATGCTGATCCTCTATCTTAGCCATGTTGGCTTTCGTCTTTTCTCGGGTTTGCACCTAAAACACACAGACAAAAACAAGTAAAACAAGAAAAACTAAAAAGAAAAGAAAAATTTTTAGACTAGATTCTAGTCCGAAACTTGTAGGCAGTTGTATTGTTCCCCAGTAGAAGTGCCAAAAACTTGATTGATGTCAGGTTACAATACTTGCAACTATATTGTAAAATAAATTGCAAGTGCACATCAAACACAGTAGTATTTAGGGATCGATCCACTGAAAAACAGATAAATTATGCTACAAGTCTATAAGATTCGAATCAAGCTAGAACAATTAAACTAGTGTGGTTTAAGGCTGCAAAGGACTAAACAAAGAGGGCAAATAAAACGATTAGTAAATCATATGGAGAAGGCTTTATGCAGTAGGATTATCGTAGAGATTCAAGATATGCAAGACAATAAAATCGATGAGATAGGGATTTAATAAGAACTGTTCTCGAACTCATAACACGAATATAAGATTTTTCCACTCTCGTGGCTCCAATCTTTATGCTTAATTGATCTAATATGACAACTTTTGGAAGCTATTAGTATCGTCAAACACGCATAAGTATATGATCACGTTCCTATTGTTCATTAAACTCCAAAATTCTTACCCATAAGGGTCGGGTCAGGTAAAGGGTACTCCGAAATTCAAGGGTACCCAACCCGTACCCAGCCGACCATTGAATGATTTGTTGAGGGTTGAGAGAAGCCCAAACTGATGAGGACATCGAACCACCAAGTCAAATCATTCAAGCACCACTCGTCTCAGCATGTTTATGAAGCAGCTGGATCATGAAGCAGCTGGACCAATGACAAGAACTAGGAGCAAGAGTCTGGAAAAGAGGTTCAGCATGTTTATGAAGCAGCTGGATCATGAAGGACTGATCAGGCTTGATCAGTTTGAAGATGTGCACCTAAACCCGTTGGAGAGCTCCGATTTGAAGCAAATGTTCAATCAAGTGTCGCTTTCAGCTCATGGAACTTCAGGAAGCGAACCACATAAGGATGCAAAGATCTTTGAGTCTAGCTTCCAAAACATCCAAGATCACCCCAGTCAGCCCAGCCAATCGCTCAGTAACGGCCCAACAGTGAAGACGTATCCGATGGACCCAATCATAGCCGAAAATGTCATATGGGATCTGTTGAAGCCCAAACATGAAGCCCACCTCAGCATGGTTTCTCTGATCTTGGGAGACACCTAGGAAGCTTCTGGAATATGGATTGTGGCAAATTCAAATCATAATAAGTGGAACTTAAAGTAGAGTCAAGACCTCCCTTAAAATCCTCCTAAGTGGAGCCTTTAGGCTCATTTGAATTTTCTTGAGTTTTGTGTGTTTTCTTTTCCAGGATTTGTGTGTTTTTCTTTTGTTTTCTTTTGCAGGTTTTATGTGTTTTTGTCTCTTTGTTTCTGTTGAGAACTTGGCTATATAATGCCATGCTTGTAGTTCTTGTTTTTCACCTTTTGATTAATAAAGCTTAAGTTGATTTTGGTTATTCCAAAAACTCTTTCTCTCTTGACTCGTGAGCTAAGTCCGAGCTTGGGGAAACCCCTTAGAAGTATCAATAGACTTTCACATCTATTGTGGTTCTAATCAATCCATTTCGCTTCCATCTTATCCCGTACTAAACAAGGAGTGACCTTAGTCCAATTGTTTAGTACAAGCCTTGTTACAACAGCTTCGAGCTTGTTCCAGCGACCTCATGCTTGTATCATTTTTGGTATCAGAGCTGAAGTACTTGAACAACAAGGTTGTGTTGTTTTAGTTCTTGTTTCTTTAGTTCTTATTTTTATTCTTGCATTTTTTTTGTTTTCGTATTCTTCCTTTCAAAAAAAAAAAAAAAAAAAAAAATTCATCGTTTGCATTTGTTTCTTATTTTGTTTGAAATTTTGTTAACATTATTTCAGTGTCATAAACTAAAAACGAAAATATAAGAATGTACTTGCACTTTCTAAATTTATTTAGATAATTGTAGTGTTTAGGATTGAGTTTTAAATTCAGTTTTATTGTTAGTTAAATCATTACTTGTTTTGGCTTAATCTTTGTTACCGTTTAAAAGAAGTTTGATAGTTTTGTATTTACTCCTTTTAGGTAACATGGGAGATCGACCTGTAGACGATAATACAGTTGTGATGCAGATGTTGCAAGCCATTCAACAACAACTACAAACAATGGACCAAAGGTTGGGACAAAGTCGAACAACCTCGAGCTAACAACCAAGCTAGACAACACATTGGACCACACGCTAATGGTGAAGGTTTACACCATGACAATGAGGCAGAAGGAGACCCACAACAGCCTCCTAGGAGGAGGAGAGGTCAAAGAAACCCGGTCGAAGAAGATGAAGAAGACGACTATCCGAGGCAAAGGACCATGGACATGAAGCTCAAAGCCCCTCCCTTTGCGGGACGTGTCGACCCCGAAGCATACTTGGAATGGGAGCAAAGAATGGAGCACATTTTTACCTACTACCACTACAACGAGCAAAAGAGGCTAGCCCTAGCTGTAGCTCAACTCACGGATCACGCCCTTTCTTGGTGGGATCGTGAGGTTTCCGATCGAAGGAGGAGTCAAACACCTCAAGTAGGTACTTGGAGAGAGATGAGGCAACTTATGAAGGCAAGATACGTGCCCGCCTACTATCACCGAGACCTTCAAAAGAAGTTCCGGAAGCTCACACAAGGAACTAGGAGTGTGGAAGAGTATTTTGAAGAATTTGAGCACCTAAGGAACCGTCTAGAGCTTGATGAGGATGCTGAAACCCTCATGTCTCAGTTCTTAGATGGGTTGAACGAGAGGCTAAGCCATAAAGTGGAAAGACTTCCCTACCACGACTTGAAGGACATTTTGCACCACGCCATTCAAGCGGAACAACACCTCAAGAAGAAGTCTACTACCACCAGCCGAGCTAGGAGTAACCAACCTTGGGATCCGACTCGCTCTAAGCAACCATCTTTCCAACCCTTTCAACCTAAGCCCGCCGATAAAGGCAAAACCGTAGCCCTCTACTCACGGTTCAAACCTAAGGCACCTGAGCCTATACAAGGTAAGTCTTCTAACCCTAGCACTTCAAGAGCACGTGACATTACTTGTTTTAGGTGTCAAGGCAGGGGACACATGGCTAGAGAATGCCTGAATCAACGATTGATGATCATCACGGCCGCGGGTGATTACGAGTCTCAAGATGAGGACGATGTTGAAATGATAGAGCTAGACTCGGAAGAAGTAGATTGTGAACCAGAGTATGGAGAGTCTCTTGTCATAAGGCGTGCCTTGAACCTCACAGTTCATCCTGATGAGACGGCCCAAAGAGAGAACATCTTCCATACTAGATGTGCCGTCCGAAACAAGGTATGTAACCTTATTATCGATGGAGGTTCGTGTACCAATGTTGCAAGTGACTATATGGTCACAAAAATCAGTCTCGAAAGGACTAAACATCCTCATCAATATAAGCTAAGATGGCTTAATGATAAGGCTGAGTTGAGGATCCCGGATCAAGTACTAGTACCATTCAATGTGGGAAAGTACTCGGATCAATTCTTGTGTGACGTGGTTCCTATGCAAGCTTGCCACCTTCTTCTTGGTAGATGATATCTTCGTATTTTACATGTTCTAGCATGCATTTTACTTAGAGTTTTGTGTAATTTGCATGCATAATCATGGTTTTATTTAGCATTTAGGATGTTGCATTAGGTCCTAGGGAGTTCTTGCATGTTTTGGAGTATATTCTAGGTGTTTGGAAGCAATATGGAAACAATTGGAGTTATGGACCAAAAAGGAGATATAGGGGTCGCACCAAGTGCCCGAAAGAACAGGCTGGACGAAGGTCATACGATCGGATTTGGCTGTGGCTATGTTCATAAGAGTTGTAGAGGAAAGAGTCACCTTGCCGTAGGAGGTAAAATCAGGTCATTCAGATGAACGGTTGAAGAGATATGGCCGATGTCCTCTAGAGTGTCTGACTGACCGCCGATCCACACGTCTACACCGATCACATCCGACCGGTGCAACAAACCGGTGTGAGGCCAGAGGCTAAGCACCGACCCAGGGCTTCCCTACACCGATCCGTTGCGTCTGGTGTGCAGTTTCAGGACATCTACACCGATCCCAACAAACCGGTGCAACAAAACTGTGTAGCACTTACCAGCCGAGCTCACCCGACAGGTCTGAAAGATCGGCCCGAAAGAAGGGTCTCCAATCCGAATTAGCTTCGGAGGTCTTCATAGAAGTTCTAGATAATTGAGTTCGCTGTCATTTGGATGCGGTTTTACGTCGTTTGGAGCTGTGTTTCAAAATATACATCAGATTTAGCAAAGACATGTCTATCTGCCGCCTAAACGAGTTCTGCCCGGAGTTGAAGCCCAGCAACTACACTGATCAGTTGCACCGAACTTTGTGGTCGGTGTGAAGCCACTCAAGACCAGATTAGACCCATTTCAACCGGGTCAATACCCGGTTTGTCCCAGGTTGACCCGGTTCGCCCACCTTTCTTTTAAATAGTCCAAAAACCTAATTTTCATGATCTAAACTTTATTTTCTCTCCTTCTCTTGGCACAAAAACGTGGTCTTTGGTTTCTTAGAGGATTTTGGATGATTTTGGATGATTGATCTTGAATTTAATTGCAAGTTTAAGTTTAATCTTATTAATCTTTCATCTTTCTATTCATTAATCATGGAATCCATCATCTTTCTCATGAGATTTGTTGGGTTCATGAAGATTAGTGAGTAGAACCTTCTTGGATCATTGGGCTTGGTAGATTAGGGGGTTTCTTGGTTAATTATTTATGTCTAGGGCTTAATTATATTGTTTCCTCTCTTATTTGATGGTTTTAATGTTAGATTAGGCTTGAGAAAGTTGATCTAGAACTAAGGGCATTTCATGCACACAAGGTGTTTGATGAAATGCCCCAAAGAGTTAAATAAGAGGATTTTCATACTTAGCTCATGAGAATGATTGTCTAAGGTGATTATTAGCTAATAGAACTTGAGGTTAATGCTTGCTAATTACTTATTTCACAAATGAGAATTTGATCTTGATTTGGTAATTAGCGAAGTGATTAGTGCTAAAAGATTAGATTAATCTTGATTAGTGTTCTAGGCTTTAGGAAATGCTATTTTGTGATTATGTGGACATCATTGATTAACTTAAGATCCCCCCAATCAATTGCCTTGCCCAAAGATCATATTTTAATCATTGTTAACCTTGTTTAGTGTCTTGTTCTTGTTTGTTTTCTTTAATTTGAATCATTAGGTTGCTGGATAATCAAAACCATCTCTTGTTTGCTTAGATTAAGTCATTTCTTACATTCCTAGTGTGTTGTTCTTTGTGCCTCCCTTGGAATGATCCCCAAATGCTACAATGATAGAGTATTTGGGTAATTGATTTGGATACACACAATTATCCTTCATCAATTTGGCGCCGTTTCCAGGGAGACAATAGCAACAACCATTAGGATTTAGATTTTGCTTGAGACTAAGCTTTTGTTTACACTATGTTAATGCATATAGCTAAGTGCATGCATCTTGTTGACATGATGAATTTTCTTTTATTTATTGTTACTAACTTGTCTTCCTTAGTTCTATTGTGCTTTCAAAGGTACCATAATCAAAAGAAGAGATATGGGAAGACAAGATCAATTGAGGTGTTTGAGGTAGTCAATCAAAAAGACATTCTTGAAGATCTACAACCGCAAGAGATGGACGACCAAATAAGCACTATTCAAGCCCCAAAACCTCAAGAAATGCCACAATCTCAAGAATTAGCATCAACTCCAACTCAAGCTACAAAGGACAAGCCAACGGTTGGAAGCTTTGACACTCCTTGTTGTCATGGATCGAGATATGGGATCCACCCTCCTCCAATCAAAGCTAAGGCCTATGAGATCAAAGCAAGCTTGGTTAGGTTGATTCAAGAGTCTAGGTTCTTGGGGACGGAAGTGGAGAACCCCTATGATCATTTGGACTCCTTTGAGAGGTTGTGTGACACGTTTAGAACTGGAGGAGTACCCCATGAGAGTATCAAGCTCATCTTGTTTCCGTTTTCTCTTGGAGAAAAAGCAAGCCAATGGGAGAGAGTATTACCATCTCACTTAGTCAAATCTTGAGATGATTGCAAGGAGATTTTCCTCAACAAGTTCTACTCCACACAAAGAACGGTCCAAACTAGAAGGGACATCTCGAATTTCAAGCACGGCATGCATGAAAGCTTTCATAAAACATGGGGACGACTTAAAGGATATACTCGAGATTGTCCCCATCACGGGTTCAAGAAGGAAGCCATCCTTAGCATCTTCTATTTGGGAGTTGATCAAGAGCACAAATGGACCTTAGACGCGGCTAGCAATGGGCATTTTACAAACCTCACATTGGAACAAGGAGAGCTACTAGTGGAGAACTTTGCCCAAAGCGAAGAGAACTATGGTGATGAGTATGCTCGGGCTACAAGGACCACGAGTGCTAATGAGGAGCAAAAGGAGAACTAAGGAAATGAAGGCTCTAAACGAAAGAGTGGACAAGCAATCAACATTGATAGACAAGCTCATCAATGCCTCTCTAAAATCAGCTCACTTTGATGGAGATTTGATGCCACTACACGGTTTGAAGAGGATAATGTGGATTTGGGTACACAACAAGAGCTTGAAATGAAGGGCATGCTTCAACAACTCCTAACCGGGCAAGCTAATAGAGCAAATGAGTTGAATAAGATGGTTGCCGAGATTCATGACAAGGTTGATTGCTCTTATAATGATCTACACCGAAAGGTTGAAGCCCTATCTTCTAGGATCATGCATTTAGATCATTAAAATGCTCAAGGACGTTCCCTTTCTAGAAGACCCATGGAGAATCTCAAAGGAAAAACTTATGAGAGCCAAGTGGAGGAGCATTTGATTGATGAGAATAAGGAGTCTCTAATAGAGATTGAGGAAGTCCTACATGGCTCTCAATATAAAGAATCGATGGTTGCTAGCAAGGAGAAGGTTGAGTTGCTAGCAAGGAGAAGGTTGAGGAACAAGCCGTGGTATTGATGAAAATTGATGAGCATGAAAAGGCAATTGATGAGATCTTTAACCTTCTCTACGGTTCTGAGGTCGATGCTAAAGAGGTGATGGTTTACAAGGATGATAAGGTTGGAGCTCCAAGAGTTGAGCATGTGGGTAGTTGTGCAACAATGGATGTGGTTTCACCCCCAAATGCTAGTTTTAAGAAGAAGGGATCTTGTGAAGAAAGAGCTTTTGGTTATGGTAATGGTGAAGAAGCCCATGTTGAAATGAAGCAAATAAATGAAGTTGAAGCTTGTAAAATATTGGATCGATCGATCCCAAGCTTGGACCGTTCGATCCAAGTTGATCAAAACACAAATCCTTGTCCGACAGAACTAGATCGATCGATCTCATAGCTTGGATCGATCGATCCCTTTTTTCGTACAACTTCTGGATCGACCAAGCAGCTGACCTGATCGATCCTATTATTTTGGATCGGTCGATCCAGGCTTATGTTGACCTTGTACTGTAGCAAATCGTGCACTGTTCATTCCGCCCACAATTTACAAGTTGTGTCTTTCTTTATGTTGCAACTTGCCCAACTTGTTTTCTTTGTCTATCAACTAGTTAGATATTTATGGCAACTTGTGTTGCAACTTGAGTTAGTAACTTGTCTATCGACCGATCCTATTATTTTGGATCGGTCGATCCAGGCTTATGTTGACCGTGTACTGTAGCAAATCGTGCACTGTTCATTCCGCCCACAATTTACAAGTTGTGTCTTTCTTTATGTTGCAACTTGCCCAACTTGTTTTCTTTGTCTATCAACTAGTTAGATATTTATGGCAACTTGAGTTAGTAACTTAACTAGAGTTAATTAAATACTTAACTAGAGTTAGTTTGCTCTTTGCATATATATGTGATGTAACACCAAGAAGAAATTAGAAGTAAGAAAAATTTGTGATTATCATAAGTCTTTTCTTGAAATTGTTTTCTCTCTTTCTTGTCCTTCATAAATCATAATCCTAAATTCCTACAGCCCATGCATTGGATGGTGATTGTTTAGCGTCTCTCTTCCACACAACGATGGAAAATGAGGTTGAAAGTAGCAAGGTTGCAAAGAAGAGAATAAGGACCAAGGGCAAGGGGAAAAACGGACCAAGCAAGTTTGATGAGCCCAAGTCCGAGGTAAGCCAACCTTCCACCATGACTCTCACCCCTTGGAAACATGAAAACGGGGTGATTGAGTACAAAATCAAGTGTGAGGGACGGTCTAAGCCTTGTGCCATGGTCAAAGCAATCCTCACACCCGAGCTTAAAGAGAAAGGGCAAGCCGGTCTTCAAGAGGTCATGAGCAAGGTCCTCAAACTTGAACTAAAGGATCCACCATGGAGTGCTCACACTCCCCCATCCCCCGCCTAAAAGGGTAACCAAAGTCAAACTTAGTGACTCTAAACAAAGTTCTCTTGGGAGACATTCCCATGTTTATCATTTATATATTCTTTTGTTTTCTAGTTTAATTTTTATGTTTCTCGGGCGTTTTTGATCTTTTTGTTGAGTGGGTGCAAGGTTCTTGATGGTAACAAGGTCGTGGCAAGGTGGCAAGGTTGTTTAATGTTGGGAAAGATCTTCATTCTCTCCATTCACATAGTAACACTCCTCATTTGTAAGTAACTCTTTCCTTTTGAGTCTCTTTGCATTTTTATCTTTCGTTTTTGGTCTCTCTCTTGATCTTTTTTCACACCGAGACGTTGTGATTTAAGTTTGGGAGAGGTGATTCGCGTGTTTTTACCGCACCAATTAACCTAATGCGCACACTACCGCAATCATACGGTATGTCGATGTAGCACTTTAGGATCGATCCCACAGAGAATAAAGATTACACACCAAAGATACGAGAAACAAACTAAGCTAGAGCAAAAACGTTTTTATGTTTTATACAAAAAAGAAAGAAGAAAAAGATCAAAATGCAAGAAAGAAAAATAAACGAAAGAAAATAAAACGCAAAGAGAAAACGTTGGATCATGGCTTAAACTATCGAAGAGATGATTAACAATTAAGCAATGAATATTTTGGAAGCATTAAATGCTATCTTAGAACATGGAACACAATCATAAGACTAACCCACTCCCGTGGTATCAATCTCTTCATCGATTACCCGATTAAGCTAAACTCCCGTTTGCAATCAAAAATAATCGATGAGCATTAATCACAAGTCCAATTGTTCACTAAACACCCTAGACATCAATTGCCAATTGGCTAGGATATGCAAAGCTCACAAAAGATTCGGTTCAAGCAATTCATCTAACTCCTTCCGGGTGTTAAATGCCTAAGTTCAAGACTCGAATGAACAAACCTAATCTAGCACTAACACCATTTACTCCAATCTATCCCTAATGCATGGGATGAGACCAAAAATCCTAGGGTGTAACTCTAGCTCGGTTTGTCACGCCAAACTAGAACTACCTAATCTAGGTGTAGTATTAAACTTCGGTCTATCTTATCAAATCTAGCATTAAGAACCAACCTAAGAACCTAAGTGAAAGAATTATACAAGATCATCCTAAATCACCACTATCTAACCATCAAGACAATTTACTAATGATGCATAAACACTTAATGCACATTCATTCTTTGGCAAAGAACACACACTAGTAGCTTAATTCACTCTTGTGATGCTAAACCTTTTGTTGGTAATTTGAATTAGCTAATCTCCCGATTGCAACCAAATTAACAACAAGCATAAAACGTAAGTCCTTTTTAGCCAACAATCCACCCTTAATCGCGATGGCCATCGGTTAAGAACGAAAAGCACGTTTAGAAATCTTCTAGACAATCTACCAAACCTCTTCCGAGTGTAAATCGACCATGATCTAGAAATTGAGTAGCTAATTCAACTCTAGCATTAAGATCACTTCTAAACATGAGAACAAATGATTATCTAAGCCTACACATCAACAAGCAGTCATCAAACCATCCAAATCAAGCCTAAACATGATCCAACAAAAAAGCTATTCACAAGAACACAAAGAACATGATGAACACGAAGAACACAAACCCAGAAAATAAAAGTCAACTCATAAAAACAACAAGAATCAAAAATCTAAACCGATTAAAAGATAGAAGAAGAATCAAATAAAGATAATATGAAACAAGATTGAAGAAATCTTCAAAAGTGTGGATTATACATGAAAAACAACCCAAGAAACTCTAGAGAGAGTTCTTGGGTTGTCACACACAAATAATAGAAGAAAACTTCCGTTTTTAGTGGTCAAAAATGACTTAAATAAAAAAGGGTCACTAAAAGTGCCGGCATCGGTTTGGGGGATCGGTTATAACCGATCCCGCTTGTTAAAATGGTGGCATTGACCTTGGCGATCGGTTTTGACGATTTCGGCTTGACATCTCTTCACTAGATCAGCCATAACTCTTGAACCACAGCCCTGAATGACACGAATCCAACTCTCACGAGAAGCTAACTCAATTTTCTATCTGGTGTCCAAATTTGAGATTAAACTGGGTACGGGAAGACTTTCATACGACATGATCTTTCAGCTGCTTCGGATTGCCGCTGCATTTTCTGGTAAAGACATGTCTTCACTAAATCAAAAGCATCTCGCGAATCGCTGATGGGAATGACATAAAACCACTTCCATTAGAAAGCTAACTCAATTTAGCATAACTTTGATTAAGAGCTTCTAGTCTAATTCAAAGGGCAAGGTGTTCTTCCGGTTGAATCTTTCTGGCACATCGTCTTGATCAGGAAATGTTGATCGGTTGTCGGGATCGGTTATCAACCGATCGGACGTGTATTTTGCTCCTTTTTGTCCTTTTTCGATCTTCCTTTGAACTCCAAGTGTCTCCTTTGATCCAAGCTGCTCCAAGCACTCCTAAACACCTGAAAAAGGCTCCAGCAAGCCAAAAACGACACAAAACTCTCTAGGACTTCTAAAATGCAAGTTAGAACCAAATGAGACTCAAATGCATGAAAAGATTCCAAAACTATACAAAGTGGGATTAAAAACCTATGAAACTAAATTTTAAAAAGATGTAAAATATGGTGTTATCAACTCCCCCGGACTTGCCTTTTGCTTGTCCGCAAGCAAACAAGAAAAGACAAACCGAAAGAGAGTTTTTGAAGAGTGGGAATTCACAACTAATAGACATGTCAAAGCATTCAAAGTGGGAAATCTATGCCCAAGATAATACCAAGACATTGCAAAAACGTATCTCAATTATGACTCTAACTTCTCTACACTTATCGCAACTCTTATTTTGTTACTCTAGATCCAAAACAAGTATCCACAAGCTTTCTTATCAACCAACTCCCTAGATTCATTTCAGTTCAAGCGTGTACTCTCACATATGGGCAATTGATCTATTCCATTTGGCTCGGTAGAAAAAGGTTTTTATGTATAAGATGCGGTTCATGTATTTGTGGCTACTCTCAAAATCAAACGCAAGTCATTATACAAAAGCAATAGAGAATGAGAAACAATTTATGCATACAAGATGTTCTTCCATTGTTATACCCATCCTAAAACTTTTCATCTAATTCCCGAACTTGACAAGCAATATTCTTTTCTTTCAAAACTCTTCGTAACCACGAACGTTTAAGCTCAAAACGCAAACCACATCAAACCACAAC
Source organism: Eutrema heterophyllum (assembly GCA_002933915.1). Taxonomy (NCBI): domain Eukaryota; kingdom Viridiplantae; phylum Streptophyta; class Magnoliopsida; order Brassicales; family Brassicaceae; genus Eutrema; species Eutrema heterophyllum. The sequence continues at coordinate 347,852 of PKMM01039102.1, read as the reverse complement.
CTTTTCTACACCTTAGTTACTAGGGAATTTCTTTCTTATCTCTTGTTTTATTTTCTTTTATTCCTCATTTGAGATATTTCACAAGAGTTTTTTTTTTTTTATTTATATTTCTCATCCCCTAGAACTTCTTATCACAACATGGTTTTGCTATATATATATATATATATATTTTATTCACTTCCCATTTTTCATTTTCAAACCAGTCCCACCAATCCCAACCAATAACCTTTGTAAACCCCCTATCAATTAGAAGAAAGAGCTAGTCGTTTTTATCTCGAAAGATTTTGTACATGAAAGCGCATAGAAAAAGACCTCACTCAACGATTTAGCACAATGGTTCAAAATGAAAGGTTTCGGGTTTGGGTGCGGAACCATCTTAAAAAGGAAGATGGCCATTCGAGTTAACAAGCGTGGCACAAAAGGATAAGATAACTCGAATGTTCATGTAAAACCATCAATAAGATCTAAAGCCCATAAGCGAGATAATTAAAGTTCATTTTCGCTTAATAAGATGGAGTTGATATCAAATCTAGCAAGCATCAAAAAGACAATGGATTTCAAGCGGAAAGATCAAAGTACGAAGTTTACAAGCCTTTTAAAATCGTTTGAGCAATATAAAACCATTATCGAGGGCATCACAATGAAAGCTTGTCATACATGTTTTATGAACACCCATGCACATGAATGCAACCTATGTCATCTAGATATGAGTAGCTAATTCAATTCTAGAATGAACAATGGTGCAATGCAAACTACATGATATTTTTGGAATTTTGAAATTTTTTCGTGTTTTTCTATGCAGTAGAATATGTACAATGCAATGACTCAAAGAAAGCAAAACAAAACAACTAAAAGAGAATTAGTAACGGTTTCCTCCCCCGGACTTACTTATCACCGTCTCGGTGAGAAAGTAAAACCGAGAAAGAAAACAAAATAAAAAAATGAAATGTATATACAAAAAGAATGTTAGAGGTACCTTGGAGTGGAGTGTGTGGATTCACAATGAGGAGGTTTGGCACATTCAGCTCACCGGTTTTTGCCGTTATTCACTCCCATTGTTTTTTTTTTTTTTTTTTACTTACTTGGGCACCGGATTGGTTAGTGACCGATCGACGTAACCGATCGATAAAGATCTTGATCGGTTATAACCGATCGATGAAGATCTTGATCGTTTATAACCGATCGAAGAAACCGATTGCTGGAGACGTTTTTTTTCCTCGTAACCGATCGCATAATTGTGACCGATCGACGTAACCGATCACCTCAGATTCTGATCTGTTATAACCGATCGCTGTAACAGCTCCAGCTTGTCCGGTTTTGTGATCTTTCTGCTTTGATCCCAGACGTTCTCCTGCAAATCCCCATGCCCTGTAGCACTCAAACCCACTAAAACAAAGATTAAATCAAACTTAAAACAAACATATAAACATATGTACAAAAGATAGAATTGGGGGAGTCCCCAATGGCGCGTTTAACGTCGTTAGCTTGACGGTTGCGTCCTCTTATTCACTCTCTCCTTGAATGTTTCCTTTACTCCAAGTTGTACACCTAAGAGATCAAGATCACAAGAAGAGGGAAAAGATTAGCAACAAAAGAAAATAAAAGACTCTAATGGCAATAGTTTATTCCCCGGCAACGGCGCCCAATTGATTCGCGTGTTTTTACCGCAGCAATTAACCTAATGTGCACACTACCGCAATAATTAAGCAATGAATATTTTGGAAGCATTAAACGCTATCTTAGAACATGGAACACAATCATAAGACTAACCCACTCCCGTGGTATCAATCTCTTCATCGATTACCCGATTAAGCTAAACTCCCGTTTGCAATCAAAAATAATCGATGAGCATTAATCACAAGTCCAATTGTTCACTAAACACCCTAGACATCAATTGCCAATTGGCTAGGATATGCAAAGCTCACAAAAGATTCGGTTCAAGCAATTCATCTAACTCCTTCCAGGTGTGAAATGCCTAAGTTCAAGACTCGAATGAACAAACCTAATCTAGCACTAACACCGTTTACTCCAATCTATCCCGAATGCATGGGATGAGACCAAAAATCCTAGGGTGTAACTCTAGCTCGGTTTGTCACGCCAAACTAGAACTACCTAATCTAGGTGTAGTACTAAACTTCGGTTTATCTTATCAAATCTAGCATTAAGAACCAACCTAAGAACCTAAGTGAAAGAATTATACAAGATCATCCTAAATCACCACTATCTAACCATCAAGACAATTTACTAATGATGCATAAACACTTAATGCACATTCATTCTTTGGCAAGGAACACACACTAGTAGCTTAACTCACTCTTGTGATGCTAAACCTTTTGTTGGTAATTTGAATTAGCTAATCTCCCGATTGCAACCAAATTAACAACAAACATAAAACGTAAGTCCTTTTTAGCCAACAATCCACCCTTAATCGCGATGGCCATCGGTTAAGAACGAAAAGCACGTTTAGAAATCTTCTAGACAATCTACCAAACCTCTTCCGAGTGTAAATCGACCATGATCTAGAAATTGAGTAGCTAATTCAACTCTAGCATTAAGATCACTTCTAAACATGAGAACAAATGATTATCTAAGCCTACACATCAACAAGCAGTCATCAAACCATCCAAATCAAGCCTAAACATGATCCAACAAAAAAGCTATTCACAAGAACACAAAGAACATGATGAACACGAAGAACACAAACCCAGAAAATAAAAGTCAACTCATAAAAACAACAAGAATCAAAAATCTAAACCGATTAAAAGATAGAAGAAGAATCAAATAAAGATAATATGAAACAAGACTGAAGAAATCTTCAAAAGTGTGGATTATACATGAAAAACAACCCAAGAAACTCTAGAGAGAGTTCTTGGGTCGTCACACACAAATAATAGAAGAAAACTTCCGTTTTTAGTGGTCAAAAATGACTTAAATACAAAAAGGGTCACTAAAAGTGCCGGCATCGGTTTGGGGGATCGGTTATAACCGATCCCGCTTGTTAAAATGGTGGCATTGACCTTGGCGATCGGTTTTGACGATTTCGGCTTGACATCTCTTCAATAGATCAGCCATAACTCTTGAACCACAGCCCTGAATGACACGAATCTAACTCTCACGAGAAGCTAACTCACGTTTCTATCTGGTGTCCAAATTTGAGATTAAACTGGGTACGGGAAGGCTTTCATACGACATGATCTTTCAGCTGCTTCGGATTGCCGCTGCATTTTCCGGTAAAGACATGTCTTCACTAAATCAAACGCATCTCGCGAATCGCTGATGGGAATGACATAAAAACACTTTCATTAGAAATCTAACTCAATTTAGCATAACTTTCATTAAGAGCTTCCAGTCTAATTCAAAGGGCAAGGTGTTCTTCCGGTTGGATCTATCTGGCACATCGTCTTGATCAGGAAATGTTGATCGGTTGTCGGGATCGGTTATCAACCGATCGGACGTGTATTTTGCTCATTTTGTCCTTTTTCGATCTTCCTTTGAACTCCAAGTGTCTCCTTTGATCCAAGCTGCTCCAAGCACTCCTAAACACCTGAAAAAGGCTTCAGCAAGCCAAAAACGACACAAAACTCTCTAGGACTTCTAAAATGCAAGTTAGAACCAAATGAGACTCAAATGCATGAAAAGATCCCAAAACTATACAAAGTGAGATTAAAAACCTATGAAACTAAATCTTAAAAAGATGTAAAATATGGTGTTATCAAGAGGGACCGGTGTCTAATCATGTGTTTTGTGATCTTATTTTTCCTTTTGCATCTTGAGTCTCATGCATATCATGCATTTTCAATAAATTTGAAAAATTTTGAACTTTTGTGCATTCCATATAGGATTGAGTCTAAATGCATAGCATATAAGGTAGCTTTGCATGAGCATTAGGAGCAATGACAGATTTTTCCTTGTAAAGTACCATATTAAGAGCTTAGTCCAATGTCATTGTTGCTAGTTACTTGATGCTTTGATCTCGTGTAGAAATTAAGAACGAACCATGCCTTGATCTCATGTCTTATTGTTCTTGCCTTGATTGAAGCAAACCTTGACTTGAATTCAACCCCATCTAAGTAACAACCTTAATTTTGACCTGTAATTATTGTGTTTATGCATTTTTGGATGGATTCGTGGATCACTTCATACATACTTGGATAATCTTTTCCCTTTCACCACTCTTGTTTATCCAAGTAGCCATATCCCATCATTGGAATGGATTCCCCTACCTTGACCTCAACCTTCTTTCTAGCCATTGATATTCGTGTGTGATTGGTGAGGCCTTCTTTCGAGCAAACTTGGCAAAAAGTGTTAGGTTTAGGGCGACAAGGAGGAATTCTCATGTAGATTTAGCTCCATCATCACGGGGTTAATCTAGGAGTAGGCTAGCTAGGTTGGTGGTTCTTGATTCGATATGGGGGACGGTTTGGAAATTTGGTGAACGGTTTTGTTTGGAATGGTATTGTGGAATGGAAAAGATAAACAAGGAGAAGGGAAAAGGGGATTGGATCTATAGGTTGGTTGGTGCAAAGATTCGTAAGAATA
>PKMM01039102.1:317120-343012 GCA_002933915.1 Eutrema heterophyllum | reverse complement strand
AAGCTTTATTTTCTCTCCTTCTCTTGGCACAAAAACGTGGTCTTTGGTTTCTTAGAGGATTTTGGATGATTTTGTATGATTGATCTTGAATTTAATTGCAAGTTTAAGTTTAATCTTCTTAATCTTTCATCTTTCTATTCATTAATCATGGAATCCATCATCTTTCTCATGAGATTTGTTGGGTTCATGAAGATTAGTGAGTAGAACCTTCTTGGATCATTGGGCTTGGTAGATTAGGGGGTTTCTTGGTTAATTATTGATGTCTAGGGCTTAATTATATTGTTTCCTCTCTTATTTGATGGTTTTAATGTTAGATTAGGCTTGAGAAAGTTGATCTAGAACTAAAGGCATTTCATGCACACAAGGTGTTTGATGAAATGCCCCAAAGAGTTAAATAAGAGGATTTTCATACTTAGCTCATGAGAGTAATTGTCTAAGGTGATTATTAGCTAATAGAACTTGAGGTTAATGCTTGCTAATTACTTATTTCACAAATGAGAATTTGATCTTGATTTGGTAATTAGCGAAGTGATTAGTGCTAAGAGATTAGATTAATCTTGATTAGTGTTCTAGGCTTTAGGAAATGCTCTTTTGTGATTATGTGGACATCATTGATTAACTTAAGATCCCCCCAATCAATTGCCTTGCCCAAAGATCCTATTTTAATCATTGTTAACCTCGTTTAGTGTCTTGTTCTTGTTTGTTTTCTTTAATTTGAATCATTAGGTTGCTAGATAATCAAAACCATCTCTTGTTTGCTTAGCTTAAGTCATTTCTTGCATTCCTAGTGTGTTGTTCTTTGTGCCTCCCTTGGATTGATCCCCAAATGCTACAATGATAGAGTGTTTTGGTAATTGATTTGGATACACACAATTATCCTTCATCAGTAGACCTTGGCAGTTTCATAAGGACACCATTCACCAAGGGCGTAGCAACATGTACTCTTTTGTCCATGACAAAAAGAAATATAATTTAACGCCTCTTACACCACCACAAGTGCATGAAATTCAAATGAAAATGCTCAAGGAGAACGAAACTTCTACCAAGAGTAACTTGTTAATCAAACGTAGTCTTATCACTAAAGCAATCACTTGTAAAGAACCGGTATTACTCATGATCTTTAAGGAAGCTTTAAGTGCAGGTTCTAGCGCATTGAAGCAAGAACTTCCCACAGAAGTTATAGACCTTTTGGATCGGTTTGGTGAGACATTTCTCGATGAGATACCCCCTGGTCTACCTCCCATAAGAGGAATTGAGCATCAAATAGATTTTGTTCCCGGTGCACCCTTGCCTAACCGAGCCACTTACCGAGTCAATCCGGAAGAAGCTAAGGAGTTAGAGAAGCAAGTGAAGGAACTCATGGACAAAGGCCATGTGCGTGAGAGCCTTAGTCTGTGTGATGTACATGTATTTTTGGTGCCAAAGAAGGATGGAACTTGGCGGATGTGTGTAGATTGTCGAGCTATCAACAATATAACCATCAAATACCGACATCCGATTCCAAGGTTAGATGATATGCTTGATAAACTTTCTGGTTCTAATGTGTTTTCTAAGATTGATCTTAGGAATGGGTATCATCAAGTAAGAATGAAAGAAGGTGATGAGTGAAAAACTGCTTTCAAGACCAAGCAAGGTCTATACGAGTGGTTAGTTATGCCATTCGGACTCACCAATGCACCGAGCACCTTCATGAGGCTTATGAACCAAGTTTTAAGGCCTTACCTCAGTAAGTTTGTAGTGGTATACTTTGATGATATACTCGTCTATAGCCCTACATTTGCTGAACATATCGATCATTTAGAACAAGTGCTTCAAACACTTCAAAGGGAAGGTCTTTATGCCAACCTCAAGAAGTGCACATTTTGTACTAATGAGCTTGTGTTTTTAGGCTTTATTGTGAGTTCACAGGGTCTGAGAGTTGATCAAGAGAAGATCAAGGCTATCCAAGAATGGCCGACACCAACGAGTATTAGCCATGTAAGAAGCTTCCACGGATTGGCGAGCTTTTATAGGAGATTTGTGAAGGATTTTAGCACCCTTGCTGCGCCTCTCACGGCTGTCATCAAGAAGGACGTGGGATTCAAGTGGGAAGAAGCTCAAGAACAGGCTTTCAACAGCCTCAAGGATCGGTTAACTAATGCTCCGGTTTTAATTTTACCCGATTTTACTAAAACGTTTGAAATTGAGTGTGATGCATCAGGTTTAGGGATTGGAGCTGTTCTTACTCAAGGTGGCAAACCAGTAGCCTATTTTAGTGAGAAACTCGATGGTGCCACCCTCAACTATCCTACATATGATAAGGAGCTGTACGCCTTAGTCCGAGCCATGGAAACGTGGCAACACTATCTACTAGCAAAGGAATGCGTGATCCACACGGATAATGAGACTTTCAAACATCTTAGGGGACAAACTAATCTCAAGAAGAGGCATGCCAAGTGGCTGGAATTCATAGAAACATTTCCTTACATCATCAAATACAAGAAGGGAAAAGACAATGTGGTAGCCGATGCACTTTCAAGACGACATGTGCTCATTACTACCATGGATGCAAAGGTTCTTGGTTTTGAAATGATTACTCCTTCGTATGAAGCTGACCCTGATTTTGCAGATAGTTACAAAGACCATGGAAAAGGAGCTTATGCTTCCTACTACATTCACAATGGCTATCTTTTCAAAGACAAACGGGTTTGCATTCCGCAATGTTCACTATGAGAGCTTATAGTCCGAGAAGCACATGGTGGTGGACTAATGGGACATTTTGGCGTGGAAAAGACTCTTGCTATGCTTAAAGAGCATTTCTTTTGGCCACACCTTAAGAAATCAGTGGAAACTTTCTGTGCAAGATGTATCACTTGCAAGAAAGCCAAGTCTAGGGTTCAACCCCACGGTTTGTATCTTCCCTTACCCATTCCTACTTCACCGTGGATTGACTTGTCTATGGATTTTGTGCTAGGTTTGCCTAAGATCAGACACAAGGACTCCATCTTTGTGGTGGTTGATAGGTTTTCAAAGATGGCGCATTTCATTCCATGTGCCAAAATGAATGATGCAACGCATACCGCATATCTCTTCTTTAAGGAAGTGGTGAAGCTACACGGGATACCATGGACAATTGTTTCGGATAGACACCAAATTTCTTAGTCACTTTTGGAGAACTCTGGAAGAAGCTAGGGACCAAGTTGCTATTCTCCACCACTTGCCATCCACAAACCGACGGTCAGACCGAAGTGGTCAATCGCACTCTCAGAACACTTCTCCGAGCTACAATAGGGAGAAATCTCAAAACTTGGCTTGAGGCTTTACCTTTTGTTGAGTTTGCTTACAATAGGGCTGTCCACAGTGCTACTCATATGTCTCCCTTTCAGGTTGTTTATGGATTCAATCCTAACACTCCTATGGATCTTAAACCTTTGCCACAAACCGAGTTTATGGATTTAGATGGAGAAAGGAGGGCCGAGGACATTAAGAAGCTTCACTTAAAGGTTAAAGAACAGCTTGAAAAGACGAATGCACAACGTGTTAGAGCTGCCAACAAGGGGAGGAAGAAAGTTACTTTTGAAGTTGGAGAATGGGTGTGGTTACATATGAGGCCAGAAAGATTCCCTCGTCACCGGAAATCCAAGCTTTCACCTCGCGGAGATGGTCCTTTCAAAATCGTGGAGAAGATCAATGACAACGCCTATAAGCTAGAACTTCCCGGTGAGTATCAAGTGTATACAACATTTAATGTTTCTGACTTGGCTAGTTTTGATGCAGATGACAACGTTTTGGGGTGAAAACCTCTTGAAGAGGGAGGGAGTGATGAGGACATCGAACCACCAAGTCAAATCATTCAAGCACCACTCGTCTAAGCGGACCAATGACAAGAACTAGGAGCAAGAGTCTGGAAAAGAGGTTCAACATGTTTATGAAGCAGCTGGATCATGAAGGACTGATCAGGCTTGATCAGTTTGAAGATGTGCACCTAAACCCGTTGGAGAGCTCCGATTTGAAGCAAATGTTCAATCAAGTGTCGCTTTCAGGTCACGGCACTTCAGGAAGCGAACCACATATGGATGCAAAGCTCTTTGAGTCTAGTTTCCAAAACATCCAAGATCACCCCAGTCAGCCCAGCCAATCGCTCAGTAACGGCCCAACAGTGAAGACGTATCCGATGGACCCAATCATAGCCGAAAATGTCATATGGGATCTGTTGAAGCCCAAACATGAAGCCCACCTCAGCATGGTGCTTTTACCCATCTACAGAATCAACCAAGTTAGTGCACCCTAACTTAACCGAGATTCTCAAACAAGTCTAAGCAACAACCTAGCGTGAGTCCCTTTTAGCCGATGAGTGGTGTTCCCAAAACCTGACACTTAACCGTCCTAAGAGCAAGCATGCTCTGATACCAACTTGAAACACCCCATCCCGGATTCTAAGTCTGTGGAGGTTGTTCCCGTTTGGATCACTAATTGACTCCAAACCATTCAGTCCGTTTTTAGGGCCCATTCCTTAATTTAGTTCAATTCGATATAATATATTATGTGATTCATAATTTAGAGTCAATATGCATTCAAATGAAAACGATCTGGATATCTTATTAATATAATAAAGGATTTGATACAGTTTGAGTTTGCATATAAGCTATTACAAGTTTAATCGATCCTAACTATTCAACCAACACCACCCATCTTCCCCGCCTAAAACGTACCGCGTGCCTAAGCCCACTTCTTCTCGGAAGTCTCATCTTTACCTGGAAGCCAAAGAGGCATTAGTAACTCGATAATTACTTAGTGAATGCAGTTAATTACTTAGATGCATAAACAATGTCTAAGTCATACAATTATCCCCATGAAATCATATTTTCCCACGACAAAGTTAGTTTAGCCGAATCAAGAATTGTCTGCTCAGGATTGGGGATTCAATCCGATCCCCAAGCCACTCGCCTTACCCGCGAACCCTTTCCATCCGGCCAACTACCATGCCCGTGTAAAGTACAAAAGAATATCCAGCCAAGATTATCAATCAATGGCCGGTAAGCTGATTATGAATATTAATCAAGTAAAAATGGACCAAGCGTGCGCTTAGATCGATCCTTAGACTTTCCTGGTAAACCGATAGTCTGGATCCCTGTGCTTACGCCACGATAATGCACTCACCTTAGCCACGTGATTAGATCGAGACACTTGTCCGTCGCGATCCTTTTCTCTTCGATCCGATTCCCTCGATTTTATCCCCTCGGTTGAACTAGCCTTTCTCTCTCGGCTAACTTTCTCTCTTTCTCTCGATATCGCCTTAGTCTCTCGGCAAGATATCCTTTTTGTGCGTGAATGGGAAAGAAATGACTAAGGGTCCTAATTATAGGATTTCCTGGTCGTAAACTCCCCAAAACCGCCCTTTATAAACGAATCGACGTGTTGCGTCCCTTCGGCTTGTTAACCGCCCAACCATCCCGCACCGCAATGCGTGTGATCACACTTCTAGCCGAGCAACTACCCAACTACCTTCGCCCAACTAGCTTCTTAGTCGACCAGCTAGCTTACCACTCGGCAAGTTCGACCCAACTGCCGAATACTTACCACAGTTGAGCTGAGCTTCCCGATAACTGATTCAGCTGACTTAGCTCGACCATCTAGCTCATTTCAGCTCGGCCGAAATGTGATGAGATTATTCCGCGCATCTTCTCGGTCTTTTCCCCTTTTATTCGGCTAATTCCTAGACCATCCGACCTAGCCGATGATTTTTGGACTATGGCTCGATTTTCCTTAACTTTCCTCAGCTATTCTTCTCACCTCTTAGCCATGATCCGTCCTAGCGATCCTATTGCGGATCGGGGACGTTACAAGACCCCTTTGAGAGTGTCACATAGATCCTTTGTTGTTTCTGAGTATGAGTAAGCAACCATGATTGAATGCTCAAGAGAGCTATGCAAAATGGAAAGCACCATCTGAACTTCCTGAAATCATTTAGCATCATCAAGGCTTGTAGTTTTGATGATGGATGAATCTGACTCCTCATCTTCTACCACATTGTCTTGGTTCTTAGGAGACTCGTTTTGGATGCATGTGATGTGGTTCCATAAACCACGATAGAGCAGTTTTAGTGGTTCTAGACCAAAGTAAATAGTTTTCTCCTTTGAGAATAACAGGTAGAGTGACTTGTTTTGAATTTTCCATGATGAGATAACAAGCATAAGAGAATGAATCGAAAAAGAAGATGATTAAGAATGAAAGAAGATGATACCATGTAGAAAATGATGCAGGAGAGTAAGAAGAGAGAAGAGAGAATCGTAGAGAGAATAAGAGTGAACATAAATTTGTTTATTCACTTAATCTGATTTGTACAAGGAGATACAAATATATTTTTGGATGAAAGATAAACTAGTTGTTACACATAAATGATAAGGAGCATGAAGGAGAGAGAAAGGACATCAATTTCATCCAAGGGGAGATAATAAAGAAGAGGAGTTGTTGTAGTAAATGCTAAGGGAAAGATCATTACTCAACAAATTGGGCATAGACAAAGAACACCAATGGCTATATTCCAACACTAAGAACACAAAAAATCTGATGTGTCAACATATAGAGAGACTCTTTGACGTGGATCGGATCTAAACCCACCCATGAGGAGGAGAAGGTGACACGAACCTCTGTTGGGGTCGGTTTTCACCCACTCGAGATTAACACTTCCAAGACAACAAGGTATACCGACCCGAAGGGGAAAAGGGAGGCCCGAGCCGCAACAGTACACCCTCGCGCAATCAGCCCCAAAGACCCCGAAGCCGAGACGAGAGCGAACTGGTACCTTCTCTCGATCAAACTGATGTCGCGCCGAGATGGATTGGTTCACCCTGAAGAGAAAGGCCGAGCCCATCAGATTACGAATGGGCTGAGACTCAAATCATTCACCAACACTTGTAGGCCGAGTTAAAGGCCCATATCATCGATTTCCCTAGCCTAAGTCGGCCGCGTAAAGAGGAAATCTTCCTTTTCATCTCTAAGATTCTCGCTAATATAGACTTGTATAAATAGCTTTCATAATCATTGGTAACATGGCATCTTGAAACGCTAACACTAGCTCATAGCAGTTTTACTCTTGTACGCTTACAAACAGCAATAAAAACCATCTTTGGATCTCTTACTGTGTTTTTCCTCAAGAAAGTTTTGTTCCCTCTAAAGTCTCGACAAAAATTGATTGTGTGAGTTTTGACTCCCACAAACTTCTACGTGCTGGACATGCCAAATACACATACACAAACCAGCCCAAAACATGAGAAGATCAACAACATCAAGGGAAACCCACTGGATCCACTCAAATGCAAGGATGGCTTAAAGGAGGAAGTCCTCGTGCCCAATATGAATCAGCCCAGGCCCAAGCCGCCTTGGCATATCTTTTTCAATCTCTCAAGAGCTCAGAACAGTGGAGACCCAAGGAGAAAGAGCCCATACAAGCCCACAAATGTGCAATCATTCCAATTGCTCGATAAGGACATATGTGTATCTCGTGAAGGATTCTGGCCCAACCATGAGGATTTAAGTCAAGTCTAAACTTGTTACACATTCTTGACCCATCAAGGATCCAAGGACAGCTCAGACTTGACCCGGATCGGTTCAGATCAGTTCACAAGCCGGCAGCTAACCCGAGAGACATTAAATCAATCAAAAGATGGACTTTCTATATTTGGCACTTTGAAGATTCGTGTATGGCATCCAAGAGAGTTTATAATTCATCTAGAGGCTCTTGAGAAGTCATTCAAGGGCACCGGCACACATGGGATCACATGGATCTATTCACACCTCAACTTTCCTTATCCGTAGCCAATTATGTCGAATATGGTCCAATGGATATACCCCTTTGATTTATTTGATCCAGATTGTTTGGAGACTATTTATGGTCCAGAATGTTCCAAGAAGTCACTACTTCATCCCTAAGTTGTCCAGATACAAAGAACCTCATGTTTTCCACATTTGGTCAAAAATCAGCTATAAAAGCCATATCAATCAATCTCTTTGATTGATTTTGATTTAATTTTCTTTTAACTATTTTTCCATTGTACTAGCTGATCACAAGCCTATATAAAGCTCAGTATCCCCATTGTAATATACACGCTTTCTCATATCAATAAACACATTTGTTTTGCTTTCAAGCCTTGTGTTGAATATTCATTGTAACAAATTAATTTGGTTACTTGTTTTGTCGATTTCTCTTGGTATTATGTGCGGATTTCCTCTTGCTTAAGAATCGATCAAGCCTTGTCTTTTTACTAAGTGGATTACCCTTAGAAAAACCAAGTCTCACCTCTGTTTGTCTCGGTTAAACCATCTCCGAGCCAGCTTCCATCGTTCCATCACTTCCGCATAACCCTATTTGAGCCTTGAGGCCATTTTTTGTAGACTTGATTTCGAGTCTTACATCACTCTAGAATTATTATATTGATTATTTATTTTATTCCATTTCAGAATATAAAAAAAAATCATCCACCACATAATGCAGCTGACAACGCAATAAAATATTAAATCAATGTGTAGTTAGGAAAACCTGAAAATCGTCATCCACATAACGTAATAATTTTGAGCGGAGATAGAGGTTTTAAGGACACATTAAAGACATTGCATGATCTAAATTACAAGACATTAGCTGTGTTTCGCCTAGGTAGTGGTGTAGAAGATGAATTGAATAAGTTCGTTTATGATTTGTTGCTTTGGCCAAGCTCGAAGAAGATAACACAAGACAAGTATTCATGTTTTAGAAACTCAAGACAAGAAACAAACTAAGTTTCATGTGATACACAACATGGAGAGACAATAGAGACATGAAAAATCCAAATCCAAGATAGCATCTCACGAGACAAACACCATCCCTGCAAGTAACATAAAAGAAACACAATTCATAGTGATTTATATCTTTATTTTGTACACAATTTAAACACAATTCAGAGTGATCCACTTATTACTTAGAAAAACACAATGTAGAGCAGTGGCGGACCCATGATTTGTTTTTACAAAGTGCATATATCATCTATCATTTCATATATCATCTTACAAAAGCATCCTCCGATCTTTCATATCTTGAAATCTTTTCATTGTTGTCTCATTCTTAACAGTCTCAAACACATCATTCTCAATAAAATAAATTAAACAGTCATTAAGAAATTGATCACCAATACGATTGTGTCGATTTGTCTTTACGATCCGCATTTCTGAAAAACATCTCTAAACAGTTGCAGTTGTAACATGCAAAATTAAAACTAATTTCAAAAACCTATAAACTAAAGGATGTGACATTTTTTGTGTATCCACCATCATACGAGCAAGATCTCCAAGACTCTCTAAATAACTAAAACTTTCATCACTTCGAACATGGTCAATGTATATAGTCAATTGTTGCTCAAGAGATATGCACTTAGTACTACTAAAGTCGTGTGGGTAGAACTTAGCTAATTTCATCAACTGTGAGTGGTCAAACACATAGAACAAATTAATGAGAGATAAATAAGCAGCACAAATAAGCAATTCAATGTTCACTTTAGTAAAGCGACCATTAAATTATTATAACTACAAATCCAAAACAACATATAAACAATTGACCTTGTAATTATGCATATTTTTTACTCTTGTTTATTTTCTTGGTCTCTTTAAGTCAACAAAATCATCTTCCATGTCAACCATCTCAATAGCATTCTTCTTACAAAAAGGAAAAACCTTATTCATAAGAGAATGTCACCCAGCATCCCTAAAGTTCCGGAGTTGTCTCTTCGTCGATTTTACCAATGACATATCATTCAAAATATCTTGATCCCTTCTTTGCAAAGCAATGGACAAGTCATTTGTAAGTCCTAAAAGGTTGCAGTATCTAAGGAGATCATATGCTTGACGTCTTTTTGAGTCTTCTATGCCCTCTTTCTGAATATGCTCAAGTACCTTAATGATAAAAAAAAAAAAAAAAAACTCATTTAAACGCAACAAAGTTCTATAGTGAGAACCCCAACGGCTATTTCCTGGTCTTTGAACATAAACCTCTTGATTCAACCCCGTTCCAGTGTTGATTTCACCATTCTTAATTCCTTTGTCTATCACTTTCTTATGATCCTCATGAATCATTTCTTTCCTTTTACATGAAGCAAATCCTCCAACCTCAAAATGTTTTTTTCTGCAACTCCTACAATAACCAATTCAAGTTGATGAGCAAAACAATAGACATAATATGCCGATGTGTTTTCCTTCAAAATTAGTGACTGTAATTCATTGAACTCACCCTTCATATTGCTTGCCCCTTCATAACCTTGTCATTTCACCTTTTTAATACTCAACCCAAGTTTAGCAAACAAATAATCAATAACAGATTTCATAGTCGCTGAAGATGTCTAGAACACATGCGTTATAATAATGAATCCTTCTTTGACTATCGCACATTTATCAACAAACCGAAATACCACTGCCATTTTTTTTTTATCAAAAACATCATCAGACTCATCCTAGAAAAAACCAAAAACATCATGACCAATTTCTTCAATAAATTTGATTATCTCTTCTGCAAAGTAATGTACAATGTCTTTTTGAATCTTTGAAGACACCATCTGATTATTTCCACGAGCACTCTCTAAGACAACCTTACTCACAACTACATTTAGTTCAGCATTATATTTCAAAAGTTCCACAAATTTCCTCAAAATTATAAAAAGATAAAGATGACGCTTTTCTTTTCAAAACATTTTCCATTGATTCGTCTGGAAAAAGAAAACAAAATCATTAAGTATCTTAATACAAAAAGCAATGTAAGAACAAGTAAAACACCAACCTATTTGGACATGATGTAAGACTCGGAATCCACCAAGTTCTTACTCACGAGAATCAAGTCTCAAAGCTATGATGATCAATGGGTTGATGGATTTGTAATCGATGTTGTTTGATTCCACAAACAACGAGTAACTAGAAACTTAATCCCAAGGGCTATTCCTCGCGAGGGATGTAAGTCTCAACACTAATCTGTGTGAGTTGATTCCACAAAAAACAAAGAACTAGGAAGGACATAATTTGATTCAAACATTCGAGTTTTGAAGCAAAAACAAACTGAATTTCTTATTTCTTAAAGCATGCTTACAAAGAACAAAGGGAAAGAGCTTATATAGAGCTCGACAAAGACAAGACCAAATGGTCATCAAATTTAAAAGGGAAGCAAATAAATTAAAGATAACATAATCTTGTCGACATTGATGTTGTTCTAGCTGTTAGGCATTAAAGGAGAAGCTTCTCTACTTGTGGCTGCGACAAAAGGGTTTCACCTTAGGTCTTTTGATGAGAATGGACGTTGGAGATCTTTTGGATAGTTTGGA
The DNA here is from genome assembly GCA_002933915.1 of Eutrema heterophyllum. Taxonomy (NCBI): domain Eukaryota; kingdom Viridiplantae; phylum Streptophyta; class Magnoliopsida; order Brassicales; family Brassicaceae; genus Eutrema; species Eutrema heterophyllum. Next base: position 331,700 of record PKMM01039102.1, on the reverse strand, counting down.
GGGTCAGGGTCAGGCGTATAAGATGATCGTTGATCCTCTTTGTTTAATGAAACTCGCGTATTGCCATTTAAGGAAGGTCGCTTATGACAAATCTCAAAACGACATGGCTTTGGAAAAAGATGTGTCCTCGAGTGATATGGTGGTCTTGACTCCATGGTAGCTTCAGTGGTCTTCAACACTTGTAAGGAAGAGGCTCAGATGTGATCACAACTTGTGGTTTCCTTATTTGGCTTCAAAAGGACCCGCGAGAAGGTCTTTAAGTCTTGGGATGGATCCGGGTCGATCCAAGTCGAGTCTTCAGATGGTTGAGTCCACAAGAGGCTCCAGTAGGTGTGTCGGGTCATGGACGGATCATGATTTGGTGGGCCTGGGCTGAAACACATCGTTTCTGGTCTATAAATCTTATCGGGTGGACCATAGAGCCTTGCAAAGGCAACTCCTGATTTTTGTCGGGCTAAGGGTAAAGTGGCTCAACTAACATCTTCTTCATAGCAGGTTGGACGATGAAAATGATCTCCCTCAGTTAGTTTGGCGTCTGGTTCCTCCAGTTCAGCTTCGGTAAGGCTCTTCTCGGCTACATGTGAGGCGTCTCGGGTATCTTGAAATCTAGGTCGAGTCAAGGGTATTTTGGCTCGACCAAAGTCTTCCTTGGGGTTGATTGGTTGGGGAAATGTCCTTCCCTCATTTGGCTTGATGCATGGTGTCGTCGGTGCATCTCCGGTAAGAATCTCCTCGGGTAAAATGGCTCGTAAGTCTTCGTCTTTGGATTTCTTGCATTTGGACTGGTGGCTCGTAAGTCTTCATCTCAGTCAATATGACGTGGGGATCCTTCGGTTCAGCTTTTTTATGGCATCGGTCGGCTTCGGATGGGCCGGATTGGTCTCCTCCGAGCTTTGGGGTCACCTCTGGTGGGCTTGCTGGTTCGATGCCAACATCATACCCTCCCTTTGAAGAGGTTTTGTCCTCGAAACTTCATCTCCTGCACCAAGATAGGGAAAGTTAGGTTTCATCCGATGTTGAGAGTCTAGAGGCTTACCGTGGGGTTACAATGCTTTGATCAACAGTGAATAGTAAATTGCAATGGTTACAATGCTTTGATCAATGGTGGTTTGGTTGATGCTTATGATTGCAATGGTTACAATGCTTTGATCAACAGTGAATAGTAAATGTCTCATGCTGCATTCAACTCCAGAGTTGGGATGTGCTGGTGTTGTCCCTCTTCATGTTTTGTTGCGGCTTGTCCTTTGTTGTCTTCGAAACATGTGTTAGACGCTAATGGAGAAGACAAGTGCATCATATATGTGGAAAAAAATTGTGATGAATCTGCTATGGCAAAATAACTTGGTTTAGTATTACTTTTCATTTTAGTTCTGACTTGCATCACACGCACTTCCTTTTGTTCAAAAGGTGCAAGAATAAACTTACGATCGTTTAGGCAAAATGAATATTCATTTGTGCGGCCATTGTGGGATACTTCTCGATCATATTTTCATGGCCTCCCAAGCAAAGATATGCCCAGCTTGCATTGGTGCAACATCACATAGGATCTGGTCCTCGTATTGCCCGATGGAGAATGATACTTCGACTTGTTTAGAGACGTTGAGCTCTTGTTTGTCATTAAGCCAATGGAGTTTATATGGCCTCGGATGGTTTGTTGTTACAAGACCTAACTTTTCAACAAGGGTAACACTTGCAATATTAAATGACATACCTTGTCTTTGATGGTGCATCGAGAGTGGAACAAATTGTCTCTTTGCTCAGGTGCTTCTGGGGCTTGTTGTGAAGACAAGACTCGTTGGATGACCAGGAGCTCGCCTTCATCAACATGTATGCTCATGCCATCTTCGAAATCAGCAGGTGTGACCTCGTCTTGTGAGTCATAACCGTCAGGTGTGATCACCATGACTCTCTGGTTTGGGAAATCTCTTGCCATATGACCCCTGCCTTGACATTTATAACATATTAAGTCATGTGATCTTGTTGAAGTGTTGGACTTACCTTAATCAGCACGGTAGTCACTTGATTTAAATCATGAGTGTACCACTACTGATTTTCCTTTGTCTACGGTGGGCGTAGACGTTTGTTGTTGCGATGGCTGCGTTTGACTCCAAGTTGTGCTACTGGATTTGTTTCTGGTTGTCGTCTTTTTCTAGATTTGTTGCTCACGTTGTATTGCCAAATGTAGGAGCTCGGGCAGTGAGTGATAAGGCTGCGTCTCCACCTTCCTTTGCATACGGTCTTGTAGGCCTTCTACGAATTGGGACATTAGTGACTCCTCTATCTCATCTAGCTCAAGGCGACTTCTCAAGAGATCAAACTCTTCATAATATTCTTCCACCGTTTTTGTACCCTGAAATAAAGTACGAATTTTTTTTAGCAAGTCACGATGGTAATGAGGAGGCACATACCTTCGATGAATCTCAAACTCCGTGTCTGCCCATCGTGTGATATGTGGTGATATGATCTCCCTAAGATCGGCACTTGAAGGTTGGCAAGAGGATAGGCTTTGCTTCCTTGAGACCGTGAGGTATCTAAGAACAAAAGATGTGGAGTGAAGAGTCACACAAAGGAGGTGGAAATCCTTTGATATACAAGTGATCCCTTTGGATATAACACACCAAATGGATCGATTTTTGACTAGCAGATATGACACACTACTAATCGATTTGACCAAGGATATTACTCACCAAGATCGATTTTTGCTCAAGAAGAACAAGAGATTTTGCACTCAGTTTTTAGATAAAAAGTTTGATATATTTCACATGGTTTTTCTCATTACATATAGCAAAAGAAATTAACTAGAGGTAACTACTAACTCAGGTTGAGTTTAAACAAAAAAGACATTTTACAGGATTTAAGGAAAGGGTGAAAGCAACCTAAGTTGACAAACTGATCAAACAAGCTACTTGCAAGGATTGTGGGCGCATGTTACAGTACCTCCGTAGCTACAGTGCTCTTTTTTGTGATCACATCTCCTAGAAACCATCAAACAGTTTTGGGTATTAGCTGGATCATGAAACTTGATGGTCTTGTGTTTTGGGCTTTGAAACTCACAAAAACAAAGAAAAATTAGTTCTGGTTGCTGGGCTAAGATATTGGATTTTGTGGGAATTGTTTTAGGCTGTGCACTTCACATAAGCAAAGAAACACAAGGGCTGGGCTGCTGGTTTTGGGTATTGTTTGGAAAGGTTTTGTTTTGGGCTTGAATACAAACCAGAATGGTTTGGTCATGCTGATTGAGCCCAACAGCTCCAACTGGTTCATTTTGGTCTTGCTGGTTGAGTCCTATACTTCCAACAGGGCCGGTCCATGTGACTTGTTGGACTAGTCCGTTTAAGGCTTCTTGAAGTCTCTTGGTTTTGGATCAGGTCATGGGACCAGTCGGCACTAGCAATGCCTCCTCGGGTTCAAGCTCTCCTTCAGCTACCAGCTCGTCCGTTGATTCATTCACAGCCTCAACGTCAGGTTCATGCTCATTCTCCTTGGCGCCATCTATGATCACATCATCCCCTCCCACTTGAAGAGGATTTGACCACAAATCCGGTTCATCTGCAATGAAAGGAACTAGGTCATAAACATTAAAGCTTGAACTCACATTGTACTTACCTTGAAGATCAAGTTGGTAAGCATTGTCGCTAATCTTCTTTGTGATTTTGAATGGTCCATCAATTCTAGGCATGAGCTTTGACTTCCATTCAGCTAGAAATCTCTCTTTCCTCAAGTGTACCCACACGTGGTCTCCTTCCTCAAAGACCATTTTGCGCCTCCCTTTGTTGGCTTGTTTTGCGTACTGCTTGGTCTTCTCCTCAATGTTCTTTTTGGTCTTCTCGTGGATCTGCCTAACAAGCTCAGATTTCTTTTTTCCATCTATGCTAGTTCTTTCACTTAAAGGCAAAGGGATTGGATCCAAAGGAGACAATGGATTAAAACCATAAACGATATGAAAAGGAGAGTATTTAGTAGCAGAATGCACCGAATGATTATATGCAAATTCAACATGTGGTAGACTCTCTTCCCAAGTTCTCAAATTTTTTTTGATTAATGCACGAAGTTGAGTAGACAAGGTTCTATTAACCACTTCAGTTTGGCCATCAGTTTGAGGGTGACAAGTAGTTGAAAACAACAACTTGATACCTAGCTTAGACCAAAGAGTTTTCCAAAAATAGCTCCGAAATTTAGTATCCCTATCCGAAACAATTGTTTTTGGCATCCCATGTAAACAAATTATTTCTTTGAAGAACAGATTAGCTATATGTGAGGCATCATCAGTTTTGTGACATGGAATGAAGTGTGCCATTTTCGAAAATTTATCCACAACAATAAAGATAGAATCTCGACCAGTTCTAGTCTTAGGCAAACCAAGCACAAAATCCATAGAAATGTCATTCCAAGGCTGTGTAGGGATAGGTAAGGGAGTATACAAACCGTGAGGCTGGACTTTCGATTTAGCTTGCTTGCATGTGACACACCTTTCACAAATTCTTTCCACATCTTTCTTCATGTGCGGCCAATGAAAGTGGTCTTGCATCACCTTAAGTGTTTTTGAAACTCCAAAATGTCCCATTAAGCCTCCTCCATGCGCTTCCCTTACAAACAACTCTCGAAGAGAACAATTAGGCACACAAAAACGATTTTCAAAGAATAAGAATCCTTCATGCCTAAAATATTTTCCATGAGCAAATTATTCACAAGTTTTGTAAACCTCTTGAAAATCAGAATCTGTTTCATACATGCCTTTAAGTTGTTCAAATCCCAACAACTTAGCTTCCAAAGTAGAAAGTAAGACATACCTTCGAGAAAGGGCATCAGCAACAACATTGGCCTTACCTTGCTTGTACTTGATCACATAAGGGAACGTTTCTATGAATTCAACCCATCGAGCATGCCTCTTGTTGAGCTTGTGTTGTCCTTTTAAATGCTTGAGGGACTCGTGATCAGTGTGAATCACAAACTCCTTGGGCCACAAGTAATGTTCCCATGTTTGTAAGGCACTAAGGCATAAAGCTCCTTGTCATAAGTTGGGTAATTCAGAGTGGCTCCTCCAAGCTTCTCACTGAAATAAGCGATGGGTTTCTTGTCTTGCATCAAGACAGCTCCAATCCCTACACCTGAAGCATCACATTCAATTTCAAATGCTTTCATAAAATTTGGTAATGAAAGGAGTGGCGCGTGAGTAAGCCTCTCTTTCAAGGCTTGGAACGCTTCTTCTTGTGCGGTTTCCCATTTGAATCCGACCTCTTTCTTGATCACTTCCGTGAGTGGGGTAGCTATGGTGCTAAAATCTTTCACAAACCTTCGATAGAACCCAGCTAGTCCATGGAAGCTTCTGACTTCTCCAACCGTTTTTGGACTAGGCCATTCGCGGATGGCTTTTACTTTTTCTTCATCAACCTTAACGCCATCTGCACTCATAACAAAGCTTAGGAACACAAGGTTATCTGTACAAAACGTGCATTTCTTAAGGTTGGCAAACCAATTTTCCTTTCTAAGAACACTTAGAACCGATCCTAGATGCTGAATATGCTCATCTAATCCTTTGCTATAGACCAGGATATCATCAAAATAAACCACAACAAAGTGCCCAATGAAATTTCTCAAGACATGGTTCATTAATCTCATGAAGGTGCTGGGTGCATTAGTTAATCCAAAAGGCATTACTAACCACTCATATAAACCATGTTTAGTCTTAAAAGCAGTTTTCCATTCATCACCCTCTTTCATACGAATTTGGTGATATCCACTCTTGAGATCTATTTTTGAGAACACATTTGAACCATACAACTCATCAAGCATATCATCTAGCCTAGGTATGGGATGGCGATACTTTACCGTGATGTTGTTGATGGCGCGGCAGTCCACACACATTCGCCAACTCCCATCCTTCTTTGGCACGAGTAACACATGCATAACACATGGGCTCATGCTCTCGCGGATGTGTCCTTTCTCCATGAGCTCATCGACTTGTTTCTGAAGTTCCTTGGTCTCCATCGGATTGGTCCTGTAGGCAGGGCGGTTTGGAAGTGAAGATCCAGGCACAAAATCGATTTGCTGCTCAATGCCTCGTATTGGAGGTAATCCGTTAGGGCTATCTTCGGGGAAGACATCTTCAAAAATCTGCAAAAGAGAAATCATCTCACTCGGTAATACCGGTGTAAGGTCAGTTAAGCTCATGAGAGCTTCTTTATAAACAAGCAAAAGCACAGGTCGTTTAGAGAGCAAAGCTTTCTTCACTAAACCGTTCCTCACAACAGTTTGAATGGCTCACGGGTTTTCGCTCAAAGGCCCTTTGCTTAGTTTCTCTCAGACTCTCTTTTTCTTTGTGGTGTTTGGTGTTTGGGAAATCGCTCATGTTTTGTTTCTCCTTGTGCTTTAGACGCAGCTGGTCTTGGTTGATCTCTTCTTGGAGCTCGCCTTGGCTCTTCTTCTAATCGCAGTTGCCTTGGCGGTCTTTCTTCAATTGGTGCAACAGGCGGCTGTCCTTGTGCAGCTTGTACACGATCTATTCTCCCATGCATTTGATCGAGTTCTATTCTCATCACTCGCCTTATTTCCCCCATTAGTGCTTGCATTTGGAAATCGGAAAGACCATGTTGGTGATTGGGAATGGCCGGTTGACGTTGATCAACGTTTTGCTCTTCGTCTGACATGGTGACCTGAAACAAGAAACAAACGGATTAGTAGCAACTGCTCTCACAAGTGTTTAGTCTCTCGAAAACTCTCAAGTGTTTCCCCAAGGTACAGTACCTCTGTAGCTACAGTGCTCTTTTTGTGATCACACCTTCTAGAAACCATCAAACAGTTTTGGGTATTAGCTGGATCATGAAACTTGATGGTCTTGTGTTTTGGGCTTTGAAACTCACAAAAACAAAGGAAAATTAGTTCTGGTTGCTGGGCTAAGATATTGGATTTTGTGGGAATTGTTTTGGGCTGTGCACTTCACATAAGCAAAGAAACACAAGGGCTGGGCTGCTGGTTTTGGGTATTGTTTGGAAAGGTTTTGTTTTGGGCTTGAATACAAACCAGAATGGTTTGGTCATGCTGATTGAGCCCAACAGCTCCAACTGGTTCGTTTTGGTCTTGCTGGTTGAGTCCTATACTTCCAACAGGGCCGGTCCATGTGACTTGCTGGACTAGTCCGTTTAAGGCTTCTTGAAGTCTCTTGGTTTTGGATCAGGTCATGGGACCAGTCGGCACTAGCAATGCCTCCTCGGGTTCAAGCTCTCCTTCAGCTGCCAGCTCGTCCGTTGATTCATTCACAGCCTCAACGTCAGGTTCATGCTCATTCTCCTTGGCGCCATCTATGATCACATCATGTGGGTATCTCAGCCTTCTCTTCTCAGCTACTTCACGATCCCACCATGCTAGGGCATGATCCGTGAGGCTTGCGGTTGCTAGGGCAATTTTCTTTGGCTCGGTGTAACCGTAATAGTCAAAGAGGTGCTCCATTCGTCTCTGCCATTCCAAGTAGGCTGCTGGATCTATTTTCCGGTGAACGTAGGGGCAGTGAAATTGGCTTCTGGTGGGAAGTCCTCCCTTTGTCTATTCCTATCTCCTTGGTTTCTCCGATTGAAGAGTTCTTGTGCAACTTGAAACGGATTTGGTGCACACGGCTGTTGTTGTGGATCAGGTGGATCTTATGCTTGGTTAGGGTCTGCATTAACCCTTGGAGCAGCTGGATGGACGTTTCTCCTTGGAGCTAGAGGGTCAACTCGTTCTGGTTGCTCCAAACGTTCAAGACGTGTGACACACGTTCCAAGATCTTCTCTCATCGAGTCGATGTTGTTTTCCATAGCACTCATCTTTGCCAAGATGGCTTGTAAGGGATCTACGTGTAGGGCTTCTTCTCCCATTGTACCTTGCAATAGAGACAGAGAGACACTGGGTCAAAAGCTAATCGATCTAGAAAACAAAGCAGAAGAAAACAATATGATGTTACCGATTTTTTTTTTTTGACTAGAGATTAATAAAGCAGAAACAAACTTTGCAAATCGAAAGCTTTTATGGATTTTCTGAGTTTTAATAAGTGAATCAAATAAAGAAAAAATAAAACAGAAACAGCAATGATTTTTATGGAGTTTTCAGATTTTATAAAAAAAAGAACAGAATACTAAGAACAACGATTCACTACAAGAAATATGTTTATTGATAGTACACGGAAAACGCTATCATAGGGGTATAATAGCGTTTTCATAAACGTTATAACTAGAGGAGCTATAATAAGTCGACCCCATACGATAACATTTTTGGGATGTGCTATTATAGGTTATTCTATTATAGCATTAGTCAAATCCTTTAATATATATTATGATAACACAAGTTTAATGCTGTAATATATTATTTTGTAGCATTTGCGGTATTAGTTCTACTTATAACTCTTAAGTTATGCTACTATCTATTGTTTATGTGCTATAATATGCCAATATATTTGAATAATGTTTTGTATAATTTATTTAATTGAATATATATATAATTTATATATTTCATAAATAATCAACATACAAAACAATAATATTACATTAACCAAAACAAGTCTTAAATAACATCAAACCAAGTCTTACAACCAAATCAATCCCAAGTGATGTAAAGCACGAGATTCATGAAGCTTTCTTCGCCCTCTGGATTCAAGGAACCAGTGGTTTCATTCTCTTCGTCAAGGTCATCGTCATCAGAATCTTCTCTCGATGATCCACTAGTAACCTGCTTCATTGGTACACCTGTTTTTTCAGCTCAGCTGGTAAGGAAGAAGTAACACCAAGTTTTTCTGGGGCCATGAAAGAAGTAACATCAAAATTTACAAACACACAACGTTAATAGCAGAGAAGAGAACAGAGAAACGAATCTGCAGACTTATCTTCGTTCATCCATAGAAAAAGGGGTTGTAGCGAACAGAACCTTCAGCGATTGCCTTCTCGTCACATAATTTGATGATGTCAAAAGTCTTTCATATATATCAAAGAACTGAAATAACCATAAATATTCCGTTAGAAAAAAGGAGAAGAAGTGTTTATTTCAATTTATTAGGATTTATAAAGAGAAGTGCTTCTTATGTTTTCATCTAAGCTCGAAAAAAGATGCTGAAGCAAACCTCACTGTAATAACTCAAAGCAGGCAGACTCTAGAATATACCTGAAAAGGCACTACAAAAACTTAACCGTGTGAATTAAAAAAGATAAACCATTGCGTGTCAGTGAACTCACTTCCACAATGCAAAGCAATTTCCTTGTTGTCATAGCTGCTCATAAACGTAGAATTCTCAGCTTTGAATTAAGAGAGCATACTGCACAACCTGATAGTTTTTTTAAAGCAAGTTAGAAAGAAACCGCAAGTTAGAAAGAAAAGCAAATAAGCATTTGGCTCTTTTGCTACCTCCTGTTCTTCTCCATCAGTTTCTGGTTCTGCATTTGGCTTGTTTGTAGACTTTAGCTCTTCTCCATCAGTTTCTTGGTGATCTCTCTTACATTCAGGCTCTGCATTTGATCCTTTCCCGAATTTCAGACTGTCTTCACCCTTGGTTTCAGGTTCATCCTTCTCATCACAATCTTTTTCACTTTCCCGATGCATAGCTTGAGTTTGAGTCACCTTCTGCCTTTTCTCAGTCCTGCCTTTTGTTCTGCCAGGTTCAGCATTTTGCTCTTTCGAAAATTTAAGATTTCTCTCTTCTCTGCTTTCTGGTTCATTGCTTACAGCGCACCTTTGGTTCTTTTCGCTTGCTTAGTGGAGCTTGTTACAGAGTCCTTCTTCATTGCTGGCATAGAGGATCTATATCAATAAATGTGAGCTAATTCATTCAAGGATCAAACCTTCATATACCAATAACTAGAATTACTGTAAATTTCACACCTGACGTCTGGAGAACTGCTAGGTTCCACATTCATAGACACATTTTTGCGCTTCTTGGCTTTCTGCCTTCGCAGTCTGCATATCAAAGCAAACACTCAGGGGTAAGAGGTGCCAAGCTAAATCCAAGTTGAAAATTCTGGGTGATACAGAACATGAACGTTTCACTTACATGTCAGATAAAGATATAGAATCAGGCAGATCAATCTCATTATCCTGCTTAAGATTTTTGGGAAAAACAATACACATATCAATTAGATATTTTGTAAACGATAAAAAATGGTGAATGAATAAAGTGGGGCACAGTATAAGTATAAGAAAATTTTCACCTCACTGGCTGAAGAATTATCCTGGAGTATCTCCCAACGTTCTTTTTCAGATTTAGCTTTTCTGCATCCCCATCAGAATAAGATAGCTACAACGAGAACAGCAGTAAGAGAATTTTTTATAGGAATCAATTATGCAACAAAGAGAGAATTTTATAGGAATCAATTATGCAACAAAGATGTTTCACTATTTCATAAATTCGTGAACATATGAAACTCATTCAGGAATTACAACGAACACGTTGTCCCATGATAACGAAATAAGGAAAAACCTCACCTCACCTCGAATGCTTGAACCTTAAACCCAGAACGAGGAAGCAAGAATCCAAACCAACAAACCCTGAATTGGCTAGAGAAGAGATCGAGCAAATGGATTTCTTAGTCGAAGTCGACGACGAAGAGAGCAAAGAAGAGACTTAGTTGAGACGCCCAAATCTCGTAAAACTTTCTACTCATTTAACAGTTTTTCAAATAATAACGAACTCATTAAATACTTAATTAATGTCTGAAAAATCATTTATTACAAATCAAACCAGGAACTCGAAACGTCTTAACAATTCAAACCAACCTTTAAAACTTGATAGAACAACCATATAAATATTATTGAAAATCTTTAAATAGTAAATAAAAAGAAAATAAGCGCCCATGGTTCCCAGGAAATAACGGTACAACGACCGCCACAAGTCCTAGTCTTCGGTCTCACCTGAAAAGAAGAGGGGTGAGTATTTTGGGAAATACTCAGTGAGGATGTGCTTTTGGAGCACACATGATTCTTAGATACATTACTTGGAACAACTATACGAGTATGCACAATATAAGCAATAGACACACAACAACCTATATGTCTTTCCTAACAATACTATATGTCATGGAACAATCATTTCTATATGTAATAATTCACATCACATCAATCATCCTAGCAAGTATGCATCACATTCCCACAGGTCGCAACCCAATGGTACTCAGTCTCTTTCACATTCTGGACTCGTCAGCCCCATTTTTCATGGGTCCGCAACCTTAAACATTCTCATTATCATTATTATCATTCTTATCATTCTTTGGTTGCGGCCCATCATAGAAATACCGCTTCATGGCTCACGACCATGACCCCGGCGACAAACAATCGTGTACTAACACGCCTAGCAAACAACTACTTCACGTAATTATGCATCAATCATCTTTCAGCATGCAACAACCAACAATCATATCTAATACTTATATCAAACATACACGTAGAACTAGTACAACTAATGCACCTTAGGAATCCACAACTAGTCCTCACCTTAGCAATTCGGGTCTGATTTCCTCGGTTTTGGTCTAACGGTAATGAGAATCTGGTTCAACAATATTCCTTTCTGCATTGGTTTATTTTAACCGGTCAATATTAATTCTGATTAATATCCCCAATTAATTTAACTAACCCGTAAAAATAACCTTAGTTATGGTTTAATGGGTTGAAATCTATTTAGGATTTTTCCTCGGATCTTGGTTTAGCTAAACCGACCTTGAATAGATTAATATCCATTTAATCAATTAAATCCTTAAACTAGCCTAAACCAATTAACCACTAAACCCAATCCAAATTCAATTAAACCAGGTTGAACCAACTCCAAATCAATTTAGTTCCCTAACCGAATTAAATCAGTTAACCAAAGTAAACCAACAATATAATTATCAATCCATAACTACACTCATCTTCTTCCTTTGTAAAACACTTCACGTAAAAGGAGGAGTATGGCCATTACCTTCACAGCGGTTGAGTGATGGCGGCGGAAGCTCGGCACGACGGCGACAAGATGTTGACGATGATTTTAGCGACGGAGGTTCACCGCGTGGTGATGTTGCGTGACTCCGAGGTGCACGGCGTCGACGGTCTCCGGTGACGTCTCCGATCTATAGTGGTCAGCGGTTTTCCCCTCGGTTGTGACGTGATTCGGTTTGTCTATCTCCCGTAACAACTTCTCCTTTCGACGGCGTGATGTGCGTTTCCTCCGAGGTACGATGGCGACGATGGAGGATGAAGGATTTTGGTGGTGAGTGTTTATTCTCTCTCTTTTGGTTCAAGATATACTCTCCCTCAAGGTTTTAGGTTGGTTATATAGGGCTTTGGGTTTAGTGGGTTGGGAGAAAGTAGTGATGTAGTGGAGATGGTGGGCGTAAAGTTGCCTCGTTTAGTGGAAGTGGGGAGTTAGGTGAAGTGGTGTTGGGATGGGGGTAGTGGTTCTTAGTGGGAACCTTCGAGGATGCCACAATTCTCCCCTACTATAAAGGAATTCGTCCCCGAATTCAGTTCCATCAACTGCACTCTGTTCTCGTCCTTAAAGAGTTCGGGGTAATCCTTCGTCATTTTCCGTTCCGACTCCCATGTTTCCTCTTTTATACCGTCCTTCTTCCAGTATACAAGCACTTCTTGGATAATTCTCCCATTTTTCACAGTTTCCCTCCTACTGAGAATGTCCAAAGGCTCGACCCGAACTGAAACATTCTTTTCCAGACTCCTTGGTGGTTGGGAGATAATCAGCTCTGGTTCTTGTTGGTGGTGAGTTTAGCACTCCCCGGTTTAGCCCGGTTTGAACCGAGACCGGCCCAACTAATCCCGGTCGACGACGGCTCGAACCCGAAAGGAAAGCCCACGAAACATTCGCCGAACTCCGAACTTGAAAGAAAGGTCCGCGAGAGACTGATAACCGATAAACCGATAAGAATCTGAATGAGCGCCGAACTTGAATCCAGATCGGCCGAACTTGATTCTAGATCGGCAAAACACGATCCGATCAACGATGATTCAAGATCGGCAAGGAAGTTCGCGCAATAACAACCAAGCTCAAATCAAACCGAACTCATCATAATCGATTGTAAATGTAAGGATCAAATCCTCGTCTCGGTACCGAGATCGGTCCGTTTCAATCCGATCGACGACGGTCCGAGATCGGTAAAGGAAGGATCAACATGCGACCGCCGAACTACGACATACCGAGCTCATCGGTCTCAACCTGTCATAGTCAGAACCCACTTCCGGAATGCGCGGAAAGTACGTTTTACTTTCCGCAAAGTACATCCGACTTTACGGAAAGTAGGTCTTGATTTGCGGAAAGGGAAGATTGACTAAAACTTTTAATCCGGGATTTGCGGAACTTTTCCGGATTCGGGGGAAAGTCTAAAGCCACCGAGAAACGTCTATAAATAAGGAGGTCCCGACTACATTTAAGAGGAGAGGGAGAAACAAATCCGCAGTACATTTTTAGAGAGAGAAAGTGAGAGCTCGAAATCCGAGCTCGACCTCATGACCGACCTCGAAATATTTTTGTAAAACTCCGACTAAGTTCGATTCAATAAAACGAAATACCAATTCGCATTCCAACTTTACTCTTGTGATTTCTACGATCAACAGTTCTCTAATTGCTTTCCGTAATACCGATATGTGGAACACGTCATGAAGTGATTTTAATTCTTCTGGTAGGTCCAAACGGTAAGCCACATTTCCAATCCGCTCTATAATTTGATACGGTCCAAGGTATCTTGGCTTAAGATTTTTCAACTTCCGGTTCTTATCTGCATTTCCCCGAAATGTTCTCATCTTTAGGTATACCGTATCGCCAACTGAAAATTCTAGATCTCGTCTCCTCTTATCCGCCCAGCTCTTCTGACGATTGTGAGCCTCTTTCAATAGCTCCACTTGCTCTACCGTTTCCTGAACCATTTCCGGCTCTAAGTCCCGACTCTCCCCTACTTCGGTCCAACACAAGGGTGTGCGGCATGGCCGTCCATAAAGAGCCTCATAGGGTGCCATCCCGATGCTCGCATGGTAACTATTGTTGTAGGCGAATTCTGCCAATGGTAAATAACGTAACCAACTCATTTCCCAGTCTAGCACGCATGCTCGCAACATATCTTCTAGCGTCTGGATGGTGCGTTCTGATTGCCCATATGTCTGTGGATGATAAGCTGTACTCAAATGAACCTTAGTCCCTAGCGCCTTCTGAAACGCTTGCCAAAATTTTGATGTGAATCTTGGATCCCGATCCGAAACAATGCTCACAGGTACCCCGTGCAACTTCACAATCTCTTCTAGGTATATCTCCGCCAAACGATCCACACCAAATGTCATTTTAATGGCCAGAAAGTGAGCTGACTTCGTCAGTCTGTCCACAATTACCCAAATTGCATCCAAGCCTCCAGTCGTCTTTGGTAACCCGCAGACAAAATCCATAGTGACCATATCCCATTTCCATTAGGGTAGAGGTAGACCTTACAACAACCCACCTGGCAATCTGCGCTCTGCTTTAACCAGTTGGCATATCTCGCACTTGGCTACATAAGCTTCCACTTCCTTTTTCATACAACTCCAATGATAATACCGTTTCAAGTCTCGGTACATCTTTGTGCGCCCAGGGTGTATGGAGAAACGTGATTGGTG